>JAFREQ010000032.1:7240000-7543918 GCA_025331565.1 Holacanthus passer
ATTACTTGTTACATATTGTCTGACTGATACTGTTGTATCTGTGTTTAGCTAAAATCAGCTAATGGCATGGTCGATATGACCACGCCAACAGTAATGTCCAGCTATAACTGAGGCTGATAAAGTCCAGCTTGTATTAATGGAAGTATGACAATGTGGAGCTGAGCCTGATAAACTGGGTCTGATGTGTCCCAAAATGGCCTCAATCCATATGATAAAACTTTTTGCATCAAGTGTGAATTTAGTGGTCAGGATGTGAGGAATAACAAAGAGTTGAATCTTTGGCAGATTCAGCAGATCTTTTCTATCGTTTCCCAGATTCATCTTCAAGTACTAGTGGCAGGATAATTTGATCTGTCCTCGCCACCAGATGACTCCATTTACTATAAACCCTGATATAGTTTCCTCTGCAAGCAACACAACTTTTTCATGAATTGAGCATAAAATCTGGGCTAAACTACCTGTAAAAACCTGACTATTTTTCTCTCAAAGTCTGTGATGAGAATTACACAGAAGTTTTTGATAATGTAATACCAGTCCCAGCACTGACAGTGGACGGCGAATGCTTTTGGCGAGTTGTCATTTTGAAAGAACTTTCCTCTCCCATCTCTTTGAGAGACTTGAGAAAGTGAGTGATCTGGCACCAGTGTACCGCTGCTGGATTCTGACCACAGTCCTTCAAAGCTGTTCATTCCAAAACACTTAGTCTCACTCAGAAAAGTTTGATTCTAAGGACTCTGGCATCAGACGATATGTTACCAAGACTGCAGCTTTTTGCCTCTGCTGTAGTTCAGGGAATTGATGACCTTGATTTGTGTCGGCCTGTGGATTCGGCCTGCTCAGCTGCATATGAAGCGTCTGTCATCCATGTATAATTCATAAGGCCGGGGTGAGGCAGGGCTGTTTGAAAGCAGCCGCCTCCTTTACATGTGCCACTGTAAAACAAATTCTAATTGCTTTCCTGTATTAAGTCCCTGCTGTAATTCATAGTACAGAACAGAGCTGGACTTGGACATCCTGCTAACAAGTTACCAAGGGAACTGAGGCTGCAGAGGCATTTCACACATAAAGCTAGTTTGTGATTGGCTACATTTGTCCTGAACCCCCTCTCTTTCTTTTTCACTTCATTTCTCCACACCTGACCTCCTGCATCCTCCATCATGTGCTGACGTCATGCGTCTCTCTGAGGAGACGCAGTAACCTCAAATCAAAACAAAGGTGGGCGGCTCTTTCACCTGGACGCGCTAACAAAAGTCGACTTGTCAAGTCTAATAGCCAGATGTGATTTATGATAGTGTCAAGTGTTCACATCTGTGGCTGCCGCGTTTTCCGACGCATGTAGGTCAGTTCCTACATGTGAGATTTTCTTGTGAGAGTCCTGAGGCGGTGCAGGTCACACGTCTCATTTTTTAAGCAAATATGAAGTCTAAGTTCTTGTTTGTTACCATGTAAACCTGTTCAATTCAACCTGTTGACGTCTCCCATTAATTATTCAATGAAAGTGATTATGTGGCTCACAGGAAGGAGGGCAAGCAAGATATAATGGATAGAAAGAATGAAACGAAGCACAAAACATTTTAAAGAAAGGAACAGAGAATGGATGAAAAGGAGAAGAAAAAAATAAGTTGACAGAAGGACAGAGAAATGTACACATGAAATCTCGAGCTCTCTCCTTTTCCTCATTACACACTCGCAGGTTTCTTTAACGCCCCCGCTGCGGTTTGTGTCATCACCGTTGTGATCGTCATCAGGTGAGAAGAGGAGCCGTGGGCTCTTTGATTCCCTCGTGTATCCATAGATACAGCCGCCCTTCAACAACAGGGGTCAAGTGCAGAAGGTTGATTAGCAGGAAACTGCGCCTCCTCCTCCTATTCAGCCGAAAGTACTTTTCTTTTTTTTACAGTAAATGCTCACAACAAAGAAGAGAAAGCTGAGAAGAATGTAGCCTTTACAGTTACGTCACATTTATTGCACTTAGTCCAGTTAGCTCTTTGAAAGGATCTCTTTTCTTCGTCCTCTTCCCAGTTCTGTGCCTTGAGATCTTGCTTTTATGGCAAAAGCATGGGCAGAAGATTTGTTCATATTCATTTGTTTATTTAGCTCCTGAATGTGGAATTGACTCTGAGAGCAAAATAAGACGATGTGTTGAATTTCAAAGGTGCGTTAAAGACCCTGAAAACTTTCAAATCTCATGTATTTTTTTTTAAATATTCCTGACTAAATGGAGAAGAATCAACATTACAGTTTGGAGAAAAAACACCCAAAGTTATTTTTTTTATTAAGATTCCAACTCTCAGTGTGCTTCATCAGGACTGTGTGGGCGGGACTACATCTGACATGATTGACAGTGCTGGCAATATAAACATACATCCCCACAACTGTCATCAGATTGTGATTCAAATAATGCTAATTTCACTTCACCCACTACAAAACAGAGAGAAGAGCACGGACAAAAAAGGCAAATACAGAAAATCTCTTTGGTAGAAAATAGTGTTTTCATGCAGGAGCCCATCACAAGAAGCTGATTGAAAAAAATATGTTTTCAGGGGCTTTAAGTGGACTTTTCTGGAGGGTGAATTTGCTGCAGATTGACTGTAAGTATTAGGGTTAAAGGAGGATGAGTGTGGCAAACTGTCAGGGCCAGATGACCTCACACAGATCTGTCCATTTCAGGGACAAGTCAAAAACTATTAAAGAGAGAGACGTTTTCAAAGAGAGAATTACTGTAAGTGATTGTTATGGAACATCAGTCTGTTCCCTGTGTTGGGTTGAGTTTGCAGGAAGAGGACAGAATGTATTTAAGATGATATGGTTGATCAGTATGAGTCACCACACGATATCCTGATACGCCAAGCTCTGTGACAGAGAGGTTCTGGTAGAGAGCTCACTCTCCCAGATGGTGTGCTGAACATCTACGCGCAGCACATCGCGTGGACAGATGTTTCTCTGCGTGGTTGGCGAGCGGATATCTGAACTGTTTCCGGGCCAAGCTCTGAGCGCCACGATAAGAGGATGCCAGAGCTCGGCAGATGTTTGCTCTCAGGAATATAATCCAGAGCGACAGCACTGAAGTGGCACACGGGACCTTTGCTCTTGCACATTCTTTGATATTTGTGTTGACTTGGATCATGACATCATGAGTCTGAAAGAACCAGTAGTGTTGCTGTTGAAAAATATTTTGACAAGTGTCCTAATTTTGCACACACATGCACCCGACTGTAGAGGGCGGTAACAGCCGGTGGAGGTTAAAGGGAGATTAGCCACTAAAAAAAGAAAAAAGGAAGAAGACAGCATGAGCATATAAGCAATTTAATAAAATGAAATTAATGTGTACTAAACCAGAAGAAGAGTCAGGTGGGGAAGTTAGGCAAGAACTTCCTGACTCTGTTGACCACATGAAAAGAAAACACAGAAGCAATTTCAGTAACCAACAAAATCCATTTACAGGTGAATAAGAAAACACAGTTATTTTTATTGGAGGGATCATAGGTTTGGTCATGTGCAGCTAATCTCTTGTTCTACTGGACCCATCTGCCGAAGATTTTTTGTGCACGTTTATGATTGTGTGCTCGAGGACCTCTAGTGGTTACAGTGCTTATTTTCATATTTTATTGACTTATGTTTTATGCCACTTTAGGGCTGCAGGTAGGGGCCACAAGTGATCAACAACTGCTTCAGTTTGCAGTCTTGTATCCATCAGGGACAACGAATGTGGAGGTCACGTCAGTGTTGGTTGATTCTCTTGTTGGTATTTTCACTTTGAAATTGACATTTTACATCACTGGTGCTTTGGAACCTGCATACTGTCTCTCATTCATTGCACTACTCTCATGCACACAAGCTGGACATACAGCCTGTCCAGCTCTCCCTGTTTCCCACCCACATCTCCTGGTGTTGGATCAAAAACAACATAAACCTTCAAGCTAGCCAACAAGGAAAATGATTTCTGATGTACCAATATTTTGCTTCATCTATAGGTTTACGTGTGCCTCTTCATAACAAAATAACATTAAAAACAAATGGTTAATATAATAGCTGCATTCATTAAGCAGCAGACTTGACTGAAAATATATAATGATATATAATTGCAATTTTTAAAGGTAGAACATGAGTCCAACATTAAAACTACATACAGCTTGTTCTTCTGATCATCTCTTTGTTGGTAATGCAAACTGCAAATTTAATGTTTCGCAGTAATAAATTCTGCAGGGGCAGTTCACTGTCTTAATGGTTTTGTCAGCTGAGGCTGACCAGAAAATGGCGTTTTAGTCGTGGCAGAAATGTAGCCGTGAACAAAAGGCCTTGTCACTGCCTCCTTCAAAAAGTCTCAAATTAATTCTTTGCCCCTATTCACATCCCAGGTCACCCAATTTAATTCCTTTCTGTCTGAAATTTTGGTCTGAATGTAAGTCCAGCAGATTTTCTCATCGGTCTCTTTTTGAGATGGCAAAGCTTATGATGCCGCAGCTTTCTCCCAGAAATGAAATTTCATTTCTGAATCACAATACCTCAAACAGAGACTTCCCTTTAACCTAATTTTTCAGCCTGCAGCCTGCAAAGTGATAAGGAAGGGGCTTCTTCTCACTGTTAATCCCTCTTATGTAGGTCACATGGCTCAAACTCAGCAGCCTTTCATTTGTAAATTACTTGATGGAGCCCGGGCCACTGCTCTCGTAGCTCCACGCTGGCACCATCCGCTGCCTCTTTAGTAAATCTGTAACCCCTGGAGCCCACCTAACAAGATTACCCATGGGTAGTAGTCTTCTGGAGGAGACGACAAGTGCAGCGAATAAATACAGCCCACTCGTACAAACAAACTCTGGCTGCAGCTAATGATTATTTTCATTATCAGTTAATGTCTGGGTTTTTTTAATGAGTGGATTTAGTGAGTGTTGAGAAAATAGTGAAAAATGTCAATCATATCTCAGTCAAAATGACTAAAGTCTGAAACACTACAGTGACATAAAACAGAGAAAAAGAACAAATCCTCACATTTAAAAAAAGAAAATCTTTTTTTTGCTTTACAAAATACAGACTAACAAAATACAGTAGTGCCAACTAATTTTCTTTTTTGATTGACAAGTGTGTCAATTAACTGATTGATTGTTTCAGCACTACTTCTTCTACTGTACTTATGAGGACTTCTATTCATATATTCGTCAACTACCCCTTAACCCTAATCCTTCTCCTAACATTAAACCTAGTCATGATGATTCCAACCCTGACCCTGAAAGTCTTAATCATAAAATCAGTGTTTCAACTTGTGGAGACTGAATGTTCACAAAATGATGAATACATAGAACTTTCTTTTCCTCCATCATTCTTTATCTATCTCTCTCTTATACAACGTGGACCTGAGTGTTGCAGTATTTATTCTTATCGGACAAACCTTGATCTGCTGTGGCTTACCTGAATAGGCCACAGAGGGCTGAGAGCTGCTGAGGCCTCCAGACTCAGGTCAGTGTCTGAGTGGCGTCCAGCTCTTTGATGTGTCACCTCTTCCACTAGAATGTCTGATAGGTGATTACGAAGCCATGAGGTTTTCTGAGAGGTGCTTGTTAAGAGGAGTGGTAGGTGTGTGGCAGGTTCGATGAAGATGCATCATCTGATAGGAACAGGTGCATCTGCTGTAACACGGTTTGTCAGGAGAGGGCGCTGTTGCTCTACTCAGTCAAAGAAGCAGCTGAGACTCAGACAGCAAAATATATTCTCTGGCAGTTTAACTTGAACTGATAATAAAACAAAAGAGGAGTGCTATGAATCTAATTCATTTATTTGATTTATTGATTGATTTATTGGTCTTTTTAACAGGGACTTTTTTTAACCTGTATTCCCTAACAGGAGTAGCAAAGCATAATAATTAGATTTACATCGACACAGCATTTTGGTTGGATTAGATTGTTTTCTTCTGATTAAGTTCTGTCATTTTGTTTCTCTTCACATTTCAGTTGTAAATTAGCCTTTTAATGTTTTTAATTTTCATTTCTTAATTTCTTTAATCATTCATTCTTTACCTTGGCAGGATATACATGGCCTTGTTCTGCTGAAGAAGTAGCTAAACCTATCTGCATTTTTTAGAGATAAGTTTCACTATAGCCCCTAATGTGTGTCTGTTTCATAAAAAATAATAAATAATAAATAATATTTAGTAAGGTCAGGGAACAAATCCCTCAGCCAGGGTTCGTAAAAAGAAAAAATGAGCAGATATTCCTCATTAGGATATTTAAAAAGCAATCACCTTATGATTCCTCCATTATTCTGTGAATGCTTCCAGAGTTTACTTTGCTCCTAAAAGGTATCAGACCTCAGACTTCAACTCTGTTTCTCTTCTTGACTGATTTCCCTTATGATCAGTTTCCCTGTACCAACATATATAGATTGATTTTACAGCCCCAGTGTGTGTGTGAAGCTGTAAAGACATGAACACTTGTTGTAACAGAGCAGCGGCTCAGTAGCATCAGGTCTGCCTCCTGTTCAAGGCACCATCACTCAGCTGTTCATTGCTTTGATTCTGTGTGCGTAAATTATACATCAGTCTTTGCAAATGGGCGTTCAGGTTAAGAGATTACCTCTAACACACACATCCACGCACAGTCTGCAGGTTAATGCCGCTCTCAGGCTGCAGACCCCCACCACCACCGCCACCACCACCACCTCCCTCTCTGCCTCCTTCCTTGTTCAGTATTATTGACTGGAGCCTCCATCAGCCAATCGGCACGCTGCATCCCACCTCTGTCATCAGCCAGTGCTGGAGGAAGGGATTGGCTTGTGTGATCTGAGCTTGGAAGGCAGATGAAATGCCAGGTCTGCTCTGCCTCTGGGGACAACCGGGCTGCCTTATAATGGAAACCAACACTCGCTCGGCTCAGGGGCAATAACATCCAATTCAGCATCAGGAAAACACGGGGCTCCACCTTTTTTTTTCTATCTGCTGCTCTGGTGTGGTCTGGCTGCTCTGTGGTCTACCTTCATGTGGAGAAAGAGACTGCTGGTGGGCTCTGTCACTCCCCTGTCCTCATCACCCAGCCTCTCTGGAACAGGTTGATCCTTTCGCCGTTTCTGCCTATTTTGCGCCAAAGAGCTGCTTTTTGGAATCTCACTCCTCCATGTACGATAACTTGTACCTACATGGATTTGAAGACTCGGAGGCGGTGAGTGAGTGGAGGGGCGTCTGACACTTGTAAACCATGCTTCTCTGTTGTGTCGTGGCCGGTTGATCCCTCCGTGAACACCCACGGAATGCGTTGAGACTCGAGTGGGCTGAGCGTGCACTCTTCCCGGGCTGAGTTAGAAGAGGCTGGGGGGAAGGGTGTGCACGAATGTGTGTGTGTGTGTGTGTGTGTCAGGGTGTGTGTTAGCGAGAGTGTGTGTCTCAGGGCTCCTCAATCAACCAACTGTACAGTTTTCTCACTGATACTGCCAGCCAGATGACAGCTCTCCTCCTGTCTGCAGATCTAAGCAGTATTTCTTTACCATCTCTCCATATGGATGAATGGCCAGCGTGCACGCTGCCAAGCTCTGTTTATGATCACCGTGGCTCCATTTGTATTGCTCTCACTTGTCTGTCGGCTCCTCTTCATCACATCCCACCATACATCATCAAGGTTTACAGGAAAGACCAGCAGCTATAACCGTAATCATCACACCCCGTGGCCATCTGTATCATACTGATGTGCTGTTGCATCCAACTGCAATGCCTTTCACATGAGACATGAATGCATGCCTGGTAGAGAGACGTTCCCTTTCCCATATTCTCATCTTCACCACATGCACACAGGTGATGGTACACACAGACAGACCCACACACCGCCTTCGATACAGAGAGGCCAGCCTTATTATAGAAGGTACCAATGGGATAAAAATGTGTCGGTAGGAGCGAGAAAATGCTTACAAAGGCAATAAATGTGGGAGCTGCTGCCGGGTGGAGGGGAGGAGGGAATCCCACTGAGCCAGAATCTGTCAAGACCTTCCTGTAACTCCACCTGACATCCCGGCTGCCTCGTGAAGATTAAAGATGGAGGGAAATGTTCACACGTTCTGTCCTATTCACAGCATTAGCAAGGGAGTGGTTCTGTCTGAAAAAAAGTGGTTGTGTCTAGAAGAATTTGCAAATTTTAATGGTGTGCATTTCTATAGAGGGGTTTATCTTATCGAAGGAACTAAAATAAGCACAGAAGTATGTGGACAGATATGCATTGAACATATATGTGATTGGTCAACCTCTCATTCCAAAACCATGAGCATTAATCTGCTTCTGGTTTCAGGCTTTTCACCTGAATTTGAACCTGGTTGCAGGGATTTGCTCCCATTCAGCCACGAGAGCATTAATGAGGTCCAACGCTGATGTTGGGTGATGAGGTCTTGGTGTTTCTGTTCTCACGTCTCTGTGCAGTTAAATTTCTTCCACACCAAACTGGGAAAACCATTTCTTTATTGTCTTGCTTGGGGTCATTTTCATATGAAAACAGGAAAGCCAGAACAAGTATATATATGGATATATAGAAGAATATATATAGACAAGGATGTCCAGATTCTGTGAACTGGTTTGCTGGCTTTCTTTTTTTACCACTCCAAATTCCCATTTGAAAAAGTGTTTCATCAATATTTCTCACAGGAACAGAGGGTTCTCTTAGATAATTGAACAGTGCTTTTGGTTTATGTCCTGGCTGAACGTTTTAACTTCCATTTTAAGCCGCCGTTGCTGCGATGCTCAAGATGCTTCACCAACCACAGGTGCAGATCAGAGCTGTAGAAAATTCAGATCACTTCATTCCCAGAATCTGTAAGTGAACTGATTTAAATTGAACGTTTTAGAAGGTTTCTTCAAAGTTTAAACCTGCACTAACAGATCATTTGTTTTAGGGGGGGAGCCACCTGTGGGCAGTGGAAACCAGTTGTGAACACAACTTTGACACACTGTATCATCGCCTTTTAAATTGATATGACAAAGTTGTCAGCAAACAGTTGCTTATTTACACATCCAGCAGCTACGGCATCATAATGCTTATAACTGGCGAATGCAAGTCACCCTTTGTTAACTCCATTTTGGCCTCTACCAACTCCTGAGGGAAATATCAGACTCTTTGCTAAATGCTCCTCTGTGTTCACCAGCCAGACTTTAACTGTGTCTCTGCTGTTTGGTGCTGAGCAGGTAGTGGTCAGTGGGGTTTTTTGTCATCTGCTTCTGTTTTAATGTCCATTTGGCTTTTTACGGAAGAAACAGATATTTTTAGTACTGATGATTCAGCCATGAGAGTTTCATTCCCATCCAAGCCTTTGTCTATGCACAGAATGAACTGAACTTTCACCGACAGAAACCTGCATGAATCAATCCCTCAGATGTTTTACTCTATATCTCCCTGAACATCATCCAGAAATACTGTCTCGTTTTTGTTGTTTTAGCAGCTGTTGTTGTGTGATATCGTCCCATTATTATGAGTCTGAATAACTCATGAGGCCAGAGACTATTTACTTCCACCTCAGAGCGTTCAGGAAATGGATTCTTCATAAAATCCTAATATCCCAAGGAGACCGTCTCATCCAGCATATTGAGATACTGTACGATTACTTCATTACTCCTAATTCAACCACACTTCCATTTAGTTTTTTGATTGACTTTTTCCAATTTCAGTCAAACAGTGACTCCAGTCCTGTTTCTGTTGGTGTGGTAGGTGTATGGGTCTTCTTTGGTCCACTGTCACAGCTTCCGTTGAATCAAACTTTAAAAACTCATACACAGTCAGTGCTGCTGAGTTCAGTGTTGTACCATAGTCAGGGCAGTATTGGCAGCACTGCAGAAGACATCTTTGGGGCCCTTGCTGCCTTTGTGGTTCGCTATCAGCACTTGTCATAAACTCGTGGGTGTCTGGATTTTGCGGAAGCGAGACTTTGTCCAGGGACTTGTAAGGCAACCCGCAGTGATTGCATTCGTTGCATCCTCGACCTGCGATGACCTGCAGGCTCTCTTGTGTGACTCATTTCCAGTTTGTTTTACTTGAATGTGTTTTAAGTAACTCAGGGACATTGTTTGGCACTCTGACCATGAAGGTAATGTTTTCTTTATTATTCTTTATTTAACCATTTTTTTGGAAGTGAAAGCAAAGTTAAACTTAAATGTTATTAAATTCACTTATTACCATTTTTAAAATTTCATTGCAGATGTAATTTCCCTCCATGACTTGAATGATATAACCCACTTACTACAGTTTTGCACAGATACAGTGTTGTTTAATGTATGACTCACCTTTACAAGAGCTGTTATGTAAAATGCAAAGCCCAGGGGTGGCTGATTAGTAATTGTACTATTTCAAGGATGTGTAAAGAGAACTCTATAAACCTGAAGATTCAAAGACATGAAAAACTTTCAGTCCTTTAAACTTCATGAATGATGTGAAAGTGATGTATATGAATTATCCAGTCCATAATTTGGGGCCCAGTTGTTTTAAAGGAGCCTAAAGATACTGTGTGTTTCCACTTCTCTAACCTTGTGGGTGGTGGATATAATGAAGTGAGAATGCTTTCAGCCTTTCAGTCTGGGTCTGATAGGCGCGGAGGTCAGGGGAGGAAGAAGGATGGAGATGGGCGAACAGAGCAGGCTTTGGCGTCTGAGCAGATAAGGCTTGAGTGTGGCACGATGGACTCAAGACTGGCCACTTGACACTCCTAGATAATAACCTCACAAACAACTCATTGTGTGTGTGTGTGTGTGTGTGTGTGTGTGTGGGCTCAGACAGGAGATAGAATGAGAAGAGGGGAAAAGGTTGGTTGGCAGAGTTGCTGTTTGTGTCTGTGGACATAGTAATTTGGGAATGCTTTAAAGCACCTCACGCTCCAAATACTTTCTGTCGTTCCTTGTCAAATGAGCTGAATGACATCCTATTTGTCATCTGTGCCATAACAGTTCCAAGGAAGTGGCAAATGCAGAAATCAACCATTAAATGACCAAATTTGCGCAGTGGTTTACCTCTTGTTTACCTCAGTCACTAGAACTAAATTCAGTCATGCAATGTGCGATATCATACAGAAACTACAATGCATTTACATTTTCGCTTGAGTACCCGAGTATACATGTCATATAGCTACACCTGTCATGAGAATCTGCTTTGACATGCACAGTTTGTTAGAGTTTGTTAGAGAGTTATGGCAAGAATGTTGGCTCCACCTAGAATAACGTGGCAACCAGTTATAAAAAATGAAAAAAAAAAAACACACCCAAATACCTCAAGTACTAAAATTAAAAATTAGCTTTAGATTAGATTAGCACATTTTATAAACTAACCAGTTGAAATTAACAGAAAATCTTTAATGAAAATAATAATTTGTAGTATAACAAGGAACAATACAGCAAGTAAATCCTAACCTCTTTATCCCCAGGTGAAAATGCATTCCTTTCTTGTGTTTCCAGAAATTCATTATTCTGAATGGTGAAACTTAATGCAGCCGCTCGTCTATAGTGGCCAGTGGTGTGGGGCTTTTATTTTCCTTTCTCCACAGTCCTCCGGTTATAGATTTCATTTGTAATGAGGCAGTAAATAACAGTTATTTGTATCAAGGAAAGACTCCCATGGCTCTGAATGGATCATTAGCAGAGGCGCCTGGAAGCCCTGGACAAAGGCATTAATCCTTTCCGTCCGGCCTGACAGGGTGATTTCAAAGACTCACTGCAGCACGAATCCTCTTCGGCACGTTTGGCCATTTATTTTCATTTAATTATTGATATGCAATTGGAATATTTATTTTGCTGTAGCTGTATAGGAGGAGTAGGAGTTCAGCAACACTTTCACATTCAGGACAAGAACAAGTCTTCTTATCTTGTCAGTTGTCTTTTTTTTCACATGGAGTGCTGGAGTGGAGATGATCTACTTTCTTTGTCTGGATTTGATCACAAGGTTGAGAGGATAATTCCACAATATTAAATTGAGTGTTAAGTGTATGCCATCGCCATCAGCCAAGCATGACATTTAGTCACTGTTTACAAGTCTGCAGGACACATCTATACAGTGAGACCACTATTAACCACGTGATAATGACAATACAGAGTTTATCGAGAACATACTGTACCTCTGTCTCTTCCATTGTGGCATGTAAAACAGCTGATGGCAACAAAGAATGCAATCATGCAAAACATCTGTTCTGCTGTGAAAGTGGCCGAGGATGGTAATTGGATGAGATGGTTGAGGAGCAAGAAGGCGCTATTGCAGGAGAAGAAATTGATGAACAGGGCAGAATTTAGCAGCAATGCATCATGCCTTAGTCCCGATGTCAAGCAACCCTTTGTAAGCATGTTTCCTGCTCCCATGAGCTTTAGCCCCATTGTGTGTGTGCATGTGTGCTTGCACATGCACGGTGTACAGTTTTTACAGCTGCCTCCACATATTTTATTTATCACATATACCTATAAAGGCTAGATAGTATATTATAGTCTTTTTTTGTTCTTGATTAAAAACATCCATACCATAAATAGGTAAATACATTTACAATCATTTCCAAATCTGTAATCTAGAGCTTCAACAAGTAATTGAAGTCTTTCTTTATTAACCCGTTATTTCTCAGAATAATCAATTAATCGTCATAAAATAGTGAAAAGCAAAGATCACAATTTCTTGGAGCACAAAGTCATGTCTTTGAATGTCTGGTTTTCAGTCTCAAGCTACTCAATTTACAAAGAAATAAAACGGGAGAATAGCAGCAAATCCTCATATTTGAGAACCTGGAGCTAGCAAATGTTTGCTGTTCTCCCTTGATAACTGACTGAGTGATTAATCGTCCGTCAAAATTGTTTATTCATCAGTTAATTATTGCTGTCATCATCATTCTTCATCATCGTGACTTTTTTCTTACAAAGAAAAGTTCTTGATTTTGTTGTTTCACTTGCCTCATTAATTAATATTCGTGTGAGAAATGTGCATGATCACAAGATTCTCTTGGCTATTTAAAGACCCACTCGCCTGCAAAATCTCACATTTTCAGCTCTTATGAAATGTCCAGATGATGTGAAAGAGGCTCTGTTTCTAACACGGCAGATCTGTCTGTACTGTACCCGCCTGTCCTCTGTGGACGGATGCTGTTAATGGGTGGTGAACAGAGTACGTGGTGGTGTCCATGGGGGCAACGGACTGTGCCGTCATCTGTTAGGTACACATTTGTGCTGGGGCCCAGTTTTTCACCACGTTTGGCTGAGTCTGCAGGACTCCAAGCGTCCACCAGCTGGATGTCCAGCAAAATGGAAATCAGATCCGAGCGACCTGACAAACTGGAACACAAAAGCTTCTCCATGTTTGCATTAGCGGTTTTAGACAGAGATGGTTTATTTGGGTTTGTGAATGCTCCTCTTACACAAATACTTAACTAGATGAGCATGTTGATCCAACAATATTATGAGGTTACATTTACACAATATAAGTCCTTCATGCAGAATTCTTTGGCTCTATGGTTGATAGAAATGTTTTTAAAAATACACTGAAGAAACTCTGCAATATGACATTCATGACATTATAGAAGTACAAGTTCTCCACCTGACCGCTTAGGACAAAAACTGAGACAAAAAATTGAGGAGATCAACAACTGAGAAGCAGTGATCTAGTCCACACTTACTGCCGCCTGATAGGCACGAGCTTCACAAATGTGGCTTGACGGTCCAGATTTGAGCGCGCGAGTGTAGCCAGAGATGGAACGCCTCCACGATCTTCACGCTTCAACAGCCGAGTGGTGACATGCTGCATCCCACGGCGGCCAGTTGGACAGAGAGAGAGACAGAGATGTACTCTTGTCAGCCAAGATCACGATTCTGTAGAATGCTGAATTTGGCCACAATATTTATACAGTATATGAATTTTTCCAGCATGTATTGGGCAGAAACATAGGCAGAGCCACTGGTTTCTTTCTGGGACTCATATATGATCTCTCACCTTCAGTTGTTGTCTATAGTCTTGCAGCCTGTGACATTATATCAATGAACCAGAGTTGGTGTCAAACATGGTTGATTATTGTTTGTAGCAGCAGAGATTCGTGCTCATCCAAGGGTTGGAGGTGTTCAGTTTTGGAAAAATGACTAGAATGTGTGCTGCAGCAATTCTGGCCACTTGACCGAGTAAGCTTTCATGTTAGGATCCTCTCTTCTGATGCTGGAGCTTTTAAACGCTTCAGTCCCAGGTCAGCTGCACCTCATCCGGCAATCAGATGTAGCAGGAGAGGGGAGGAAAAGGGACAAACAGCACAGGGACCTCATACAGCCATGACAAAGGATCATTTTCTTTGCAAAATAAAGAATAAGATATATTAGTAAAAATCTGTTAAAGCAGTAAAAGTTCTGTTGTTTGAGTTGTCATGTCATGTCCCCTACTAATTCTATTTCATGGTGCCAGACAGAGCCTGTGTATAGAGGGAATATTAGACTGCTGTGTGAGACCAGTATCAGTGTTTACACAGAAATCCATTTCTATAACACACAGTAACATGATACCCAGACACACAGACACGATGCTGTATCACCTGCCCCGCTGTCAACATGACACTATTATGTTGTGATGTGTGAGATGGGGTCCTTGTTGTCTTTGTAGACTGTGGAATAGATTAGTAAGGGGAGTTTATGTCATTGAGAGGAAGAAAAAATTAATAGATATTAATATGGAGGATGACAAACTCAGAACACATAGTTTGAAATAATAACAAAACAATGCCAAGTGTGATGTTGTCAGCAGCAAAAGCCCAGCTCAAGATTTTGTTGTTCGATCTGGAAAAAAACGCATATGGCCAGAGTAACGTCTGCACATTGACTTCATACCACAAATGGTTTTTTTTCAAAAGAAAGCATTTTGATCCCAGTCACATCAGTATGTGAAATAACAGTAGATATTGTGCTGACAGCTGGTGGTTTAAATTGAAAGTTAGTTTTGAGTCACTGGTCAGGCATTAGTCTTTTAATTACTAATTGCTGTTTTCAATCGCATTGTAACTACAGGTGCCATGATATGAAGTAATAAAGAAATAAAAAACAAAATTAGATGCAATTTGTTTGATACTGTTAATCTGAGAAAATTGCACATTCTTAGTACACAAAGAAAAATGTGTTTCTTGATGTGATCTTGACAGCTTGTAGGTCATATTCTGTTGAAGTTAGAAAAGCTATAAAAGATGTTTTACTTAATTTGGATATAGAAGCTAAGCAGTGGATTATTTGCTCCTTTGTTTTCAGTCTTTTGAAGGTGAACGCTGAGTGGAGGGAGTCTTTGATTGTGTGACATGAAAGTAACAGTCATTAAAATTTATGAGCGCATTCATGTATTATGTCACGGTGCATGTCATGGGCCGTTGCACTGGGCTGTGTACGGCATTACATCATGCAACATGGTTCCATATCATAATAGGTTTTTTACGTGTTACGTAATGCACTGATTGCTGCGTGCAGTCGTTCATGCCAATAAATATGTGTGTGATGTGAACTGGCTGACAACTGGAACAACATAGTGTTAGACGCATTTATTGGAGCTTTTTGGGCTCTGTAAATAGAAAGTAAGACAAACTGACAGACAAAGGCAGGTTTGGACTAAAGGACAGCGACTGGACTGGCAAACAAAGAGGGTTACAAATGACTGTGGACAGGTGGGTTATAGACACCGTGGGGCCAATGAATCATACAGGATATTGCCAGTGGTGGTAACTGTAGTCGCAGCAGCCGTGCTCACACTCATCTTTCAGCCCTTCCTCTTATTTAATTGCAGGCGACGAGGGGAATGACCGGGGAAAGGCCGGCGTGTACGGCAGCCTGCAGGCGACCGTACGCAGTGTATTCCCCCTACCTGTACTGGAAAGCAATGATGAGCAGTAATTAGCTCGTGGACCCCGGAGAGTCTGCCCCATCGTTCCTCGCCGATGGGGCAGGCGTCCAGTGTTTATGCTAATGCAGTGATTACTCAGCTGTAGTGTAGCGTGAAGTACCGACTTTGTGTTACATGGCAGCAACATCTCACTCCATCACAGAGAGAGAGTGGAGAATAACAGCCAACTGGACCAGAGAGAGAGTGAAAAATGCTGCTGTGATGTGAATTAATTACAGCCCATAAATTACATAATAAGATAATAACAATATATGTTTTTAGGCCTTGTTTATACTCTAGTTTAGCACAAAAACAGTCAGCTCAGTTCACCTAAATGAAATGAAAAGAAAAAGCACCAGGATGATTTAGCGTTCAGCCAATGTGAGTGACATTGCAAAGTCACAGTGAATACTACAAGTGATTCTTCTAAAGTTCTATTCACGCTTTAACTGAAAAGTGAGGCACATGCCACTTTGTTCTGTGCAGGATTATCAGAGGAAGTGGGGGAGTCTGGTGGAGCTCATTCATTAGTTAACAGCAATTTCCACATATTGTATGTGTATTAGTACCTCCAAATTTGATTGTCTCTAAATATTTGTTCTGATTACTTACTACTTTGTTCCGATTAGGTGAAAATGGTTTTTCAAAGACCTGCGGGCCGTAATATGAAGGTTAACCTAAGTAGGAGACATGAGCTGTGTTCCAAATCACATACTTTTTTTTTTCCATTTTTAGTACATACTGCAGCTGCCCTCACAAAGTACATGTTGCACACAGTATCCATAAATTGGGACGTACTACTTTGTCATAATACTGCGCCTTGATGTGTGAGCCTCTTGCTCATACATCTGTCTCAGTCCATAGTGCCAAATTTAATGTATTAATCACTAAAAATATGTAGTACTTACACTTGAATGTGCCATCATCTGTCATTGTGGCTTCTGTCATCTGTCAGCGAGCTGTCATCTGTCTGTGCTCTGTCTGCAGCAGCAGACCAACGTGGCTCAGAATAGCCAGAAAAGCATTCATGCTCCCTCAGTTTGTAACAAACCTGGTGCTGAATCTGAAGGCTGACCAAGCAAATGTTTTTCTGTGTTCTCAATATGATGATACTGTGTTATTGTACGAGTATACTCAGAGACTCAACATAATAATTTATCCCCCATCTTTAATTGCAGCACAAGCAGGCTACAGTCGGGAGGCACTCATAAAAGTCAGAGTTTATCATTTTTGGACAGTCGCAACAAATCGTATTGCAAATGTTAGTGTAATTAACAAACCAACACTGTTTAAACACTAAATCGATCAGAGGGATCACTACTGACAAAACAACCATGTCTCTGAGCTCAGCGGAACAGTGCTGCACCAACACTGCCATTTTTTTTTAACTCTACATCATTTTGATAAATTATAGAAAAGCAAACATGTGCAGCCACTCCACTGTATGTAATGCACAGAGCTGTTATTACATGGTGCCGCTGTAGCAAATTGGACCTGAAGCCAGATCTCCCACATGGGAGCACAAACAGCTCCAGTACCGGTCAGCCAAAGGTGACGTCCTCAGAGCCAGACTGACCTGGTTACACATGCATCATCTCTGTGTGAAGACAATGTGAGCAAATTATAAATCAGCACTGACTGATAACAGTACTGTTAAGGTACACACTGTGGATTTAGCCATCTTTGATGATTGATGGATTTAGAGTACAAGTCCATTAGTCACTCACAGGGCCCTGCTCAGGTGTGTAAACTGTGTGCTTTTCATTTCACGCTCAGGAGCAGGTGGCATTACGCTGATGCATTCAGCGTGCTGCTGTGTTTGCAGGATGGTGACAAATTCAAATTTTACAATATCACTGACCAAATACCCCAGCATCAATATGTATCAATGCAGTGGAACAATACACAATTTAAAAAGGTACTCTTACTAAAATTGCTGCAGTCTAATGCATCAACCCTGAAGTGTGTACTTGGAGCTATTTTTCTACATGGTGGCCTTGGACTGAGATCTGTACCTGCTGCGTGCTGAGGATGTGGCGTGATCATCACTGCTGATGTCTTCATCAGGAGGTCTGAAATAGCGTCTCCCCAGCAGAGCCCACCCCTCACTGCAGGCTCGCTGCATGTGATGCCGGAGCCTGATGAGCACATTGGTGCTGTAATAACCGTCTCTATGTATCCACTGGTGCTTCTGTTTATGTTTGCACATTTTCCTTAGCTAGTCAATACTACTCATGATGGCATAATCTCTCTCTCTATATATCTATCTATCTATCTATCTATCTATCTGTCTGTCTGTCTGTCTGTCTCTCTCTGTCTCTCTCTGCCTTGAATAAGTGGGTGGGCCTTTTTACTGCTCCTGTAGCCCAGCAGTCACTGACTTGTAACTCATAAGGATGAGGGAAGGAGTGGGTGAGTAAGGAAGGAGATGACTCCACTGATAGTGATGGTATGAGACTGATCTCATCAGAGGCAGACTGGTGGTAGTGGGGGGGGGGATCACACATAAATACAGTACATATATAACCAGGTAGGAATAAATGAATGTAGATTCTTGCAGTGGCATACTTAGGGTCCTCATGTCTCCTTAGAGGTAGGGGTCACCAATTCAAAGCAGTACTGAGTTATCACCTTTGTCTTTTGATCATATGCTGTGTCCTTCCCAGTCACCAGAAAGAAAGCAGACAAGTGTATTTCCCAAACTGTCAAACTATTCCTTTAAAACAAGACTAGACAAAACAACTTGACATACACTGCACATAACCCAGGACACGGGCCCTGATGATCAGATCATTAGATATGAACATTAGAACTTGTTTTGGAGCTCTTTTCCTGTGATGATAGGTGTCAGAAGTGCAACAGACTTTCAACCCATAGAGGTCAGTGCAGCAATGTATTTCCTTAATTTAAGGTTAAGAAGAGAGTTCTTCTATGAGGTTGTACCTTAAACCTTCATTTCTAATCATGGCCAGTGGGGGGCGATTCCACTGGTTGCAAATAGAAGCCCAATTGTGTGTAAGCTTATGAGAAAATGACTCGATTTCTCACTTGATATATTACCTCAGCAAATAGTTTCCTAATGAGTTTATGGTTTCCATCGTTAGTTTCAAGGCTTATTCAGTACAACATGATGATCATTTGGTGAATTATGATCTGATTTAAAGTAAAATAGATGATAAAGTAGAGTATACTTCCCCCACTACCTCCCCAGCTCCACCCTGTCATCCAAGTATGGTCACCTCTGGCTCCAATAAACCAAGCTGGAGACGACCATAATGCCAAACTGGAGACTTCAAGACTATTTATTATACATTCTATGAGACGAAAGATAGAATATGAAAACAAATTCATATTTACTCAAACTAGCTCGGTCATGAAACAAATAAGGCAGGGTGTTCCTGTTGACGTCTGTCCTTGCTGTTTCTAATTGCGTCCCTGTAAATAAAAACATGTCTTTCTGGACGTTGGACCAGCCGGTTCGTCATCTTTAATCTGTCAGTCTTTGATCCTGTGTGGAGAGGAGTACAACCAGTCATGTGACGCAGCAACACACACACACACACACACACACACACACACCTGTAACCTCCCACTGCCATTCATTTGCTCAGTGTCTGTGGTTTTAAGAAACAGGCTCTTATTATGTCCTGCATCTATTTGCACTGTTTTGCATTCAAATATGTTTAGTTTTGAATGGCACATTTACACATCACAGTGGTTTATTATTGGATTTTGCCCATTGGATGTCAATGTTAATCTGTAACACATAAAGAAAGTTGTCACCCTGTGGTTGTTTCACCAGCACTGGTACTTTTTATCCTTCCTCGTAACACATTATTTCCATCTTCTGCATCCTCTCCAGGGCTCTGCTGATTCCTACACAAGCCGACCGTCTGACTCAGATGTGTCCCTGGAGGAGGAGAAGGAGGGCGGCCGGCAGGAGAGGGAGCAGCAGGCCACTGTACAGCTCGAGAGGGCAAAGGTCAGTTTCACTGGGAATTATTTACAGGCTACCTACTCTAATGTATAGTACACGAAACGCATATATCTCAGCCCACACAGAAAAGACACATGATTCAGTTTCATTGACTGCACTGTACTTATAATCTGCATTGATGGTTGTCTAAAGGTTGTCAAATTTTCATACAGAGATTTGAAACTTTTGTTCTCATCACATCCTCACACCTCTTCTGCTGTCTGATTCCTGATGATACTGGGCTTAACATAAGCAATGTGATGCGATAAAAATATTTTTATTTTGAAACATACAATGGCATTTAACAGCTTTGGGTAAAATCATTTCTCTAACACATTAATCCAAAACTTTTGTTTTGGTGTTTTTTCTCCAGAACCAAGGATTCAAGGATTCAATATTTTAATGCCATTTCTACTTAGTTAATAGGAATTTGGTTTGATGAGCCCACACAGAACATAAAAAACCACAAAACCTCACATCACATACAGTAAACACCCTGAGACATAAAGCAAGTGATTAAAAACATAGTAATAATAATAATAATAATAACTAATTAGAATAAGAAGCAATGCTAGTAAATACTTAACTGTGGCTCAACCTTTAATACCAGGAAAAGGGATCATTTCACCTGCAATGCATTGATTTCACACCCAGATCTATAAGCAAATCAATTTATGATATATAATAAAGATGAAGACAAAAATCATCAACTTGATCAATGAGGTCACTCTGTAGTTCATAACAGAATTTATAATAGTTTATAAAATGATAAAAAGGATAAAAGCTAATGAATGAGAAACAAATATTAGAGAGATATGTTTGAAGGAGCCATATTTATAGATTATCAAGGCTTTCTGGCCTTTGGGTGAGATCATCTGCTGCTATGTAGTGTGACCATCACTGCTGCTGACTTGCAGCCACCTTCAGCAGGAGGTCTGAAATACTGTCTGCTCAGCAGAGCCCACCCGTCACTGCAGGCCCACTGTGACGCTGGAGTCTGATGAGCACATTGGTGCTGTAATAAGGCTTTTTACTGAGGGGAAACTCTCCGCCAGTGTCTGGTGCTTCAGTTTCTCAATCGAATTTCCACAAAAAATACTGTAACATCATGAAGAAAATTTCGTATTTTGTGATTGAAGATTTTATCGCCCATCCCTGTTAAACATTCATAGTGCCACCTTATTACTGTGTTTTTTTTGTCCTCTGATTTTTGATGTGCTTCTTTCCTCATTGCTGTCTTACAGACTAAAGCAGTGGCCTTTGCTGTGAGGACCAATGTCAGCTATTGTGGCGCTCTGGATGAGGATGTTCCTGTGGCCGGCACAGCCGTCTCCTTTGACGCCAAGGACTTCCTTCACATCAAAGAGGTACAATCCAGTAATGCTAAACCTGTGGTAGTGTATGGAGGATTGAATACTCTACTATTCTACGAATGTGTGTCTAATAGACTTTGTCATTATATTGTAATGTGAGCAATCTGTTCTTCCACTATGGCCACAGAAAATATAAGTTTCTGATTGACTGGCTTTTAAAATAGAACATTTTAGTTCCAGTCAACAGTTAAACTGCCCATCTAAATAATTTGTCAGAGTCTATTACAGATAAGATAAGATAAGATAATGAGATAACCATAGCAGTGTTCAGCTTCATGTAAAGTCATCAGTCACTGGTTATACAAACCTGACGAGGAGAGCAACTGGACACAATCAGACTCAAAAACACATCACAACACAACCATTAATACAAACAAAGAGAAAACAATCACACCTGCAAGGTCGATAATGAAATTATTTTCAGGAGCAGACTGACTTTGCACAGTTGTCTTAGAATTGAAACTGATTACATTTCCATTTTTTCTGAGTACTTTGAGAGCTTCTCATCCGTTTTGACTTAAAAGCTTAAGTTCATTTTTGACCTTGCGATCAGCATTTGAGAAAATATTCTCACCACTGTTTTTTTTCACGAAAAAAATCCCTTCGTGCCTTGGATGTAGGCTTAGATGTAAGTCTACACCTTTGCCTTTGTGTAGTATGCGCTGATCTAACGCCTCGATCTCCACTCACCCCTCGTCTGCAGCTTCGACTTTACTCATCAAAAACACAAACCTCATTTAAATCAGCAGCTTAACTATCTAATAGTAGGGCTCGTATTGCTGTGTGTTCTGGAAAATGGAAAACCTGAGTTTTGTCTGGAAGTTCATCTCTTGTATTTTCAGACCCGTTGTTCATACATAAAGATTCACCATTTCTCCATGTGCAACTTTGCAGCCAAAAACAGAACATGTCACCGTTTTGAAAACAGTGAAACTTGGCTTGCAAAATACCTGTGGGTAGCTATACCTGGTTTTTCCTCTGATACCCCTCAGAAAGCCCCACCCTGCAAGTTGACAGGACTGGTTCCTTAGGTATGTGACATATGAAACCCACGCTGTCTGAGTGTGTGTTTCTGAGACTGTCATTGGCACACTGCAGTTCCAAGGTAGAAATGCCCCTGATTTTTTTTTGTCCCTGATGTGTCTTGTAGCAGACAAAGCCCCCATCTGGACATTTTAAGGTTAAAAATGTCATTTTCATTGGAGTTCTATAATGAGAGATTATTAAAAAATAATTTATTATCTATCTTTATTCATAACTGTCCATCTCATAGCAATGTGTGTGAGGTTTTCTGTTTCTCATCTCTCCACTCTACAGAAGTTCAATAATGACTGGTGGATCGGCCGTCTGGTGAAAGAAGGCTGTGACATCGGCTTCATCCCGAGCCCTCTGAAGCTGGAAAACATCCGACTCCAGCAGGAACAGAAGAGAGGACGCTTCCATGGGTGAGTTGAAGAGGAGGCCTGAATCAGATCTGGGATGTCAGAGCGCAGAAGGTGGAAGAATCAGCAGGAGAAGAAAATGTAGAGAAAGCACAGGGATCAAAAGGAATAAATAGAGTTGGAGGGTTTTGGGGGGGGGGGGGGTGTGTTGAAGAGAGAGCCACTTTAGGGATGAGTAAAGCCTGGCAGTTGAGCTGGCAGATAGGGAGGAAGTGAGGTGGATGGAAGCCAAGCTGTGCTGTGTGGTCCAACCTCTCAGAGGTGTGCCTGGATCGTGGCCACCACAGAATTTTCCATCAGATGGGGTGATGTGTTTCAGCCACCGAGGCGATTAGAGATGCAGAGTGCCATCGTCTTTCCTCAGTTACAATGGTGAGAGGGAAAAAAAAGACTTGCCGGCTCGAGTCATTTCACGCTTCTGTTTCCGATTTTCCATCTGATTTTCTATTTCAGAGCAGGATATGTAGCCTGAAGACAGCCTGTGGTCATCAGTTTCCCAGGGGTCAGTGGTGTTTGATGATGACATCTTGCTGGATTTCACATTAACGCTTGTCTCTTTCTATTTGCTGTTATCGTTACAGGAGTAAATCTAGTGGGAATTCCTCCTCCAGTCTGGGAGAAATGGTGTCAGGCACGTTCAAGCCAAACCCCAACTCTGCAGGTTGGTCCCACAGATACAAGTGTATTTAGGCCTGAGAGGAAACGCTGTCGTCCCATTAACAGAGTGAATTATTCGTCTTGGTATCTGTGCTGTATTTGTGTCTGTAAAACAATGGCAGTATTTATTCAGCTCTTTTGACATTATGATGTTTTATAATGTCTGACATAATTGTCTGATATAATTCCTCATATAGTCACAGTCCAGCATGCACTTATTCACCTGATCTTTCCTTTCTTTTGCAGGAAAGCAGAAACAGAAAGTGGTGAGTATGGCCATTTCAATTAATCATTTTTAAAATTTTCATTTTTATTTCCTTATTTTATGGTGATAGATGAAAATTCAGTATGTAAAGCACAGGTTTTTTTATTTGATTGTTCTGTTAGTGTGTCAGCCAGTCAGCCTTCATTGATTGACTACTCTTAATAGCAGGTCAGTCAGGCAGTGACAACAATGTTTTAAGTTAACGTTAAAGGCCCAGATTGTGCCTTTAATTCACATTCTTGTGTTGAGTATTCAACAAACTAAATGGACAGCTTATTGGAAAACTGCTACTGCTGGCACTGCGTGTATTTTTTAACAACCATCTGTGTTAGAATAAATCTGTGTATTGATTGAAAGCCAGCTGTTTTGAAAACTGACTTTGAATGAAAGAATACATTTTCTTTAATGTAGGACTATAGGATATATAGGACTATAGCTTAACATCTCTAACAAACCTAACGAAATGGTTTGCACAGAAATCAGGGTTATTTTATTAGATTGTGACTAGACATAGTTAATTTCATGTGAGTCCTCTGTAGACATAGACATCATGTAGGACCAGCCTCTGAGATTATAGTTCAGTGAAGGTCAGTGTGTTATATATAATGAATTGTCAGCTGCATCTACAACAGATTCTACTCTACAGACTATTCTTTTCTCAAAAGTGATAAACCCCTTGCTCCAGAACATCATGCTCTCGTTACATTACTGTTTACAATCATTACTGTTTAACATTAATTGAGAATTTGGAACATTGCTTTAAAGCATCGCTCCATGTACATTGACATTGCTTGGAAGAATGCTCGGTTTCTTCAGAGAGACACTCAACTGTTTGTCTGTGTGTGCACCCCTCCAGGCTGAGCACATCCCTCCGTATGACGTGGTTCCCTCCATGAGGCCAGTTGTCCTGGTGGGACCGTCCCTGAAAGGTTATGAGGTAGGACGCGCTGCCGCTCCTCCAGCAGTCTGACTCAGCCTCTTTCTCACAGCCACAGCTGGAATCTCTTAATCCTCACATTACTTAGCCAACTGTTTTCTATGTATAACTAAAATGTAAATAGCCAGTCTTCTCATTAGTGCACAAATATATGGCACTTCATAAATACATTTTCTTCATTTCATGTCTGAGGAAAAAGTGAAATCATTTAAAGTGAATCCTCAACACATAAATTGTTGCACGTTGACAACAGAGACAGTTGACAGGAAAGAAGACATTACAGTTTATTGAAATACATTTGCAATGTAAACACATTTGGCAGGAAAGTCCTTAATTCAGCATTGATAGGTGAAATAAGTGCTGTGTTCCTTGTTCTCGGACCGGCAATGCATCCATTGTGAGCCAAGATGACTAATGCTTTATGTTGCATCATGTCATGGGTTCTTGCGTTCCACCGGGGCTAATTCCTTCTAAAGTTAAATTTCCCAGAGATCAACATTAAAACCGAAACTGCTCATTGATTATCAGTTAACACTGGAACCACAGGGCAAACAACAAAGGAGGCCAAGGAGGTGCTGGGAGGTGGGAGTCAGTTGTCATGGAACCAGAGTCTTCGCCTCCCTTTCTGGTGTTGCCATGGTAACAACCTTGTGGGTAAACCGCATCAGTCTGAAAAAGTGGAGCATGGTTTGAAATTAGAAACAGAGAACAATGTACTGCACTAAGCTTTTGGAATACGATGAGTGACTACATTGGATGTTTCTGTAAGAAATAGAGATTTTTAGCTATTATTGTCAGACGTCTCTTTGGTTTATTGTTGCTCTCTGATGAATGGGATGACATCAGAAGGCAGTTTATTTCTGCCAATACTAAAGGTCATGAAGTACAAGATTTTGTGTTAGCAGTGCTCATCTTTCTGCCAGTGAACATGTAGTTAGTCTAATTCACTACAGGGTGCTTAATAAGAGTGCATCGTGTCAAGCTTATGTGAAGGGTGGTACAGCCGCAGTGGTGGAAGGAGTATTCAGATCCCTGACTTAGGTAAAAATAGCAATACCACAAATACAAGCAAAAGCTGTGCATTGTTACAAGGCATGCTGCTTAAGTAAGAGTACAGAAGTATTATGAGCAAAACATACTTGAAGTAAAAATGCCTGTTATGTGGCAGAATGACCTTTGGCAGTATATTATTTTGTATCATTACTGTTGTATTAATAATCTATGTAAGCAGAATTTTCATGTTGTGCAATAGCTACTTTATTTGTTAGGTACTTTAATCAGTAATGATGTATCTTATTCTATAAACTGGTCTTATGTCAGTTGGTGAAATATTAATCTTCAAAGTAACTGTAGCTGTCAGGTGAATATAGTGGTTATAAAAAGTAGCATAAAATAGAAAAAGTCAAGTACCTCAAAATTTAACTTACCCCAGTAAATGTACTGAGCAACTTTCAACCACTGCACAGTTGGAACATTAATCACATTTTTGATCCACAAAGTCACTGCACGTGTCAATAGCCCTAAATTTCATCTGACAACTGCTCCATGTTTCAGCTCAAAGGACGTGCAGCCCCTGTCAGCCTTCTGTCACTCATTTGTCCAAATCAGAGTGACAACTGGCACGGCCAAACGCAAAGCTTTGCCTGTTCTGATTCATGTATATACAGTGTGTATTGATCGCCCTGAGTCAAACTCTGCGGACCGATAGGATGACTGTCTGCCTTTGAGGACGACTTTCTCAACAGGAGCGACTGCTTCTTTTTCAATTCAAGGCTTCAGACTGATGTTCATATTCATCAGCAAAAGCTATGTATACTGGAGGCTGCACTTTGTCATTGCCCCAATACATCACCTGTGTATCGCTCTTTGCCACACTTGTAGCTGTTAATCACTTTATTTAATGTGGCCCATGTTCCTTCTGCAGGAGCCAGGAGGAAAGAAACGGTGGTCGCTGTAGAAAAATTGCTCGGCCAAGTGTCTAATTCACAGATGTGCCTCAGCGTCAGAATGAATTTTAATGGTCCACTTCCACTTGTTTGCTGCTCTATAGCATATTCAGTAAATGTGTAGGGATGTTGGTGTTGTAGGTCTGTTAGGTTGAGCATTGTGCTCTTTAGTAGTCATATTAGTAGCCCTGTCTGTCTTTTTGGCTAGCTTATCAATGAACCCGGTGGCCCAGGTGTGAAAAGAATTGAATTGAAAAATGAGCTTGCCTCAGTCATGCCAAGAACCAAACTGCCAGTCATCCCTGTAACAGGCCTCTTTTTTTTTGGTTGCAACATGCCCTCCTTGGCCTCTTTCCATAATCTCTCTTAATTGGCATATATTCTTCTTCCTCCTCCATCGACATAGGTGACAGACATGATGCAGAAGGCGCTGTTTGACTTCCTGAAGCACAGGTTCGACGGCAGGTGAGCAGCCAAAACCAAGCGTTATCGGTCGTACACTGCATCATCCTGCTTGCTCTGTATAACGTGTTTATTGTTGTTGCAGGATATCCATCACAAGGGTAACAGCTGACATATCGTTGGCCAAGAGGTCAGTACTAAACAACCCCAGTAAGAGGGCCATCATTGAGAGATCCAACACCCGCTCCAGCCTTGGTAAAGCTACAGGAACTGTTTCACTCAATGATGTGCATGTCTTGTGGGTGTTGAGACTGTGAATGTTTTGGAACTCCCTTCATATTCCTTCTTGGTCATGGCCGTTCTGCTACAGTATGTGTTGTTGTCTTCTTGTAGCGGAGGTCCAGAGTGAGATAGAGAGGATCTTTGAGCTGGCCAGGTCTCTACAGCTGGTAGTACTGGATGCAGACACCATTAACCATCCAGCACAGCTCATCAAGACCTCATTAGCACCCATTATCGTCCACGTTAAAGTGTCCTCACCTAAGGTAAGATTGAAGGCGTAGATAGTAGAGAGCCATCCAACAAAGCTGTGTTTATTGTCATATTTCAGTCACTGTCCTCTGCTAGCAGAATACTGTAAATAATCTTAAAGCTGATATCTTATGAGGATTAACATTATTTAGACGTGATGAAAAATAACTTGCTGCACTCCCACTAACAAGCAGAAGAACGTGTCAAACAGAATCTCAGAAACAGTTTTACTTTCATTTTGCTGCTATTTACATTTCAAAGTGAAATATGAGGAAACACATCCAGGCAATGAGAAGATGTCTTAGGCATGAGTTTTAAACTTGGCAACCCTAACATTCTGTAGTTGGTGTTTATTCCATAACTGGAGATATTTCCTTGTATGTGTGCTTCCCACAGGTCCTCCAGCGGCTGATCAAATCAAGAGGGAAATCACAAAGCAAGCACCTGAATGTGCAGCTTGTTGCAGCAGAAAAACTAGCACAGTGTCCTTCTGTGAGTCAACTTCAAACACCCTTTTAATTTTAGACAAGTGACAACTGCTCAGCTAGATTTTATTCTGTAACCACCCGTGGTGAAACTTTGTAAAGGAATCCTAATGCAGCAGCAGCAGCAGCTACACTTTCCTCTCTTCCTTTCCCACCTCAGGAGATGTTTGATATTATTCTGGATGAGAACCAGCTGGAAGATGCGTGTGAACACCTGGCAGAGTACCTGGAGGCATACTGGCGTGCCACACACACTTCACTTAGCACGCCACTCAACCCCCTGCTGGGACGCAATCTGGGCTCCACCGCTCTCTCCCCGTATCCTGCTGCCATTCAGGTGAACATGTTTAAATGGAGGAAAAAATGAAAAAAGTTGTCATGTATTCTTTCTTTGGGAGTTCATTGAAAGTCAGAGCTCCCTGATTATTTATGAGTGTGTTTATTTGTTGCTTATGTGTAAAATTCAGTTGCTCTAAAATGGAACTTCACATTTATCAACCTTCTGCCTGAGCTGCATGAATTATTGCCACAGTCAGATTTTATAGCAACAGACTGAAAGTCTCAAATCCTTTGAGTAACACTCTCCTGCAGCCTTGAAAGGCAGTTGAGAAATGTTTAAAATGTTTCCTTATTGATGGAGGTCAGCTGTCGTGGGTGTCTTGAATTCAGTCAATAACAATGGTACTGATGGTAAAGAGTGTCAAAATGTCATATGCTCAGCAATGCCATGCAATTTCATATGCCATGCATTTATGAGCCGCTGTTGTCTGTCATGTGTCTGGCACGACATTATTAATTGAATTGGATTTTAGTGAGTGACTTATTCTGAGGGCTTCCATATGTAAATACAGTCAGAATAATTGAAGGAAAGAAGCCATAATTTATTTAAAGTTTCACTTTTAATATACTTATTTAATACATCCAATTACATTTCTTCTCTAAAAGCCTTACATTTGCCCTCCAACATCAGATAATAAAGATAAGTTTCCTCAATTTTATTTTATTATTAAAGGTTTCATAAAGTAAAAGAACATTGACACATTGTCGTTGAGTAGCAATGTCATATGCCCCTTTATCCATATTTTCAGCAATGGATTTTCCTTGGTATTTAATTTGTGTTTCTTTAAAGACTCCTAATGAGAAAATGATCAAAACACTCCTATAAGCAGTATAATCAGCTTGTCTGCTACTGTATTCATCTGAATGCTCAGTATGTCCCAGATACTTCAAGTTTAGCCAGAATATGGTGCAATGATGTGTCATGGTACAGTCAGTGGATTAAAATAGATCTTTTTGAAGCTTCTGTGGAAGTTTGATACTTGGCCCATGAATCCATTGTAACTGACTGAATTCAAGCTGGCAGAAGCTGCTGATCTTTAATCTTCATTTGTAGGTTCCTCATTGACTGCATCATTGACTGCAATAAGGAACCTACAAGCATTTAACACCCATTTTACAACCACTGAAGCATACATTGCCTATTTGGGGCAGAGTTCTGTTTAAAGGAAGTTTTAATTTTACATTTCACATAGAACATCTTCTTATATCATTATATATGATGTTTATATCAGAAAGTGTTTACATTAGATTAATATATTAGATCTCATTTGTGATCTTTTGCCTAACTGTTGGGTCAAATGTTTAACGAAGCAAAACACTACACAGACTTAGTATTTTCTCTTTCAAACAGGCCCAAAGAAACCGCAACAGCAACCACACGACAACAGACCACTCGCCTGTTGAACGCCGCAGCCTGATGCCTGCCGACGAGAACTACCACAATGAACGGGCACGGAAAAATCGCAACCGTCTGTCCTCGGGCTCACAACACAGCCGGGACCACTCGCCTCTGGTGGAGGAGGACTACCAGGACCCCTACCAGGATTCTTACAAGCCTCATCGTAACCGAGGGTCCCCAGGAGGCTACAGCCAGGACTCCAGGCACCGGCTTTGAGTCGTGGCCTGCTGTAAACAAAGTGTAGGCTCGCCCTTCTCTAACCCACCACCATGGACATAAGAGCTGAGGCGGCCTTCCTGTAACATGATGAAACTACTACACTCATTTGGACTGTAACAACCTCGTATCGATGTGTAGTACCTCATTTTCCCTTTGGCCTTGGCTCCTGCCAAATGAACATTTGAACCTAAAAAAAAAATAAGAATCCTGCTCTTGCTTTGATGTGAACAAGGGAAGGGACTAGATATGAAAGTAGCGCAAGAGCAGACAAGTTATGTTTTAAAGGGAAGGCTAAAGCTGGATGTGATCTGAATCTGCCCCAGATGTGGCTTGTGAGGTGAAGTACACTAGCAGGTGATAGTGGTTCCTCTGGACCCTCCCTGCCATCTCAGCTGTTACTGTAGCATGCAGGTAGGACTGTCATCACAGGTCACTGCCCGCACAAGCTAGTGCCAGACAGCAAGAGCATCGAGCAGTGATGATCAGCACAGAACCTGTTTGCACGCATCCAGGAGCCAGTAGAAGCAAAGTATAATGCATCTTTAATGCTCCTCAAGTTTGTTTGCCACTGTCCTCGATGTGAGTGTAATAAAACCTGTGGAAGCCTGTTCCCAAATCCAGAGTTTTACACATTTGTTTTTGAAGTGACATGGATGGTGTCGTGCTGTTCTCTTCAGGGTTCATACGGTAGCTCCCTGTGCCCCCTCTTTGTTACTTCTTAATGCCATTTTTTGTCATTAACCATGTCTAATCACGCAGATACTAAAACATTTCAAAGCTCCAAACCTCAGGAACGAGAGGTCATTTAGACCTAGAAGTGTGCTGACAGATGTAGCGTTCATGTTCTTACCCATCTGATGGGCATTTGATTCTGAGCATTATGTTAAATTGTCAAGAGATTTTATGATGTAGTTGTTAGAAATAATAATATAAGGAAGGAACACTTCCAGGACAGGAGTCACTAGAGTGCTCATGCCAGCATGTTTTTCATATGCCATGTATTTATTTGACTGCTGTTGTCTGTCATGTGTCTGGCAGGACATCTTTTGAAATTAATAGAATTGGATTTTAGTGAGCGACTTATACTGAGGGCTTCCATATGTAAATACAGTCAAAATAATCAAAGGAAAGAAATCTTAATTTATTTCACTTTCAGTACATTCAACTACATTCCATCATTTCTTCTTTTTCTTTTTTTTTTCAAAGCCTTGCATATGCCTTCCAACATCTGATAAAAACAAATCCTCCATTTTATTTTACTATTAAAGATACTGACACATTTTCATTGAGTAGCAATTCAACAGGTCCCCTTTTTCCATATTTTCATGAGTGAGAATCTGAAAGCACTTGGCGAGACTGCGCTGTTTGTTACAAATGTCTTTTATATGCTACTTTCATGGAAATGAAGCAGTTCCCTGCATACTTTTAATCAGATGAATCCACTAGTGTGCTGCCAGTTAATACAGGATTCATTTATCATCTTTAAATGACATATCCTTGTATCTTGTAATTTAATACGTGTTGAAGTTTTTTTCAGTTCATACACCAGAGATCTCATTGTGCTTCAGCGATTCAGGAAGACCAAGATTGACAAGGAGACTTCTGTTCTTATCTGCCATATACAGTAGCTTTTATTGGTGTTGTTTCAAAACCTGGGAGCAACAATTTAAAAGATTTGAATACTGCCTGTGAGAGAATGATGCATTGATTAGAAGTTTGTGTGCACTGTCATTTTACAATTGTAATGAAATAAACTGCCCTTATGCTGTTGTATGGATAGCACTGGTTTTTGTTCACAAACACACACACATACCTGTTCTTTGCCTTTATTTCATCATATGTCTTGATATTCTTCATACAATCCAGGTGCTTGAAAACTGCAATATATTTTTATACTTTCTTGATAAATCTATCAGTTGGTTTATTAATTGCCAGAAAATCACATTTTCTCAGATCCTGAGGTGATTAAAATCTTCTTAAAATCGCTTGAGTTTTATGACCAACAGTCCAAAACTCCAATGTCCATTTACTATCATAGAGGAAAACCATCAAAAATTTTAGAAGCAGGAACCAGAGAATTTTGGAAAATGTCTTCAATGATTAATCGATGATCAAAATTGTTACATTTTCTAAATATTATTGTTCAATATAATATAATATGATAGAATAGTGATTATAATATTGCATACAAAAATAATGAATATTCTGTATATGTAGTCAATAACAAGCTTACATGAAAATTATTACAGTATGATTATTCTATGTGAATGTTTTTTTATTCCTATTTTGCTGTAATATCTATATCAAGGAGACATTTACTAATCCAAAGATAATTTTTGGAAGAATATGGTGTTCTTCAAAAATAAACAAATAAATAAATGTCTCCTTTGAGTGTACATACTGTATTTTATATCAGCTGTATTGTCACCCCTTTTTACTCACCACCAAGTAAGTGCGCATGCGCAAGATTGACAGCTAACTAGCGCAGCGCACTTCACAACAGCCAGCTGATATCAACCAGTCTGCCACAGTGGTTAACGCTTTGGCTTTGTTTTCGCAATACATTAACCGTTACGACTTAAATTCACATCCTATGGGAGGGACGTAGTTGAGTTTAATTCGCACAAGTATGGCGGTTGTACTTAAAAGCTTTGAGAGCTCTTCGTCTGTGTAGTTAGCCGGCTGGCTAGCTAGGTAAAGTTGATAGCAGTGGATAGCATCAACGCTAGCTAGCTAAGTTACAGAAGATTCTTACAAGCTGGCATCAAAGAACCTAATCGTCAGCCATGGGAATACTATTTACAAAGCTATGGAGGCTTTTTAATCACCAAGGTAAGAATGGTGCCGTGACATTTACCCTGAAACTGTCGAGGACATGGGAGCTGAGTGGGCTCGATGGTCAGAAAAGGCCCGCTTTTGAAAGACAGGTCTGCTCCGTTCATGTTAGCCTGGGAAACGGCTGTCTACACATCACAGCTGAACGTTATACCTAAGTCTTATTTTGTTATCATAATAGTTATAACGTTATTTGTCTTTAAGTTTTAGCTAACGTCAATGTTGCATCCGTTAGCTGGTGAAGAATGTCGGTTTCTGCATTAACTCAGTGTTACATTATTTATGCTCTCTGGGGTCGGAGCGAAGGTTAGCTGAAACCAAGTCGATCCCTGCCTGGTGATCTTGAATCAGTAAACAGATCAGGTCATTGGGAAACCCGGGTAACATGAGTCCCGACGTGTGATCCAGCCCGGCTGACCGGTATTGTGACTGGAGATGGCAACACAGGCAGAGCACAGTGGAGGCAGCCACATCAGCAGAGTGTTTGGGCCAATAAGATCAATGACTTGAATCACATTGACTTTGTACTGCCACTGTAATCACCTTATCAGTGTAATGTCAGGAATATGGGTTGGCCAACATCCATTCACACTGGTCTTGGTTTTTCTTAAACAGGACAATTTTCAATTTTAATTATTCAAGATATTACAATGGACACACACACTGTAGGCTGTCAGCTGTGAACAGGGCTGCTGTTAACTTGTGACTTCTACACATTAAATTGTACAATTTATGTGACAGTCCCAGACAGATAAGTGTGTTAGCTGTTAACATGCTCAACATTGCAGCTGACAGAGATAATCAGTTAGTTAGTTGACAGAAAATAAACCTTTACCTTCTGATTTTCTCTGTTTTATTCTATAGTAACGTGACTGTAGGTTTGGGGGTTGTTGGTTGGACAAAACAAGCTATTTGAAATTGTGATGAATTTACGGTTTAAACAATGAATTGATTACAACATTACAACAACATTTAATTTCATTGAACATGTCAGACAAACCTCCTTTGACTGCTCTATGACATAAACATTGGCAGCAACTGTGACTAGTTGCCATTTTTGTCTGGCTAGTCATCAAATAGAACCTTTCTCTGTTAGATCATCTATGAGCTCTGCTCCATTTTGCTTCCATCCATCATGTCACTGGAGGCTGTAAGGCTTTTATTGTAACCCCTGGATCAAGCCCCAGCTGCACTTCCAAGTGTCAGGAAGTCTTAGCCTGGCTGTCCCCAGCTCATTGATTCAACCCAGTGGAACAACAGAAGTTTATTCAGAGGGAGGAGGACATGCGAGTACAAGCTTGGTTATCCATATTCCCAACAGTTAAATGATAAAAGGCTTTAAGGCAATAGTAGTAAAATCTTATTCAGTATTATGGTCACACAGACTTGCTGATGACTCTCACATGATCTTAGTGTCTTTTGATTACAGTTGAAATAATTAGGCTATTTATCAGTTAGTTTGATTGATCAGTTTAAATAATTTTTTTCAAGCAAAAAACCCGCACAGTTTGCCAGCTCCACCCTCTCAAATACGAGGATTTGCTGTTTGTCCTGTTGGATAGTAAATGACTATCTTTGAGTTTTGTCATCTTGAACTATAGAAAATTGTGATGGGCATTTTACACTATTTCTTAAACCAAACGAATAACACAGAAAGTAATTGGCAGAATAATCATAAAAACATAGTCGTTAGTTGCAGACCTACTTTTGACTGAGAGGAAAACCATGCAGCCACTGTGCTGCCCACATTTAAACATGTTAACAGTTTGTTTAGTTTGAATGTCTGCAAGCTGCCTATCTGACACCTGCATGACCTTTTTATTCTAGACAAGATTTTTTTCCTTTTCCTACTTGTTGTTGCTGGCTTTTGACCTCTAAGCACTTAAGGCAGTGTAGTAGGCTGTGTGTTATGTCTATACATGCAGTCTGTTAATGTTTGGTAAAGCTATGTTTTTGCTGAAATAACATTAGTCCTGGTCTCAGCAGCGGTTTTGTGTAGGTTCAACATGGTAGACTTGCATAGATAAGGCGTACATTTTGATCTTTTGTGTTTCTGTTTGCAGCTGCTTTCACTTCCTCAGCTTTAGTGAGGTTTTAGTTTTTCTTCTTACAGCTGTAACCTAACTGTATGTGGTAATGTACATACGTATCAAGTTGGCAGATGCCACACTGGTTGTGTAATTTCACTTAACTCTTTCTTAACTTTAACTTTAACTTTCCCTAGGTTTCTGGAGGGCTAAGGTGCTGTGTTTGTAGGGGGGATGTCATGTGGTCATCAGGTTTAGGGGTCCTCCCTCAAGAAAGTTAGATGTTATTTGAGGAAAAACTAAAAAAAAAAATATTCACATATTTTTAGACTATTACCATTACAGTATAAAACAAAACCACAGAGGTTGTACTTTTTCACTTTACAATCAGGCATTGAGCAAAAACATTTTTTGAGTGATGTGTGGCACTGTGTGCCATAAAAAAATAATAATCATAAAAGAACATTGGTTAAACAAGACTTGTAGTGAGGGGATTAGAACAGCTCATTCTTCCAAAGTCAGGGTGAAGCCACTAACCAGCTGTCAGAGTGGGTGTTGTTAGGGTTGTATCTTTCTCTTATTCATACTCTTACCAGCCTGGTTCTTTATCAGTACACTTACCAATGCTTTTTCATTAATAAAGATTCTCTTTAAGTTTAATTTTATTAAAGGAAATTTAGCACAGTATTACAATTGATTTATATTTTCACTAAATATTGTTTCTAGCGCAGCAACCATAAAGTCACAATATAGGCTCAATAATATCTCACTGGAAACAAATTTAAATTGTCAGTACAACAGATATTATTCCTGACATCAAAATACTGTGTGAAGTTTAGAAAGTGACGAACTCAGACATCAGTCAGTGTCAACGCTTCCTCCTGTCCTCCGTCCTCCTCCCTCTGCTGCTGCTGTGATTCAATGCCTGCAGGTGCTGCTGCTACAGAGAGGAGGTGCTGACATCTCAGGCAGGAGCTAAGTTTACAAGAATTTGCCAAATTATAAGATGTGTGGCGAACTAAGATAGACGGTTGGGCTACATGCTGACAGCTTTTGTTGTAGCTCGCTTGTTACAGTTCACTATTAGCTTAACAAGTGCAGGGGTTGTGACATCAACTGCAGACAAAGCAGGCGGAATTATTACTTTTCCACTTTTTCTACTTCATACTGGAGTTGCCGTCAACTCAAGTAAAATGTTACCTTCACCTAGTTCACTGTTTCTGCCGTGGCCTCTGCTCTGCTGTCTGCTCTGTGTGTGTGTGTGTAACTGTTAGGAGCTGAGCCCCACCCTTGATCAAACACAGAGGAAAGCGCAGAGACGCAGGCGTGACATAAATGACGGCAAACGTGTTAAAGAACGTGTTTTTCTTTTCATTTGGCTAAGGTGCTGTGTAAAACACTGAGGCACTGCTCCTAAGTGATATAAAAGTAGTGAAACCCTGGATATACGAGAGTTGGTGAAGAAGTACATTTGTCAGCCAGCAGGCGTTTTATTTACAACCCACTGAAAAACATTATGGGGCACATCTTATGAATCATTTCATTAGGTTAAATTTATCTTCACTGGCTCAACCTGTTAAAGTCTGGACTGAATCGCTGCCTATTTTTTAATTCTTGCATTGTTGGAGCTGATTCACATCGCTATGTGGGGAAAAAGCAGTGTGCATATATTGGCTCTAAGGCATAGCAGCAAGTGAAACTTAAGAACCAGTCAGTCTCAACCAACAGGTTGATGCTGTGACTTGTTAGGAAATATCCCGTCATTCAGATTACAGGTGACGTCTGTGGTTGTGTGTGTAGTTAAACCTCCATCAAACATACTCCATAGTTACTATCAGCTGAGGCTCTTTTGACAATAACTTTGTGTGTTCCCAATTTTGGCCTTCTGTGTAGCTGGAAGAGTTGGTCGGCAGAAGCAGTTGCACAGAATTTTGCCAGGCTGTGCAAACAGTAGAATAAGAAACAGGCCAACAGTCAGTCAGAAAGATGAAGGTAGAACATGGGCAGATCTCTCTCTGTCATGCTCTAGTTTCTATTGATTACCCATTTGGCCATAACTAATAACACTATCTTTTGTGTTGTCACTGGATCGGAAAAATGGCAATGTAACTAAGTTGTAGAGCTGTTTGTGCTGTTGATGCTTGAAGCTGGGTATTATATCGTAAAAGATTTATAGAAAAGCAACCAGCACTTTGATCCCCATTGCCTTTATCTTTAACCTCTCCTTGTTTTTACTATAGGACATCTTACTTTTGTCTTGCTACCTTGGTGTATCAACAGCATGATACCAGTTCATCCTAGTTGTCACATGTTGCTGGTCTTTTTCATAGGTAAAGCCTCTTTGTACGTGAGAGGGAGAGACTATGTATGCCATTTCCACAGCTGCTGCTGTGTTCAGCCTGATTGCGCAAGCTTGCTTAAGACCACCCACTAACTGATCAGTAGCTGTGAAAGTACACTGTTCACAGCACCACAATGTCTCAGTTATACTAGATGCGTGAAGCTACACAATTTGGTACTGAAGGATAATGGCCAACACAAAAAGGGCTGTTTGAATCGCTCAGTGCAGTTCCACATCAAAAGACATCTTTTAAACAGATTACTCGACTGAGTTTACAGAAGAGTCATACATCAGCCAGTCACCAGCACTTAGCCCACATATTGATGTCACTGTTAGCACTGTGAATCCTTTGTAAGTGTCTTTATTGCCTTTCAGAGCACAAAGTTATTATTGTGGGCCTGGACAATGCTGGCAAGACCACGATTCTTTACCAGTTGTAAGTATCCAAACATAGCACACACTCAGAAAGCTTCTTTATCTTCTTTATTCTGCACATCTATAATAAACGGATACGTTTATTAATGCTTTAAATGGCTTGTGTCACCCACAATCTAAAGGGTTGTTTTTCTGTTTTGTATTTTATAGTTCAATGAATGAGGTGGTACACACCTCTCCTACAATTGGGAGCAACGTGGAGGAGATTGTCGTCAACAACACCCATTTCCTGATGTGGGACATTGGGGGCCAGGAGTCCCTTAGGTCATCGTGGAATACATACTACACAAACACAGAGGTAATGGCAGGTTTACTCTGTAAAAATAGTCTCTGAGTAAAGTCAGCATGTTTCTCGCTGGAAATTATTCACTGGAATCATACATGACAATGTAGTGATAACTTCCATTGAAAACAAAAAAAAAATCATTTCACAAGTCTTCAAAGTCTTCACTAAATATATTATAAGACTCTGGACAGTCATGGATGTTAACTGCAACTTAAGTGGTTGGTAGAAGTATAAAACCATATGGCTGTAATTCTAGTTTTAACTGTCGACACAAAAAAAATTGTTGCTGCAGGTACTGTGTCCGATTTATTACAGTAATTTCTAAATACGGAAAATGAATGAACTTTCCATTATAACATAATCCAATGCGACTGTGGTGTTTTTGTATGGTGCTGTGCCTGCAGTCTGGCTGAGATGCAGTGTTCTTTGATTAACAGTCCATTATTTCTCTCCATCTTTTCTGAGTAGTTTGTCATTGTGGTGGTCGACAGCACAGACAGAGAAAGGATCTCAGTGACCAAAGAGGAACTCTACAGAATGCTAGCACATGAAGTGAGTATCATGAAAAATGGTCATAATATTTCTTTTAAGACCTTTTTTCCATATATAAATTTCCATGGTTCGTTTCACTGATTGAAGTACAACAGCACCTTTGCCATTCAACAGTAATCATCTTTTATATATATATAAATGTTGAGTGTCCTTGGGTGGTAGACAAATAACATGTAATGTCAACACCTAATGGAAAATGACTCACTCTGAATTATGTTAAACTAAAGTTGAAAACATTGCTACAAAAGGGTCATTAAATTGAACAGCACAATAAAAAGCAGTTTCAAAGCAACGTGAGATCATTGACAGCTGTAAAATTTTTACACACGTCAAAAACTGCAGTGTTATTTCATCCTCAAATATTATTTCAAAATACAGCATGCAAAGCACTATCAATACAAACTGCACTAAATACAAACAAAAAAAAATCAGATGAAAATAATGCTAAATGCTATGCAAATTTATATGACCCACCTTTGCGGCAGTGTTTAAGATAAACAAGTCATCATGTAAATGTAAAAAAAACAAAATTGAAAATACAGGATGTTAAACTACCTATTACTCTCTAACACCATACTAATACTAATGTTTTCTGATACAGTATATAGTGCAGATTTTTTTGTCTATAATTCAAAATTTTGTTTAATTATCTAAGTGAATATTCCTCAGTCAAAGCAATCAAAGTCATTTCCCATGGAAGGCTAATGTGATTTTGTGTACACCTTTTACATAATGCGTGTCTGTGGAAGAAAGTCTCCTCATTTGATGCCTCTTATCTGCCCTCCAGGATTTAAGAAAAGCGGGGCTGTTGATCTTTGCCAACAAGCAGGATGTGAAAGGTTGCATGTCTGTGGCCGAGATCTCCCAGAGCCTCCAGCTTACCTCTGTCAAAGACCACCAGTGGCACATCCAGGCCTGCTGCGCCCTCACTGGCGAGGGGTGAGAACTGCTTTTACTTCTCATTATTGTTATATTAGGCTGTAAAAATACAAGCTATATGTGCACTCACACTATTGTGATCTTATGCAGGCAGTGTGTTCCTTCCAATTTGTATTAATACTGTATATAGTATATATGGAGCTTTTTTATCTTAATGCCTGTCTATCTGCTATTCTATCCCTCTCTCTTCCACATCCCTGTTATTCTACAACCCTCCCAATGTCTTGTTTATTTCCAGGTTGTGCCAGGGTCTTGAGTGGATGATGTCCCGGCTGCGCGTGAGATGATGACCTTTGACTTTGATCGAGAGTGCACCCTTGCTCTTTGTTTTTTCTGCCTCCAAACACAAGCTTGAAATGGATGGGGGTGAGGTCAGTTGATGGATGGCCCTCTCCTCTTTCCTGTGATGCTGACGTGGGCAGACATGCTGCCAGGACATTATATTATCTTCTGTGATAATTTATTTTATAAAAGACGTCTGAACTCAGAACAAAAAAAAATCGTGACCTTTTCAGAAGGACATCGGACAACAAAAGAGACTGAAATTATTTAAACTGAAATTTCTGCACGGTTTTCCTTTCAGCAAAAAGACAGAGGTCAGCAAAGTGTCTGACTTGGACTTATTCTTCAGCTGTGTGTGACTCCAGCCCACGGTGGCCTTGCAGTATTGCCGGACTGGCTGTGGCAGTTTTAATTGCCCCCCCCCGTGTGTACAGTCCAGTATTTTCTTTTAACGTGGTGCCTGCAACAGAATGTTCAAGAGAAGACGGTTAATGGTGACTGAAACATGCAGAAAGGAGGGTAAAATCACAATATGCCCTCTTCCTTTCAGTCTCTATGAATAATCAGTGAAATAAAGTGTTTTTATCTGTTTCAGGTGAATTCCAGAGTGTCATGAATGAGTTATTCTTTCAGGTGACTCACTAGATTGTTTTTTTCTTCTGTATCATATACCTTTCTCTAAGCATGAGATTGAACTATATTGAGTTTTGTGTTTGTTACTTCAGTTATTCTTTTTTTAGTCCTTTAGGGGGCAGAATGTGTCACATGAGCTCAACGTCCCTCGTGCTTTTCAGGGAGCATGATGAACAGCCACAGGAGTAGAGAAGAGAGAGCCAGAGAGTAAGACAGCAGAGGGATTCAGGGAGAAAAGAAGAGACCAGGTTCCAAATGTGAGCAGTGAGTGCTTTAGAGAAGAAGTAAACAGCAGAATAAGAACTTCAAATTAAATCAAACTATTCCAAACCAAAGCTAAACTATTCCACTCATTTAGGGTACCTCCGCTGCCTCACTTAGTTGATCAGCTTGACTCCTCCATATTTGACATTCTGTTGATGTGGCAATGTTGCTATAAGGAAGTTACAAAGTCAGCAACCTGCCCTACTGTTCTCCTTAAATTTGCCATTTCACCACATGAAACCACAATAAGGCTATGACACATTTTCTCACATGCTCTGGTACTGTCATTATGATTTTTTACTTTATTCCTTTTTGAAGCATGTAACAGCTGACCCATGAAAAGCTTTAAACCTAGTCCCACATATGGTTCATTTTCATATTTTCATACTCTGTGATAACTGTGAGTCTGAATATTGGCCTTATGTTTTTGAAAAGCATGATTCTTTGCCTTTTGACCTTGAGCAGCCAGTTTCAATCAAATGACTGTGTATAATGCAAATAGCATCACCTGAAGCCAACACAGAATCATCAGCCAACTTTGCAGCTCTTCACAGAGTTTTAACCTCTTTTAACGCATCATTTTGGTTTTACAGCACATTCACTCAATGCTTCAGTATTAAATGAGCTAGTTTTGCTTTAAGGGCAAAAGGACCTGAACAATGGAATTTATTGACAAAGGTGGAGATAAATTAATTGTCACCAACACTTGATAGTTTAGTAAAATCCTAGTACCTGAAGATCATGTCATCTCTATGACAACTGAGCAAAAGACCACAAGATATGTCTGAAAACACCTAACAGTTGTGGCTAGAAGTATTTAGTCATATTTTGTCCATTCTTTCGGTTTTTTTTTTCTGCCATCTATTCAAAATTGGTTCTGCATTCACTGATGTATGTTTCAACAGATGCCAATTATGTCATTGTTCTTATAGCTCAGACAATAGTGAATGCTTCATACTGAATCAAAACATCAGACCTTACTGCTGTGATTTACACGCTGTGATCTATGTATAGTCAAAGCCAGCTTATGTTTCATTTTGAGCAAACATTTCAGGTATTGTCGCAGGTAAGTCAGTACCAAATAATACCCTGTCAACAAAATACCAATCACTAACATACAACAAGTGTTTGTATGGCACTGAGATGCTACTGGAGAGTTGAGTCCTTCAATCGACAGATTGTTTGCACAGGTCTGATTTATGTTGAGAACAATAAAGGTATGTGTAATGATACAGACTGTTTAGCTTACCCATCTGCCCAAAACCCAAAGTGCTAACAGAAAGTGTAGTCATTACTCAGACTAACTTTTGCTTTCCAGCATTAAATAACCCAAGACATGCTCATAGAATGTCAGTAGAAGGTCAGTGCAGATGTTTGTGTTCATCTGGAAATCTGCCTGATTGTAAACCATCTCTCCTGTTCTTGCAAGTCATTCTCTGACTGACGAACTGGTTTTATTTAGGCCTCTCACCTCACTAGAATTCATTGTTTTTCTCCAAGGTGTTAGTGGGCTAAGATTGACAGTTGGCAGTGTTTATGTTGTGGTTGTCTGTCCTGCAGCTGTTATGTTTTGGACTCACTGATCATCGGTCATTTTTTCCAGTGACTAAGCGCCATGTAGGCCCCTCCCCCATGGGTCCTTGGCATTGGGAAGTAGTTCTTCTGACTGTTAGAATCATTAAAAGTCTATGATACCCTGACTGAACTTGAAATTTTATGCACCAAATGTTTCCAGAGCCTGAGAAATCCTTTCCTGCTATTATAAACTCAGCAAAACTTTTTTTCTGTTTGAAGGGCTATTTCACTCAGTGGCATCTAGGTATGTAAACAGTATTGGCTCTATATGCCTAGGTTTTAGATATTCTTCAATACAATCGAAGTAAACACAATTGATTTTATGGCATTTTAAATTAAATGTTTTAATCAACTGCACCATCTCTTTTCAGAAAAAGTGTCTTCTACTTGTAATAATAATAATCATAATAATCCACATAACAAGGCATTGAAGGGACTGTTTCTTCAGTAGAAACTAGTTCCAATGACAGCAGTTGACAGTGAGGTGTGGATAATCCAGAGTAGCCAGGGCATTGTTTCTGGAAGAGCATGTTACTGTCATTTTTTTTTCAATGCCACTGCCACACACAAAATATTATTCACCTCCACAATATTTGGGTGGTGGCAGAAATCTCCAAGACAGATAAATCAAAATTGAAACCTTAATGTTAGACATTAAATGCCTGTCTTGATAAAGGTCGCTGGACTGTGTAAACACTTTTCTACTTTGAAATCATATTTTGTCATTTCGATTCAGTCACCTGATAAAACATGACTAGTCCTTTAGTTTTGCCCTGATGTTGCTATTGAGGACCAAGCACCCAGTGCATCACAGAATGGAGAGGGGCATTACCTCTCTCCAGAGGGACAGAGAGACACTCAGCTGCTGCTGTCTATCTTGGTCCCCATGTAGCACCCTGCTCCTGGCACACAGTGAGAGCAAAGATATGACATACCAGAGAGATAGAGGCACATCCTTTGAAGACAGGAAATGTAGATATGGTACATTTTTCATCCTTTGTCTTAAGTCCTGTGTCACCATATCTACATGTTCTGACTTTATGCCATTTACCTCTTGATTTCATTCATAAAAAAACGTTAAATCATCTGCATGGTGTATGTTATGAAGACATTGTTCTTGATATATTTTCAAATTTGAAATACCGTTTATGCACTTAGATTGTGTGATACTTGAATAGCAGTCTGCTCTACCACTTTGAAAATGTTGCTTTTTTCGACTCAGGTATCAGCCACTTGTGATGTGAGAGGTTGAATGGTATTTCTCTGGTCTATTTTATATCATGAAGTGAATATATATATAGGGCTTTATATATAGGACTGCATCTCAGAGCTGACCTATTGGTCATATTCTTTCATGGTTTTATCAATGCACAGGGAAGCAAGGCTGAATTTAATTGTCATTACCACTGTGATGTTAAAAACGTTACAATCATATGCGCAGTACTTCTGTCCTCAGTGGTCTAAAATGTGCCACGTCAGATGTCCTCAACCTTCATTCCAAAGCAAATGTCAAGACTTGCCCAGGGTCACTCATTGACTCATTGTGTGTTTACAGGCTTTGTCCCTAATCCAGGGGGTGTTATTTATTTATTAGGCTTAATTTCTTTTAGATAAAGTCACATTTGGAATACTTAAAGCTCTTAATTTGTGGCTCATATATATGGGTGTATGCACTTGTTTCTTATTTTCTGTCTCGCAGGCCCTCTGATGTTGACCTGATTCTAGACAGGACGTAGCCAGCTCAGGGTCAGCTAACAAATGACCTCAACAGATCTGGCACTCACAGCCCTCCCAGGCCTTCAGCTAGCCGTCTACCTCATAGGCTCATAATCACGGTCTATTTCCGATCCATTTCCAAAAAACAGCTGCATTTGTCAACATCACAACCAACACACACCCGTTTGCAGTGATTAGTACTGGGGTTTACTCTTGCTTTCTTGAGACCTCCACCACCCGTGCCCCACTGCCTTCCTCATAACTGTACTGATGATGCATTGGCCTCAACAGGTGCTCTTTTCTGAAAGGATCACTTAGGTATATTTAGATTTTGAAACCCGAGAGCGCCGGCCTGTGATTGGCTGTCTCGGCCACATGATAACCTGGGTTGAAACCGCAGCTGTGTGCTGTCGCCCAGCGTTTCTCTGGAGGGAAGCTGGGGAGGCTTTGGCGGCTTGGGAGACCATTAAACTTTAATATAACTGGTAAGCAAAGAAAGGGAGAAAAAGCACAAATATCCATCTTTTCTACACCCTGCATGGCTTTCCATCTTCATCTCCATTGGACTTCCATCATTTCCATCCTCTGCTGCCATCTGGATCCAGGAGCACTGCTGGTTGAGGAATAAGGAGTGTGAAGGCTCTGCTGCACATTGAAGGAGTAACCAAACAATCCAGAACTACAAGACTCAAGCAAGATCAGACCAGGCCTACCTTTGGATATATCTGAAATTTCAGCAGCAGTCTGGCCATTTTGTCTTCTTTCCAAAATCTCAGCACCTGTCTGGCTATTTTGTCCTTGTACCTCAGCTGCTCCACCTATTTCTCTTATTTTACAGAGAAAACTATGTTTCAATTTAAAGAGAGGGCAATCAAGTGCTAAAAAAAGGTAGTTAGTAGGCCTTTGCCATCCTATATTTAACCTGCAGCCTCAGAAGGCATTGCATCTCCGTTTGCTAAACAGAGTCAACCAATCAGGCTGTGGCATTAGCTTACATGTCAAATAGCTGAAGCACTGTTGGGCAGCTGTCGCCAACCTTCAGCCAGGAGGCACAGTTCTCTGAGCTGTGTTGTGGCAAATGAGGGAGGAGGGGTGGCTGTCGCACATTCAAAGGCCCGTTATAAACCACTCAGTGTCTCACCTTCCTAATCTGCGATTCTCCCTGTTTGATCATTGTTTAACACTTGTTGCACAGTTTTTGAGGTGTTTCACACATTTGTATTACTTTGTTTAGGACTGGGGCAAAGCACACAGTTGGACTATACAGTTTGATCCCAAAGTGGATGGCAAGTGAGGCTTCCTTACTGTCAGGAAATACTGCAGGAGTCTTTTGCTGGTATGGCATGCTCATTGGTTGGACATTGATGTGTGAATGATATATTTTTTCTAGAATGTGTTTCCTGTTTATTATTGCTACTTTTGAATGGGGTAATTGAGTTCAACAGGGGATGGCTGGCAGCATCCTAAAATGTAGCTGAGGCAGTCATCCTTTGGTTTCTTGTCTAAGCCCCAATATACGCTCTTTGAAATTGTGATTAGGCGCTACTGATAGAACATTTAAGTTAATTCTGCTACACGTATGTGTTGTGTCCTTCCCCATTTGATATGCTTTTTAGCTTATGAGGCCAAACCTTGCTCATTCGGAATTTAAGTAATAAATGCCTGAAAATGTTATCTGTGTTTTGTGTAGAACCTCTAGATCCGTCCCACAATGACGGAAGTTGTGGAGGAATATGAGGAGTATGAGGAGTATGAGGAGGAGGAGATTGTGGAAGAGGTAAGTGGACATATTCTGACTGTATTATGCACATACATTATAAAATGCAAGACTGTTTTTCTTTACTTTCATTACTATATTCATTTGTTTTTGTTTCCAGCCTAAATATGATAAAATCCTGAGCTATGATTTCATTTAACTCAGTAGATTGAGATTATGTATGGGATCTGCAGATCCAGTGCCAGGCCCTATGAATAGTTAAGTTAGTGGCCCCCTCCAGTCAGCAGTTCAGGGAACCAGTCACCCATGTCTGCTGAAAGATCCTGTTTCAGACAAACACCTTCTGATGGGTTTTAAGTCCAGGATTACATCGAACTATAAATCAAAAATATCAAAGTCTAGATAGAATATTTTACTGGGACATTTTCTGCTGTCCTGTAAAGGTACACATACCTTTACCACAGGCCTTGTCTTACAGCAGACAGCCAGACAACAGTATAAATGGAGTCTGGTGACATAATCATTATACAACTGTCAGATGCAAAAGATGTGAAGTGAAGTCATTTATGTCCACAGATTCCTGCAGATGACTTTACAACATTAATTGTATTTTTGTAGCAGACCATCAAATATCTCCAACAATCTGACCTATCGAACACTTTTTGCAATGTTGTAATGATACACAAAGTAGTGTAGTGCAAGATTGGATTACGTACAATTTGGGGGTGTGCCAGTCTCTAGAAGTTACCATTTTGCCTTTTGTTTCAAATGACCTGGTGAAATTCTTCATCACGTTTCACATTAATCATATAATTTTGTGTTCATCACCAATCTCCAGTCAGATTTGTCTCCAAATTATGCAATCAAACCTCATGTCCCCAAGATTTCAGGATGTTTTCATGCTTCATTTAGAGTTTATTATGTGTATGAATAATTGTGTTGTTGAAGGTCTCCGTGTCAGTGTCCAATGGAAGAGTGAAAACAGAAGGTTAACAGGTTAATCCCATATTTCCTGGTGAAATAGGATTAAAGTTAGCCTTGTATTTCTTCATACTTAATATTGCTGATATCTTATAGGGGAGTCTGAATGATTGTTTTTTTGTCTGTTACCTAATCATGACAAGCAATCACTCGTCATTTAACTCCCATATAACGTATCAACTGTTTCAAACAGATTTACCATCTTTAATGCAAAGATGTAAATCGTTTGGGAGGTGGGACAGATGGATACCTACAAACTCAATACACTCTGATTTCACAAGTACTTTCATCTACACTGTGGAGAAAAGTTGCATTGTTTTCAGTAAATGGTAAGACGGCTTCTTATTTAATCTACAGAATGGGGAGAAACATAGTGCTGTTCAAGTCATATATGAAAATATGCATATAGTTACAACACAATACAGTTATTTAGGAGGTATTTCTTAAGTTTTGTAAAGTTTATAAATTACGATCATGAGTATTTTCTTCATATTAACTTAAAAAACGATTTAACTCCTCAGGTCATTAAGGGGTAGAGTGTAGAGTTCTCTGTCTGGCATTCAGACAAATTTAGAAGTGGACATCTACGGCACATTGGCAGAGAGATGGAGTGGAGGGAGACGTGAAGGGAGAGAAAGCGAGAGGGGGGTCGGGAGGAGCAAATGAGACGAGACACTGCCCTGTAAATCACACTCTGATAGCCCAGAGCGTGTTAACGTCACTGTGCTAGAAATTTGCTTAGGAGAGGTGAACGCATGGAAAAACTATCTGACCGGTGGTAGAGGCAGTTGTTTTTGCATTGCTTTGTAGGGATGTGTAATATGAAGGTTGAGTGTTTCATCTACACCTATGGTTCTCTCCTGTCTGATAGATTCAGATACTGAAGCCTCTTACAAAGGTTGATTAAAATGATTGAGATGTTCTTTCTCTCAGCTCTGGTTATTCCTAGATTTCTGGTAGATTTGAAGGATTATGGGTTAAGCTTCAAAGTCACCTGTATCAAAACGTTCAACCATATGTGACTGTAAATTTGTCACTGTGATCCTCCCTATGTATAGGAAGTGCACTTTAGGCAGGCTGTAAGTTAGACGGGCTATTCATGGAACAGCACGCTGTGTGTGGGAATGCTGTCAGGTACTGTAGTCTGAGGGGCTTGATTGGAAAAGAACGTTTTCCCCTTACATGGATGGTTTATCCCAAAATACAATAAAATCTTTTCTCTTTTACTCCAAGTGGTGTTTAACCTTGCAGAAACATTTGATCACAGAATTGAGCACAGAGTTTGGGATATTCATCTCTGTGATTTCTGCCTCCACAATTCAATGGATGTGAAGGGATTTCATTTGTGGTGGCCTCAGGGAGTCGTTTAAAAAAATCAGCAGCAACATCTTTTTCAAGAAACAGCATAATTGTTATATAATAAAAAGTACGGTCTAGACCTGCTCCATTTGAAAAGTGCCCTGAGATCATTTCTGTTGTGATTTGGCGCTATAGAAATATTATTGAATCAAATTGAATTATTCTAGATAACTGCATCTTTGGAATAGTTCCTATTAAAATTGTTTACAGTGCATTCTGTGGATTATTCATTATAATAAGGACATTGTTTCTAGAAATCCAAGTCGCTCTTGAAATTTTTCACTGCCATTCTTCAATGCTGTGAGCACCACAAATGAAATTTCATTCACATTCATATTGGAGTAAAGACGTAAAACTTAGAGGGAGAAAACAGAAAGACAGATGTAAGTCAGAAAACCTGTTTTATGTAATTTGGGTGAAATGGTCCTTTAAACCCATGAGCGCTGTGTGAACAGACATGGAGATTATAAAGCTGTCTAAACAGTTTGTGTACTGCTGTCTGCTGTAGCAACTGACAACAGGAACAACACTCTATGAATTAAAATAGCAAGAATAGAATTTTTGTCATGTGGGCGCCCGGTGTTCATAGACTCGGTCCAAGAGTTAAAGCGGTCAGACTCACATAACACAGAGGATATTAATGCTTCTCTTTCCTCTGTAGAAAACAGACTTAATTAGACTGCTGTCACAAACACAGTGTGTTCATCTCTGAGGATTTCAGTGACACTACTTGAGTGGACGGTGTAACTTTATTACAGCTTAGGTTATACAAAGATACCTGATGACAACACTCTTTGCTTTTATGCAGTTATTTGACAGAACAGCTTCTAAAGTGAAGCAGTTTAGAGTCATTTCCTAGTTACTTTACTGGGAGTGTGAAAGGCAGTAATTGATGAGCACCAGAGCTGTGGAAAAATCACCCTCAATCCAATAAAAATGACTGTGCTGTTTCTCCCATAACTTGTTCTGGCAGTTTTAAAGCCCCAGAATGTTTCCTATATTTGTAATATGTTGAGCAGATTTCAACGAAGACTGTCACTGAGCAAAAGTCTCAGTTCTTTCAGGTAAAGCACCTCCTCCCAAGGGTCAACAGTCTGTCAAACAGTACGGGATACCCCTCTGTGTCTTGACAATGATGCATTCCCCTCCTTGTTTGCATGCCCCTCTCCAATATTCTGCTGCTATTTCATAAAAGGCATAGCATCTTGCAGGTGCATGAGCATTAAAACTCTTTTTCAGCAATTTGCTACTTTTTTTTTTGCCAATCCTGCATTTTAATGTGACCTCCATAAAGAAGTGGTTCCTTTTTCTGCAGTTAATTGCTTCTTTTTATTTAGTTCCCTGTGGCTTTACTTCCCGACAGATGGGATACTGTAACCCTCATGTATACATGTTGCTGAGCTTGGCATTGCATGGAGCGCAAGATGCTCATAGATACTGTCGCTGTTGCTGTATATTCAGCACTTCCCCTTTACTTGTGTTGGTTTCGTTTGTCCTTCAGTCACCCTTCGTCCAGTATTATCTCTGTACATAATCATGCCATTATCTTAACTACCTTAGTTCCATGTAGAATTGTGTACTGATTTATTCATATCCCTTCAAGTCTTAACTTGAATCACAAGGTGAGTTATTAGAATAAAAGGTATACTGCAAACTCTAATTAATATCAGTTTGGTAAGATTTCTCTATACATTGACAAGATCAGATTATGTAATTAAAAAAATCCATTACAGTTTAATTTATTTTGTTAATGTGTCTTTGATGACAACCCCGTTGTAAGTGGATGTAGTTTTAATTCCTTGCCAATATGCTTCCTGTATTCAACTCAACCCTTTTGTTCATTGGATGGTTAACTGCATTTCCCTCTGTCCCCCACCAGTCTGGTTTGCCCACCAGAAAAGTCAGGAAGAAGGTCAAGGTGGACACTTCCAAGTTCATGACTCCATACCTGGCCCACAGCCAGAAGATGTTGGAGCAGTTCAGCCACGTAAGCCACAAATTCAATACTTCACTTTGGTCCCTATTTTGTCCGTGTTACCTGTTTATGGTTGTGGAAGTTAAGTATGTCAAGAAAATGGATATGCCCCTTTCATTTGAATGTTTTTGTGATTTACTGTAAGTTTTACTTGCACGTCATATATGATATTTTCAGCAATTTTCATTGTTATAACAATTGCACATGTTTCAGAACAAGTACCGGCATGCTTACGACATGTCCAGAGGAAATCCTCCTGCCATCATCGTTGATACCCCTGAAATGATTCGCATCAGGAAGGCCCAGGAGCAGCTCAGCGAGGTACTACTGAGGACAACAATTCGTGTTGTTTAAGGATGAGGATTGGAAAGTTTTTGGAATGGGTGATTGCTGATTTGAATCCCATTTGTAAAATGACTTAAATGAAAGTATTCTGTGTCCAGCAATAGATTGAGTGTGACAGAATGAATGTGGATCAGATTGCTGAACAAATCCATGGGTCAGTTTTCTTTGGGTAAAAATATTGAAATGATCTTGATTTTGCTAGTTAGGAATAAACAGAAATTGCACGTCATTGCATCATCAGGTTAAATACCGCATGGAGGGAAATAAGGCTCGGACAACAAGCTTGTACGATGGTGAGGCCAAAGAGATCACCCACGTCAAGCATGTGTCTGATCTGATCAGCAAGGTGAGTTACCTGAACAAACAATATACCAAGATTTGAAAACAAAAAAAAAAACATTTGAGTGTTTAACAGCAATGATGTTGCATATCTCTTATAGGTTCTGTACAGGCAGAAGTGGGATGAGACCAAGGACAAGTACCTGCTGCCTCCTGATGCTCCTGAACTGGTCCTGGCTGTGAAGAATGCTGCTAACTACAGCAAAGTAAACACAATGTGGCATTCAAGCTCTGTATTTTATGTCAAAAAGGAGGATTTTTGCTGACATCTGATTATATAAATTGATATTTTAAAAGGCCTATATCTATTCGGCATGCATGGTGTAATTCATGATTTTTCACCTTGGCCAGAAACTTTACACCGAGGCCTGGGATGAGGAAAAGACCATGTTCTACCCTTACAGCGACAGTCCTGAGCTGCGCAGGGTGGCCAAGGCTCAGGAGGTCCTCAGTGATGTAAGTTGAATTTGCTGACAACACCCAGTTTTCTGGATAAAAGCTTTTAGTGATTCCAGGGTTGGGCAATGTGATAATATATACAGTATATGAATTTATTTTTTTTTTTTAAATTGAATGTCCAATAAATATATCACAAAGTATATTGATATTATGATTATAAAATATAGCATATAACACATACCACATTGTAGGATTTCATCCATATCACCCCAGTGATTCTATAAATGACTATGGTATTAGATGGTGCCATTTATTGTACGTTCTGATATGAAACAACTTGCTTTTTTTATTCACCTGAGCAGTTAATTTCTCACTTTGCTGGCAGATTGCCATTCAGCATCCATCAAGCACATTTTCTCTGCCTTTATATTGTTTTGGTTTTTTTTCATTTCAGGGTCCATTTGTTTCTGCTGAGTCAGGTGTATCATATGTCGCAATTTCCACTCACATTGCAGGCAATTAAAATGGTCATTTGTGTCCTTCTTTTTGGACACAATTGCGTTTAACCTTTTCTGCTGACGTAGGGAAGTCACCAGTCAATGCAGATACGATCTGTCTGAGGCAGACTGTGCAATAAGGTCAGCTATTGATGCTGGGAGAATTAACCACCTCAGTAAATTTCAACCCCTGCTCTGTGTACCCCCGCAGGTTACCTACAAGAAGGGTCATGATGAGCGCAAGGCCAAATTCACCTCCTTGGCTGATCCTCCCGAAGTGGAGCTGGCCAAGAGAGTGGCCCATCAGCGCAGTGATGTAAGTGGAATGATTTTAAACTGGCTCTCAAACACATTGTATAAGTGTAAAAAGATAAATGAAAATATAAAAGGAGGATCATTTCATCATCAACAGGATCCCACCTGTAATACTTACTGAAAGCAATATTGCAAGATGTAAAAGTAGAAGTACTGTGCATCCAGCGTGACCTTTTCTCATTATTAATAGTGCAGGACTCAGTAAAATGTACCATGGACAGTGTCTAGTAGGTGTGGCAGCACAATCTTGGTATTTTTGTGGCTGTAGTGTGCTTCCCCCAAAGCACAATTGGAGAAAATGTGGGATTAGAAAGAATCCATGCTCATTGCCAGACAAGCTCAAGTCAATTCAATTCAATTCAATTCAGTTATATTTGTATAGCGCCAAATTACAACAAAGTCATCTTAAGGCACTTTACATACAGAGCAGGTCTAGACCATACTCTTTATCATATTACTTATAGAGACCCAACAGTTCCCATCATGAGCAAGCACTTGGTGACAGTGACGAGGAAAAACTTCCTTTTAACAGGCAGAAACCTCGGAACAGAACCAAACTCAATGATGGGCAGACATCTGCTGCGACATCACCTCAAAAGCCCAGATTGTCTTCTCTTTAGGGTCAACTGATATTCTTCCACTCAGGATGTGTCATCACAACACCAAAGGGGTACAGGAGGATAATAAACCCTCAGAGACCAACCGACCCTAAGCCACTGCTAGGAATAACTGACCACCTGCTCTCTGATAATGCTGATCACACTAAGCTGGAGGGGCGAGGCCAACAATAGGTTGAAGTTACAGGGATTCCAGTCATTCCCGATGTCTTTTATCAAACAGGATATTAGGACATTTAAAAAGTTCCTCTCTCTTTGACATTTTACTCTACAGCAAGATATTTCATATGCAAAATTAATCTCCTAATATTGATTTTTTATTTGTTTTCCACAGCTTAAGTACAAGGAAGATTACAATAAAAATGTCAAGGGTCAATGGTGTGAGACGCCGTACTTCGACGTGGCCACTGCCAGGGTGGCGATGGAGAACTTAAGCAATGTAAGACCTTACTACTACATAAGGAGCATTATTTTCAGAAAGGTACTAGTATGTTATTCTCCTGTATCTAACTGTCAATCCTTTCTGTTTTCAGAGAAGATACACGCAGCATCATGAGGACACGAAAGACCAAATTTATTTCATGCAAACAGACACGCCCGTTTATGACACAAACAAGAAGGCTCGCATCGCTGTCAGTGAGGTAAGTCCACACAAACACACACACAGAAGTATCAGGGTATTTTTATAGACCCTATCTCATATGGAAGACACGACAAAGAGTTGACCTGTGTCTCAGAGCAGAGTGTGAGTCAACACACTGAGTCCACTCTGACGCAGCGATCATACTATTGTGCCCACACATGTGCTGCATGACTGAGAGATCTACATTTGGTTCAATCACACTGCACAAAATATGTGTGTAGCTTCACTATTCCCCGGTAACAACATATCAGACGATGTGAAGAGGCTTTTCAGTGGCTGTACACCTCACAGCCACCCACACATTCACACACAATGCAAACATTCGTCATCTTAAGAAACGATGAAAACACAGTGTTGTTCCACCCTGACTGACTGTACTGTAACGTTATGTTATATGAGTGTGGGTGTATCAACCATGTGAATAAACCTCATCGACGCACTTTCTTGTCTTCTTACTCACACTATTCTCTGTATTTCTGCTTTTCAGGTCCAATACAAGAAGGAATATGAGAAGAACAAAGCTCAGTGCGACTACAACACGCTCCCCGCCACAGAGAATCCTCTCCTCAGACAGCTGAGATATGCTGGCACCATCCTCAGTGATGTACGTGTGTGAAAAACACTAGATAGAAGGGAATTTCTGATCACAGCTGGTTTGATGAAATGTGATAAATAATATTTTTGGGAAAAGAAATGATAAAATCTCTAGCACAGTTGTACAATAACAATCCAGTATTACAGGTCTTCATGTCTGTTTTCCGTGTTGACATAGATGTTACTGGCATGAATTTGGCAATTACTCTTGTTAGACTGCTAACTGAAAAATGAGGTGCCTGCTAAAATGATTCAAGTGGTTGTGGGTGTTGTTTACTGTGTCTGACATGAAGCTCCTCTAAATGGATTGTCATATTAGTGGTGCTAAATAAAAACCATCTGGAAGTCACTTGCAGTGCCCTCTTGCATACAGCTTTTAATTGAATCAAGTTAGTTAGGTCTTACTGACATGTTGCGGTTGTAGTTGACCTCCACTTGTACCATATGGACAGATGATTTGTTTAGCTGTTCATTCTTGAGTGTTTTCTTATTGGAGTTTCTAATCATAATTCATTTGGGTTTTTTTCCATTCATCATTTCTTTTATATCATCTTTGCAGAAAGTGTACAAGGCCAACTATGAGAAATCCAGGGGTTTCAGCATCAACTACTGTGACACGCCCAAGTTTCAGATGGACTCTGTACTCAAACAGTTCAATGATGTAAGAATAATCTATGAGTTTCTTATATCATAAATCAATTATGTTATTGTTTTTTCCTTTTAATAAATACATACATTTCAATTGATTTTTTTTAGGCCCACTACAAAGATAAGTATGAAAGTGAGGTGAAGGGCCACTACATTGGCAGCTATGAAGATCTCTACATGCTTCACTGCCAGAAAGTTGAGGAAATGAAGAGTGAGGTAAACAAGTTTTCTTTCCATTTCTCTAAATCAGATCACTGGTGTAAGAAATTATTATTTACGTCATTATATTTTTCCTCACAATTTGCATGTTTTTCCTTGCAGCAAACGTATAAAGCTGAGTATGAAGACATAAAAACAAGATGCTTCTTCCCTCAAACAATTACACCTGAATATGAAGCTGTGAAGAATCTTCAGCAGTGTCGCGATGTGAGTACTTTTGGTTATTAACATGATTCTTTGCGGTAATACAGATTCTCATTCCTCTTGTTTTTATATATTTATCTATTTTACAAAACGTGTCTGTCTTATGGTTTGCAGAAAGTGTACCGGCATCATCCAGACACAGTGAAATTTACACAAGTGGTGGATTCGCCAGTTCTGGTTCAAGCCGCCATCAACGCCAAACAGCTAAGTGACGTATGTATGACTGCATGGACCACCTACTCTTAATACAGATGCATAATACATAAGAATGTCATTAAACTCCCATTGGATCAGCACTGGAATGTGTTATATTATTATTTATCAAGTCAAGTCAGATTTTATTTATACATTTATATTTATAGCCAAAACAATTTGTGTCATAGAGCTTTACAATCTGTACAGTACACGCCACCCTCTGTCTTTAGACCCTCGATTGGGGTAAGGACACCCCCTCCCCCAAAAAAACAGAACAGACCAATGAAATCACAGTACATAGCGACTAAATGACAAAATTCCTGACACATGTAGATTATAAAATTTATGTGAAGAATGTGGATCCAGGTGGACAACTTATGAATACTGCTATCATCAGTTCTTTCTTCCTGTATGTATGTTCATATAAGTGATTCATATAAGGTGGTTGTGAGCATAATCTTTTCTTGTATTGTCCATTTATCGACTGAAATTGCTGCAATCACCAGTTACTGCTCTAGATCAAATTCTCCTAGATATGCAGATCACCTTAAAATGTGCCCAATCATCCACGTAGCCCAGCTGTCTTTCTGTGGGCACCATGGAAACTGGAGAGCCATCTCTCTGTAGTATTTATAGCAACAAGCATTCAGTTGGCCCAGAATAAACCCTGTGATCAGAGAGGGGCTGGGGAGGCAGGGAAAGGGACAGTCAGTGTGGCTCAGCTGGACTCCAGCTAATACACTGCTGCCCTCCAGTGACAGAAAATCAAGTGACACTTTACCGAAACTTCTGTCTTGTCTTGGTATTACCGGGCATGTACAATGAGCAGTGCCCTGTGAACAGAGAAGGAGATTCAGAGTTCTGTTTATATAAAAAATAATTTTATCACTTTGTTCTTTTTGCAGTTGAACTACAAGGCAAAGTATGAGGAGACAAAGACCAAGTCTAATCTGCCCCCAGACTATCCCTTCTTCATCCAGTCCAGAGTTAACGCCTTTAACCTCAGTGATGTAAGTAACTATCTGTAAATACTGTACACTTCATTTCCAGTATCACTGAAATTTAATTGCTGCCAGCTTTAATTTGGTGTAAACGTTTCATTTCCTGAATGGCATTATTCTCTCCTTACAGAACTGTTATAAGTATGATTGGGAGAAATCTAAAGCAAAGAAGTTTGAGATCAAGGGCGACACCATCTCAATCCTTGCTGCCCGTGCTCACACAAACATTGCCAGTGATGTAAGTATGCTACAATATCGGCCTTCGTGATTTCAGTATTTGTTACTTGCTTTTTTATTAATCCAGTAATTGATCACCTTTTGCTCTTCTTTGCAGGTTAAATATAAGAAGGAGTATGAGAAGAACAAGGGACAGATGGTTGGAGCCCTCAGCATTAATGACGATCCCAAGATCTTGCACTCCGTTCACGTGGCCAAAATCCAGAGTGATGTAAGTCATTATCTTGCCGTAGGACTAAATTATTTACATTTCCCTTAATTTATCAGAGCTAATAAGAGAGCACTCTTGATCAATCTCTTTCTAATATCTCCACAGCGTGAATATAAAAAGGACTATGAAAAGATAAAGACCAAGTACCACACACCACTGGATATGATGTCAGTCACCTTGGCCAAGAAATCCCAGGCGATTTCCAGCATGGCTGGGTACAGAAGCATCAGCACCAACTTCTTCCTTCCCCCCGACAGTGTGCTGTTGGACTTGGCCAAGAAAGCCAACATCATCCAGAGCGATGTATGTACAGACAGACTTAACACTTTGTAAAGTGTGTTAACAGTTTTTGCTTTTAATCATAATGTAAAACATGTACTTGCATGGTTATTATCAGATTAATTATGTGTTCAGTGACATCATTTGAATTGGTTTTATTTTTCTGCATCACAGAATGAGTACAAGTCTGACTACAACACCTATACCAAAGGTAGCCCCTGGATAACCTTTGGCTCCATGGATGTGGAAAAGAATAAGAGAGCTGCTGAGATCCTTAGTGAGGTATGTGCGCAACAGCATCTCTTCAGTTTTCTCATACAATTTCCCCCTCTTTAAAAACATATTTGATAGTTGGTGGGATGTATCACATAATGCGTTAATTTACTTGTTTCCTACAGAAAAAATACAGACAGCACCCGGACACTATCCCCTTCACATCTATTGACGACCACCCCGTCATGATGCAGGCCAAAGTCAACCAGCTTCAGAGGAGTGATGTGAGTCTACTTTCATTCTCACTGTCAATTCCACAGAAAGAACACTTTGCTTTTTTTATGATCACTTTTTAGAAGATTGTTTCTGTCTTTACTTTGGTATAAGTCCCTCACATGTGACTTCTGCCCTTATTGCCGTGCAGCTGTTCTACAAGAGAGGTCTGGAGGAGGTCCATCAGAAGTATGCTCTGCCTCCTGATGCCCCTGAGTTCCTCCAAGCCAGGTGCAATGCCTACAACATCAGCAATGTAAGCCGTAAAAATACTAAGATATCACTTTTTTTAATTATATAAACCAAATATCTTTTTCACAACACACTTTTTAAGCAGTATTTTTTGTTTTGTTTGTGTGCTTGTGCATGTGTGTATGTGTGTGTGTAAATATCTAATGGATCAATGCCAAGCCTATTCAGTCTTCATACATCTTTTTTTGATGTTTTTATCTGAAATCTGCCATTTCAGAACTACTACAAAATGGCCTGGCAGGAGCTGATTGCTAAAGGTTATGACTTGAAGCCTGATGCTATCCCTGTTGTCGCCGCCAAAGCTGCCAGACATGCTGCCAGCAATGTAAGTTTCCTGGAAGTCTGAGCCAACTTCTCAGAATCATGCTCAAACTTCATTTTAACATGTCCTGCATCAGATGTGTATATCAAACCTCCTTTTGCATCATATAATCATTAAAACTCAAGGCATGCTATATGCTCTTTAACCTCTAGGTCCAGTATAAAAAGGCTTATGAGAAGGCCAGAGGCCACCATGTTGGCTTCCGCAGCCTCCAGGACGATCCTCTGCTGGTTCACTACATGCAGGTAGCTAAAATGCAGAGTGAGAAGAACTACAAGAAGGACTACCACAAGGCCAAGCTGAAGTACCACAGCCCAGTGGACATGGTCAGCCTGGCCCATGCCAAGCAGGCCTCTGCTGTTCAGACCTTCACTGGCTACAAGCAGCACCACCATAATTATTGTCTCATGCCTGATTCGATGAGTCTGGACCTTGCTCGCACCATGAACTACAATTCCAGTGATGTAAGTTTAATTCTTCTTTCTTTTGTATCAAAATGGTAAATATTTTATGTCTTGTCTAAAAGATGGTGTTTCCACAGATCTGATACTTTTTCTCACTTGCTTCTTTTCCTTTCTAGTATAACTATAAACAGGAATATGAGACCTCAGTCAAGGGAATTGGCTGGGTTCCCATCGGTTCCCTGGAGGTGGAAAAAGCCAAGACAGCAGCAGCAGCTCTTGATGAGAAGAAGTACCGCCAGCACCCTGACACCATCAAATTCACCAGCACCACGGACTCCATGAGCATGGAGCTGGCCAAGGCCAATGCTAAGATCATGAATATGGTGAGAAGGAGGATACAGAATAACTTCTTAATTTGCTCTTAAATAGATTTCATTATTTTAGTCCTTGTATTCCTTTTCAGCATAAATGTAAACCAGTCTCTTCTTTGTTATTGTGCAGAAAGAGTATAAGGCCAGTGGAGAGAAATTCATGCACACTTACCATCTCCCTCCTGATGCCCCTGAACTGATGCAAGCCAGATACAATGCCGTCAACATCAGCCAGGTTAGTCGCGATTCTTGTCTAGTATTTTCCAGCCTTTGAACACATGTCAAATTCATATAGAAATTAATTTGTTATACCATATTTGTAACACAACACGGATCATCATTTTATTTAGAATTACTACACCTATGCTCATCGTCAAGATCTGCTCAAAGGACATCACGTGAAGGAAGATGCCATTCCCATTGTTGCAGCAAAATCTTCCAGAGACATTGCCAGTAATGTAAGTTGTGAATATGCTAATAATAATAAAATTCATTTGTTTCTGAATTCAATAATTTTATTCTTACCTAATGTTTTTCTTTTATACAGTTTAAGTATAAGCTGGCTTACGAGAAAGCCAGAGGCCACCATGTTGGCTTCCGCAGCCTCCAGGACGATCCTCTGCTGGTTCACTACATGGATGTGGCTAAGATGCAGAGTGAGAAGAACTACAAGAAGGACTATCACAAGGCCAAGCTGAAGTACCACACCCCAGTGGACATGATGAGTCTGACCCATGCCAAGCAGGCCTCTGCTGTTCAGACTTATGCTGGTTACAGGAAGATCCCTCACAGCTACATGCTTCTGCCTGACAACATGCACCTGCATCTGTGTCGCAACATGATGGAGATTCAGAGTGATGTATGTTTTTACTTTTCACCTATATGTTACCATGGTGTGATGCTAGTGTAGTTGTTGCATGTCTAAGTAAATGGGTCATATACACACTATGAAAGCAATATGCACAGTGATGACTGTAAACTCTTGTACAAATTTTGAGATGAGATGTTTTTCTCTATATACCCACAGAATGTCTACAAGTCAGATTACAATAGCTACTCTAAAGGCTTAGGGTGGGTCCCTATTGGTTCTCTGGATGTTGAGAAGGCCAAAGCAGCTAAATTCGCGCTGGATGAGAGAGGCTACCGCCAGCATCCCAGTACTCTCAAATTCACAAGCAAGACTGATGCCATGAACATGGCTCTGGCTCTGACCAACACAAAGCAGCTGGACAACGTAAGAATGTCTCCTCTTTATAGAAGATGCAGTGCTTTTGCATCTCTTAAAATGTGTTGAAATATTGATGCATGTCAGACCAATAATTCTCCCACAAGAATCTTACAAGAATTCACAGGTTTTACTGTTCTTTTTCCTTCCCTTTAGACTTCATACAAAGCTTCTGGGGAGAAGTTCGTGCACACCTACAATCTGCCAGCTGACAGCCCGGAGTTCCTTCAGGCTAAGTTCAATGCCCAGACCCTTAGCGAGGTTAGAGCACAATATATTTATTGAAAATCAAAGTTAGATGGTGTTTTATCAGCCAGATATGTAAGTCAAAGAAATATGACTTGCCTGAAATGCCAAGTGTATATCAGTATCATCTGTGCTCAAAACATTGCCATAACACTTTACTGTTTATCCACAGAGTCACTACAAACACAAGTGGCTGGAAGATATCGCCAAAGGATATGACATGAAGCCTGATGCTATTTCTATCCTGCATGCCAAGCAAGGCAGACATATTGCCAGCAATGTATGTAAATTATAAATGTACCCAACAAAGAATGTATTCAACACTTTTTTACAAGTAACTGAAACAGTCACCATCATCTAAAGGTAACTAACTCATTTCCTTTTATCTTTCAGGTCCAATACAAGAAAGAATATGAGAAGGCAAGAGGCCACCATGTTGGCTTCCGCAGCCTCCAGGACGATCCTCTGCTGGTTCACTACATGGATGTGGCTAAGATGCAGAGTGAGAAGAACTACAAGAAGGACTATCACAAGGCCAAGCTGAAGTACCACACCCCAGTGGACATGATGAGTCTGACCCATGCCAAGCAGGCCTCTGCTGTCCAGACTTACGCTGGTTACAGGAAGATCCCTCACAGCTACATGCTTCTGCCTGACAACATGCACCTGCAGCTATGTCGCACCATGAACGTACAGTCAAGTGATGTGAGTGGCAGTGACAGTTTTATCAGTGAATTGTGTCTTTTAGTACCAAAACCATGTTTGAAATGCAAACACATTGAATCTACATTGTGTCCTTTGTTTATATGTGTGCAAAAAGTTTGAGGAAATAATCTAAATTAATTATCTAAACTTTAGAAATAATAATCACAAACTCATTGTCTCACTTTTTTCAGTGTGATTACAAGTCTGAATGGAACAACTATGTCAAAGGTGTTGGATGGGTTCCTATTGGCTCACTTGCAGTTGAGACTGCTAAAATTGGTGATGACATTCAGAGTGAGAAAAAGTATCGCACTCATCCATCCAACTTCAAGTTCAGCAAGCTGATGGACTCCATGGACTTGGTTCTGGCTACTTCCAACAACCAGATCATGAACAAGGTACAACATGTTAAAGTGTATGGTGCAGGGTCACAAAATATAAATAATAATCTTGTTCATAATCATTCATTTATTTTTCTGGTATCTTACAGAAAGCATACACTGCAGCTTGGGAGAAGGACAAACTGACAGTCCACGTCATGCCAGATGCTCCCGAGATTGTCCTGGCCAAGGCTAATGCTCTTAACATGAGCAATGTAAGGCATTTGATTACATTACAGCATGTTTTTTTTTCACTGATTTTATTTTATTTCATTCTATTTTATTCATAGGAAACAATGTTTTCAGAAAGACCTACTTGTAATACTGGCAAATACTTGTAATAGTTAATACTGTATATGGCTAATGATGATCAGCTTGTGAATGTAAACACTGTTTTATTTTTACTCTTATCTTACTATTTTGTCCTTTGCAGAAACTTTACAAAGCTGGTGTTGTGGAGATGGCCAAGAAGGGCCACAACCTCAAGGCAGATGCCATCTCAATTCTGGCTGCCAAGTCCGGTACCACTATTGCCAGTAATGTAAGTTCGAAATAAATTCCTCAAATAATCCCATAAGTATTTCAAATCTTTAAATGATAAATCATTAGAGATGCTATATGCTCTTTAACCTCTAGGTCCAGTATAAAAAGGCTTATGAGAAGGCCAGAGGCCACCATGTTGGCTTCCGCAGCCTCCAGGACGATCCTCTGCTGGTTCACTACATGGAGGTGGCTAAGATGCAGAGTGAGAAGAACTACAAGAAGGACTACCACAAGGCCAAGCTGAAGTATCACACCCCAGTGGACATGTTGAGCGTGGTCCATGCCAAGCAGGCCTCTGTTGTTCAGACTATGGCTGGATACAGACAGATCCAGCACAGTTACGCTCTCCTCCCTGATGCCATGAACCTAGTGCTGGCTCGCACCATGAACGTCCAGTCTAGTGATGTAAGTTTGAAATGTTAGAATATCTGCTGTGCTATACCCACAATAATTATGAAGGAATTAGTTATGACGTATGATCCTTTGATTCATGAGGCCTGACATTTCTTTTTAGTGGGACTACAAGTCTGAATGGAACAACTATGTCAAAGGTGTTGGATGGGTTCCTATTGGCTCACTTGCAGTTGAGACTGCTAAAGTTGGCAATGACATTCAGAGTGAGAAAAAGTATCGCACTCATCCATCCAACTTCAAGTTCAGCAAGCTGATGGACTCCATGGACTTGGTTCTGGCTACTTCCAACAACCAGATCATGAACAAGGTGCCGCATGTTTGACTGTACTCTAAAGTTTAAGGCCACAAAATATGAATAATCTTGATCATAACCACCATCATTCATTCATTATTCTGGTGTCTTTATTTACAGAAAGCATACACTGCAGCTTGGGACAAGGACAAACTGACAGTCCACGTCATGCCAGATGCTCCTGAGATTGTCCTGGCCAAGGCTAATGCTCTTAACATGAGCAATGTAAGGGGAATCCATGAAACTGATCAATCAACTACTTGTAATGGATCATACTGTGAACGGTTATAAGTTTGTGAATGTAAGAAGTTTTTAATTTCATTGTTATCTTACTATAATGTCGTTTACAGAAACTTTACAAAGCTGGTGTTGTGGAAATGGCCAAGAAGGGCCACAACCTCAAGGCAGATGCCATCCCAATTCTGGCTGCCAAGTCTGGTACCACTATTGCCAGTAATGTAAGTTGTTACAAACTGTATGAAATAAGTATTTACAGTCCATCTGCTAAAATCCATATTATAAATGTCTCTGTGAATGACAAACTCTTTGTTTGCTGTCATAGTACAAGTACAAGTTGGCTTACGAGAAGGCCAGAGGCCACCATGTTGGCTTCCGCAGCCTCCAGGATGATCCCCTGCTGGTTCACTACATGGAAGTGGCCAGATTGCAGAGTGACAAGAACTACAAGAAGGACTATCACAAGTCCAAGCTGAAGTATCACAGCCCGGTGGACATGTTGAGTGTGGTCCATGCCAAGCAGGCCTCTGCTGCCCAAACTATGGCTGGATACAAGCAGATTAACTCCCACTACACTGTCCTGCCTGATGCTATGAACCTGGAACTAGCTCGTAACATGCAGTTCATTGCCAGTGATGTATGTAGACATTCTGACTTAAGTATCTTAAAGTTATTATTATTATTAAAGATGTTACAACTAAAAACTAAAAAAAAAAAAAAAACTAGCTGCTGCATTGTGAAGGAATACTGTTTCTGTTGATTTTCTCCCTCAGAACCAGTACAAGAGTGAATATGAAAGCTTCATAAAAGGAATAGGATGGGTTCCTATTGGCTCGTTGGATGTTGAGAAAGCAAAAACCGCTGGCCAGATCTTCAGCGAGAGCCGATACCGTCAGCATCCTAGCAACTTCAAATTCATTAAGGACATGCAGTCCATGGATCTGGCATTGGCCACTGCCAACAATCAGATTATGAATAAGGTACTGGATGGTGAAAATTATATGAGTATCTGTTCTCTAACATTTATGTCTAATATATCAAACCAACAACTACATTTTGTTTTCAGAAATCCTACAATCAAGCCTGGGAGAAAGACAAGACTACGATTCACATCATGCCTGATGCAATGGACATTGTTCTTGCCAGAGGCAACAAGAGGAACTACAGTGAGGTATAGTGTGATACATTAACATTTATGCACAATTTTGACACATTTCTGTCATGATTTTTAATGAAAATGAAAACATATGTCCCTTGATAACCACAACACTTACAGTATGATTTTTGACAAACATGAAGTGACTACATTTCTTCAAGTTTGTGCATTAGTATATTCATTTGAACGTAGACATGCATCCCACTATAAAAATGTATATATTCTCTCTGTCTTCAGAAACTGTACAAACTGGACAATGAGCTCTCCAAGAAGAAGGGCCATAATCTTCGTGCTGATGCCATTGCAGTCCAGGCTGCCAAAGCCTCCACTGCTATTGCTAGTGACGTAAGTATCTGCGTGGCCATTTATATATTGTACTACCTACTGTATACGGAGTATCATTTCCAATGCTTGGGACTTTGGTTATTAAAACTCACAAACTTGCTTTTCCAGTACAAGTACAAGACAGGATACCGTAAGCAGGTCGGCCACCACATCGGTGCTCGCAGCATCCAGGATGACCCTCTGCTCATGCTGGCTCTGAACTCAGCCAAGATTGCCAGTGATGCTCTGTACAAGAAGGACTTCAACAAGTCCAAGACCAAGTTCCACCTTCCAGTGGACATGATGGCCTTTGAACTGGCCAAGAAGAACCAGATTCAGGTCAACCACGCCAACTATATCACCCGCTTGCACAACTGGACATGTCTGCCGGACTCCAATGATGTGGTCCAGGCCAGACATGCATATGACCTACAGAGTGATGTGAGTATGAATCCTTAGATTTATAATATGGAAAGTTTTTTTTATGTTTATGCTTACGCTTTGGAACATCTTTCACCATAATAAACTGTTTTTGTTTTGTCCAGGCTGTATACAAGGAGGATCTGAGGATGTTGCAGGGTATTGGATGGGTGCCTATAGGTTCACTGGATGTTGAGAAGGTGAAGAAAGCTGGTGAGGCCCTGAGTGAGAGGAAGTACCGTCAGCACCCAAGCAACTACAAATTCAAGATCACCACTGAAGACATGCCCATGGTGCTGGCCAAGGCCAACGCTCAGGTTATGAACAAGGTATCTGTTTTGCAGTTGCTTTCCTAACATTTTATTGTTTTATATTCATGTTGTTTTTTCAAAAACTAACACTTAACAAAAAGCGTAGCATAAACACTAACATTTTGATTTAATGTAATGTGCAACAGCCAAAAATTTGATTTGTTCAAATTTATTTTATACCCCAAGTATCTCCTAAATTGTCTCCTGTTATTATGTTGAAAGAAAGTGTTGCAGTTTCTCTTGCTCTGTGAGAAATGATATCACATCATCTGCAAAAGAAGATAGTATATGTTTGCAGTAATGTTTTTTTTGTTTTGTGTGTAGCATTTAGTGACTATAGCCTGCATTTCCTGGTACAACCCCGTCCATAAACCCTTGTGTATAAAGGGAAAAGGTTTAACAATCAAAGCAAATGATGACAGTGATAAGGGACAACCTTGTTTTTGGCCAATCTGAGGATAACCCTTTCATAATGACTGCCAACTTGGTGCTTTATTATACAGTATAGTTTTAATCCATTCAATATAATTTCGACCCCGATTAAATATGTACAAAACAGAGAAAAGGTTTCATCTGACTCTGTTGAAAACCTTCTCTTCCTGACTAGATTCAACTTAATAAATCACATTCAGGAGTTGTTTAATGTTATCAGCAGATTATTTGCCTAAGATCAGTTCTGATTCAATTATGAATGCATGCCATTGAAATCTTCTTCTAAATGTTTTTTTACATGACACTAAACAAAAATATACTTTACAGAATGCTTACACTCAAGCCTGGGAGAAAGACAAGACTACCATTCATGTCATGCCTGATGCCATGGATATTCTGCTGGCCAAAGCAAACAAAGTCAACTACAGTGTGGTGAGTACTTCTTAAACATTATCAAAAAAGTTGGAAAATTTTTTAAACAACGTGCTTCATAATTCACTACCATTTTTCAGAAGATGCATCAAGTTTTTTTTGTATGTTTTTCCTTTACACAGAAAATGTACAAGCAGGCAAATGAAGAGGCCAAGAAGAAGGGATACGACCTGCGTAATGATGCCATTTCCATTATTGCAGCAAAGGCTTCCAGGGATATTGCCAGCGATGTAAGATAATTCAATTTCCATTTGTTACCATTTGAACAAATAGTATGCAATCTAAAATAATGCTATTCATTTAATACATGATTACATGCTTAATGTATACTGAAATTGATATGCAACAAAGTTCGAAAACGATATTGTTACAGATATTATTGCTTCACAGTTACCATAATGTTATGATCAACTGTTTCATTCCTCATTTACAGTACAAGTACAAGACAGGATACCGTAAGCAGGTCGGCCACCACATTGGTGCTCGCTGTATCCAGGATGACCCTCTGCTCGTGCTGGCTCTGAACTCAGCCAAGATTGCCAGTGATGCTCTGTACAAGAAGGACTTCAACAAGTCCAAGACCAAGTTCCACCTTCCAGTGGACATGATGGCCTTTGAACTGGCCAAGAAGAACCAGATTCAGGTCAACCACGCCAACTACATCACCCGCTTGCACAACTGGACATGTCTGCCGGACTCCAATGATGTGGTCCAGGCCAGACATGCATATGACCTACAGAGTGATGTGAGTATGAATCCTTAGATTTATAATATGGAAAGTTTTTTCATGTTTATGCTTACGCTTTGGAACATCTTTCACCATAATAAACTGTTTTTGTTTTGTCCAGGCTGTATACAAGGAGGATCAGAAGATGATGCAGGGTATTGGATGGGTGCCTATAGGTTCACTGGATGTTGAGAAGGTGAAGAAAGCTGGTGAGGCCCTGAGTGAGAGGAAGTACCGTCAGCACCCAAGCAACTACAAATTCAAGATCACCACTGAAGACATGCCCATGGTGCTGGCCAAGGCCAATGCTCAGGTTATGAACAAGGTATGACATCATCAATCCTCACAGTGCTATTGGGTGTAAATAATAAAAACAGACTCTGTTGAATTGCTTACACTGATATGATATGGATATTCTCCTCTCATAAAAACATACTTACGGAGTTCATAATATAAATAATCTCTCATATTTTTGTTTTCTACGACTGCAGAGTGCCTATGTTGAAGCTTGGAACAATGAGAAGACAAAGATCCACATCATGCCTGATGCTATGGATGTTCTACTGGCCAAAGCAAACAATGTCAACTACAGTTTGGTAAGTGAATAATTAAACATATAATGGTAAAGCAACTACCATATATGGATTCCTTCAAATTAGGGCTTGAAGATATGCTAGATTATTTAGGACATATTTGTGTTTTCAATATATATATTTATATATATATATCTAAGTATTATTCAGTCCTACTCATAATGAAAAATACCTGTACTTATATCTGTGGGGCTCTTGTGTTTGTTTGCAGAAAAAGTACAAACAGGCAAATGAAGATGCCAAGAAGAAGGGCTATGATCTACGCAATGATGCCGTTTCCATCATCGCAGCCAGAGCTTCCAGGGACATTGCCAGTGATGTAAGCTTATAGATTTTACCAATGATAAACAATTACCTTACATTTATTGCTGTACACATAATCATGGAATTTTGCTTTTTTTTTTTCTTTCAGTACAAGTACAAGACAGGATACCGTAAGCAGGTCGGCCACCACATTGGTGCTCGCTGTATCCAGGATGACCCTCTGCTCGTGCTGGCTCTGAACTCAGCCAAGATTGCCAGTGATGCTCTGTACAAGAAGGACTTCAACAAGTCCAAGACCAAGTTCCACCTTCCAGTGGACATGATGGCCTTTGAACTGGCCAAGAAGAACCAGATTCAGGTCAACCACGCCAACTACATCACCCGCTTGCACAACTGGACATGTCTGCCGGACTCCAATGATGTGGTCCAGGCCAGACATGCATATGACCTGCAGAGTGATGTGAGTATGAATCCTTAGATTTATAATATGGAAAGTTTTTTCATGTTTATGCTTACGCTTTGGAACATCTTTCACCATAATAAACTGTTTTTGTTTTGTCCAGGCTGTATACAAGGAGGATCAGAAGATGATGCAGGGTATTGGATGGGTGCCTATAGGTTCACTGGATGTTGAGAAGGTGAAGAAAGCTGGTGAGGCCCTGAGTGAGAGGAAGTACCGTCAGCACCCAAGCAACTACAAATTCAAGATCACCACTGAAGACATGCCCATGGTGCTGGCCAAGGCCAACGCTCAGGTTATGAACAAGGTATGACATCATCAATCCTCACAGTGCTATTGGGTGTAAATAATAAAAACAGACTCTGTTGAATTGCTTACACTGATATGATATGGAAATTCTCCTCTCATAAAAACATACTTACAGAGTTCATAATATAAATAATCTCTCATATTTTTGTTTTCTACGACTGCAGAGTGCCTATGTTGAAGCTTGGAACAATGAGAAGACAAAGATCCACATCATGCCTGATGCTATGGATGTTCTACTGGCCAAAGCAAACAATGTCAACTACAGTTTGGTAAGTGAATAGTTAAATAGTTGTGGTGGTACAGAAATTTTTTTTTCTGGATTAATTTCAATTGTAAATATCTATATTTAACATCTCTGGGATGTTTGTACTTGTTTACAGAAAAAGTACAAACAGGCAAATGAAGATGCCAAGAAGAAGGGCTATGATCTACGCAATGATGCCGTTTCCATCATCGCAGCCAGAGCTTCCAGGGACATTGCCAGTGATGTAAGTGTTTCATTTTGGTAATTTAATTTAAAGTGAAAAGTGACAAATTAGTTCATTGTAATGTTCTTTATATTATAAATGTAATATGCATTTTACTATAGGCAACTAATTACAGTTTCATTAAAATTTTTATTTACTCCACTTTAACATATGTTATTCTGAACAAAAAATACTGTACTGTTTTTGGTATTATCTCTGTATCACTGCATATATATAGCACACTTGTCAACCCTTATCTTATTCAATTTTTTTCACCCATCGTATAAAATGTATGTTTAACTGTCAACAAGTAATATATCATATCAAAAATGTAATTTTTCTTTCAGTACAAGTACAAGACAGGATACCGTAAGCAGGTCGGCCACCACATTGGTGCTCGCTGTATCCAGGATGACCCTCTGCTCATGCTGGCTCTGAACTCAGCCAAGATTGCCAGTGATGCTCTGTACAAGAAGGACTTCAACAAGTCCAAGACCAAGTTCCACCTTCCAGTGGACATGATGGCCTTTGAACTGGCCAAGAAGAACCAGATTCAGGTCAACCACGCCAACTACATCACCCGCTTGCACAACTGGACATGTCTGCCAGACTCCAGTGATGTGGTCCAGGCCAGACATGCATATGACCTGCAGAGTGATGTGAGTGTAGCTTTCTGGCTAATTTGTTCCTCTTAGTCTTTTATTTTCTGTTCATGCTACCAGGTATGTCCGGAATTAAATTTTGCATTACTGTGCTTCATAGGCTGTCTACAAAGCTGACCTAAAGTGGCTTCAGGGTCTGGGCTGGGTCCCCATTGGTTCACTTGAAGTAGAGAAAGCCAAGAAGTCTGCAGAAATCTTGAGTGAGAGGAAGTACCGCCAGCACCCCAGCACTGTTCCCTTCACCAGTACCACAGATGCCATGAACATTGTGTTGGCAAAGAATAACGCTTTGACCATGAACAAGGTAGAATTCATAATTGTTTTGGTAAAAAATTGATTTATTTTCATATGAAAGGGTTTAGTACATAATGAATATCTTAAATTGCAATGGAGATATGTCTCTGGAGATCTCTTAATTCCATACCATCAGTTAACATTGGGATTTTTTGTGGTTTGTTCCAGCACCTCTACACTGAGGCATGGGAGAAGGATAAGACCAACCTGCACATCAAACCTGACACTCCTGAGATCGTCCTCTCACAGCAGAATGCTATCAACATGAGTAGGGTTAGTATAATTTTTATTGCATGTGATAGGAAGATGGCCCCTGATTTAGCTGGTATGTGACCTTGTCTCTGTCTAAGTCAGCCATCTTTTAATCTTGGTGGATTGTACGACTGTGAACCCTTGAGCAAAATCCTACTGCAAACTTTATCATTCTAAAGCTTTCCAGAAGTTAGTGCTACAATAAGCCCTCCATTTATTAAAATATTTAACAGTAGTATTCATATCACTTTTCAGAAACTATACAGACAAGGTTTTGAGGCCACGATCAAGAAAGGCTATTTCCTCCCTGCGGATGCAATCTCTGTCAAGGCTGCTAAGGCCTCCAGGGACATCATCAGTGACGTGAGTGACAAATACTGAACCATATATCTGTTTATATGATTGGTATTAAACACAATGTGAGAGATGTTCTAGTAATATAAAACATGTTCTGCTGATATCATCAGTACAAGTACAAGACAGGATACCGTAGGCAGGTCGGCCACCACATTGGTGCTCGCAGCGTCCAGGATGACCCTCTGATCATGCTGGCTCTGAACTCAGCCAAGATTGCCAGTGATGCTCTGTACAAGAAGGACTTCAACAAGTCCAAGACCAAGTTCAACCTGCCAGTGGACATGCTGAGTCTTGAGCTGGCTAAGAAATGCCAGATTCAGGTCAACCACGCCAACTACATCACACACCTGCACCAATGGACTTGTCTGCCGGACTCCAATGATGTGGTCCAGGCCAGGAAAGCCTACGATCTTCAGAGTGATGTGAGCCCTTCTGTGTCATATTCAACAGACTCTGTCTCAGCATATCATCCCATGTTGTCTGTGCTTATGTGTTTTATGTTGCATGAACATGCTTTTTCCAACAGGCTGTATACAAAGCTGACATGGATGAGGTCATAGGTGTAGGATGGGTTCCCATTGGTTCAATCGATGTGATGAAGGCCAAGAACGCTTCAAAGATTCTCAGCGACCGTCTCTACAGGCAGGCACCAGACAAACTGAAATATAAAACTGACATGACTTCCATGCCCATGGTCTTAGCTAAAGCAAATGCTGATATCATCAACAAGGTAAAGAACATTATATCCCTGTTTTACAATTTTTGCACATTTGCTCACTCTTTTCCTCGTGATTACAATTTGTGTTTTTTCTGTTTCTCACCATAGAGAAACTACATTGCTGCTTGGGAGGCTGACAAGGTTAAGACTCATGTAACCCCTGACCTACCGGAGTTTTTGCTTTCTAAAGCTAATGCTTACAACATCAGCAGGGTATGTTTGGTCTGTTTTGACTCAAACTATTCTACATTCAAGTCAGTAAATATCAGTGTTATAGACATCATGATTTTCATTTTATAATTTAACTGTTTTCATTTCTTTTTCAGAAAATATACAGGCAAGGTGTCGAGGACATCTTCAGAAAGGGCTATGACCTTAAAGCTGATGCCGTCTCTGTTATTGCTGCCAAACATGGAAGAGAGATCATCAGTGATGTACGTAACATATAAATGAGTACATTACTCCCCGATATTGACATGTACCATTCTGTTTATTATCTATATATTACTTCGCTCTTTCTCTCTACACAGTACAAGTACAAGACAGGATATCGTAAGCAGGTCGGCCACCACATTGGTGCTCGCTGTGTGCAGGACGACCCTCTGATCATGCTGGCTCTGAACTCAGCCAAGATTGCCAGTGATGCCCTGTACAAGAAGGACTTCAACAAGTCCAAGACCAAGTTCAACCTTCCAGTGGACATGCTGAATCTTGAGCTGGCCAAGAAATGTCAGATCCAAGTCAACGATTTCAACTACAGAACTCATCTGCATAACTGGACCTGCCTACCCGACTCCAACGATGTGGTGCAAGCCAGAAAGGCCTATGACCTGCAGAGCGATGTGAGGAATAAGAATTTCTCATAATGTGTTTCCTGAACACTGCAAGGATGTTTTGTTTTTCAAAATGAAATCTCAATGTGACTCCCCTTTTCCTCCCCGTGTGACATATAGGCTGTGTACAAGGCTGACATGGAATGGATCAAGGGAACAGGTTGGGTGCCAATTGGCTCACTTGAAGTGGAGAAAGCCAAGAAAGCTGGAGAGATCCTGAGCGACAGAAAGTACCGTCAGCACCCCAGCAACTTCAAATTCACTGCCAAGACAACTGACATGCCTTATGCCCTTGCTCAGGCCAATGCCCAGATAATGGACAAGGTAGAGATAGCGCATCATATTTAATGTCATTTCAATTTTTTGCTTTATGATAATGTTCTATGACTCAGATGAAGTCACATCTTACTAAACCATGTCAATTTGCTCTTTACAGAAAGCCTATCTTTCTGCCTGGGAGAATGATAAGACCAACCTTCACATCATGCCTGATACCCCAGAGATCATCCTAGCTAGGCAGAATAAACTCAACACCAGTCTGGTAATGCAGTGTTTGTTCATATGCTTGTATAACCAATCAGTACATCACAGATTATTATCATATAAGTAATTGTTAACTTGCTTTATTGTCCTAATCATGCAATTGTGCTAAACTTTGAAGAATGAACAACATTGTCATGTACTTTATTCTGTATTATTTATTATGGTCTATAGCACACAGTGTATATGTCAGGCACCCTAACAGCATCATTGATGTTTCCCCAGAAATATTACCGTGAAGGCTATATGGACACGATAAACAAAGGCTACTACCTTCCCAAAGATGCTATTTCTGTTTTATCAGCCAGGGCTTCCCGCGACATCGTCAGCGATGTAAGTTTGCAACGGTCCTTTAAACGTTTTCATCTTGCCTTAACTTTGAAACTTCTGCAGCATTTTTATATTTAACTGTAATATGGATTATGAAACTTATTAATTTTTTTCACTCCCCAATTTTCAGTACAAATACAAGGCTGGTTTCCGCCAACAATGTGGCCATCACATTGGTGCCCTCAGTGTTAAAGATGACCCACTGATTATGTTGGCCGCTAATGCAGCCAAGATCTCCAGTGACAACATCTATAAGAAGGACTTCAACAAGACCAAGACCAAGTACAACCTGCCAGTAGACATGCTGACAATTGAACTGGCCAAGAAATGTCAGCAGCAAGTGAATGACTTCAACTACAGAACTCACTTACACCAGTGGACCTGCCTGCCAGACTCCAATGATGTGGTTCAGGCCAGAAAGGCCTACGACTTAAAGAGTGATGTAAGTACATATAAATTTAAGTAGGCTTGTGAAGAGTTAGTGGAGTAGGATAGGATTGTTTGGATTTTATTGTTAGTTCTCATCCTACTCTTACTCTCAAACCAAAAAGGATCATTACCATATTAGAAATTACCTTAAGTTATTATGGCTGGAGTCTCTATGTTTGTTCTTTTCATAGACATTCAGATCACTCACCAACATTTTGAACCTAGAGCTCCACAGATACGAAACCAGCAAGAAAGAGAATTTGTATTTGGTGAAGTTAAAACTGATATTTCTTTCTTAGGCTGTATACAAAGCTGATCTGGAGTGGCTGAGGGGATGCGGCTGGTCACCTCATGACTCTGTGGATGTCCTCAAAGCTAGGAATGCCCAGACTATTCTCAATGAGAGGCTCTATCGCCAACCCCCAAGCACTGTGAAGTTCACTAGTGTTGTGGACCTTCCAGCAATTGTCCTGTCCAAGCAAAATGCTGACAACATCAGTGATGTGAGTAATGGCATCTTTCTACTTGCTGAGTGCTTCCTCTCGTGAATTTAAAATTAACGCAAATATTTTGTACAAACATCTGCATGAAAGAGCGTGTCAAAATAAGGGAGCTAATGTTCTGTTTTTTCCTTCTGACAGAGGAAATATAAGGAAGTCTGGGATAAAGACAAGCTCACCATTCACCTGCCAGCTGATACCCCCACCTTTGAACTGTCCAAGGCCAATGCTATCAACATCAGCAATGTAAGTGTGTAATAGTTCAAGCACTGTACCACATCTGCCTATGTTAAAATGCTTAAAACTTAACATCAATATCGTAGTGCATGTGTATATAGACCTTTCATTTGTTGAAATGTATTATGCAATCAGTGCATGATTTTAATGTGCTGACACTACTTGCATTCTTTTATAATCATACTTCTTGTTTTGTGCAGAAACTGTACACAAAGGCTTGGGATGACCAGAAGGCCAAAGGCTACCATATCAAGGAGGATGCTATCTCTGTGCTGAAGGCTAAAGCTTCCAGAGATATCGTTAGCGATGTAAGAAAAAAATAAGGTTTAAATACAACATATTTGTAAAAGAGATAATGATCCTGCTGAGGTAAAGTTTTGGTTAACATGTTGTCTCTTCTCTTTTAGTACAAGTACCATCAGGGATACCGTAGGCAGGTCGGCCACCACATTGGTGCTCGCTGTGTGCAGGACGACCCTCTGATCATGCTGGCTCTGAACTCAGCCAAGATTGCCAGCGATGTCCTATACAAGAAGGACTTCAACAAGTCCAAGACCAAGTTCAACCTTCCAGTTGACATGCTGACCCTTGAGCTGGCCAAGAAATGCCAGATCCAAGTCAATGACTTCAACTACAGAACTTATTTGCATCAGTGGACTTGTTTGCCAGACTCCAACGATGTGGTCCAGGCCAGAAAGGCCTACGATCTGCAGAGCGATGTAGGTGGTTGATGGTAGTGCTTATGGATAGTATTCATTTACATTTACTATTATAACAGTGAACAAAAAATATTTGCATTTTTGATTATATGTATACTGTATACTGGATTATTGTCTGTATACATTTTTAATGGAATGGATGCACACAAACACATCTGCCTGTTCTGTTTCCTCAGGCTGTGTACAAAGCTGATTTGGAGTGGTTACGTGGATGTGGATGGATGCCACATGAGTCTGTGGATGTTATGAAGGTGAAGCATGCGCAGAAGGTCCTGGCTGATGTAAGTCTGACTACAATTTGACTTTGTAGTTACTTGTAAATCACAGACATTTATATACAAAATGTTTTAAAATATCACTATAATTTATTTAAACCATAAAAAAAAGTTTATCTTTTGTGAATTTTCTGAATTATTGTTCTTATTCCACATATTTTGCTATTTCACAGAGAGGCTATCGTGTCAAGTTGGATGAACAGAAATTCACAGTTCCAACTGACAGAATCGACATGGTCTGTGCCAAGAATGCTGCTGAAGTCCTCAATGAGGTGAGGACTGACTCTCTGCTATCCAGATGCTGATCGATATGTTATAAGTCCTCTCTTCAGTTTGACCGCTTGACAGAATAGTGGCGGATTTTAGGTTATTTTGGGAACTGAATTTTGATTTCTCATTCTGCTCAGGCCAAATATCGTGAAGCCTGGCACCAGGAAAAGACCAACTACTCACTGGTGGACACTCCAAGTCTTGCCACAGCCAGAGAGGTTGCTAAGAACGTTCACCCGGTAAGATGAGTCCTCATGGAGGTTATTTGCTACATGTTTCAATTCAACAATACTTTGTCCAGCACTGGTTTTGTCCTCTTATTACTGTCAACTTGATAACAAATCATAATCCTGAACCCACAATAACTATTTCCATCTCTTGCAGAAACTGTACACCAAAGACTGGGATAAGGTCAAAGCCACAGGTTACTTCATGCCTGGAGATGCTGTACCAATCAAGCAGTGCATCCATACTACTAAAGTGCAGAGTCAAGTGAGTAATGGGACAAAGTTGCAGCTTAGTTTCATAAAAAGAACATTTATTAACGTTGTCCTCAGTTTGACTGAAGGAATCACAATAAGGAGATAATGATTTCTGTCTCTCCTGTAGCATCATTATCATGAGGGATACCGTAGGCAGGTCGGCCACCACATTGGTGCTCGCAGCGTCCAGGACGACCCTCTGCTCATGCTGGCTCTGAACTCAGCCAAGATTGCCAGTGATGCCCTGTACAAGAAGGACTTCAACAAGTCCAAGACCAAGTTCAACCTTCCAGTGGACATGTTGCAGTTTGAACTGGCCAAGAAATGCCAGAAACAAGTCAATGATGATAACTACAGAACCCGCCTGCACCAGTGGACTTGTCTGCCAGACCAGAATGATGTTATCCAGGCTCGCAAAGCATATGATCTTCAAAGCGATGTGAGTGCTAATCACACCAACCAAGGACTTATTTATCATATTCATACAGTAAATTGACAGAAACTTCTATTTTGTCCTATTTTTGTAACTTCCTAACTTTCTGTCTGCAGCATGTGTATAAGGCTGACTTGGAATGGATTCGTGGCTGCGGCTGGGTGGCAGCTGACTCTGTTGATCACGTCAAGGTCAAGAAGGCCCAGGAGATCCTCAACGAAGTATGTTTACTGTATTGCATTTCGTCTTTTGATTTTGCTATTTTATTTTAGCACATTTTCATGTTTGAGTCAGTTTGTTATGTCTCACCTTGATGCTGTAATTTCTCTTGCAGAGGCTCTACAAGAAGAATGCCAAAGAATGCTTTGGAAAATTCTCCCTGATTGTGGACCGCCCTGAGATCGTCTTGGCTAAGATAAATGCTGCCAACCTCAGTGATGTATGCAAAAATCCAGCATTTAACCTGCTAAGTTCCGAGAGGCATATTCATAAACAATGGTCAAATCTAAAATCTAAATTCTGTTTTTTTTCTTCCTGCTATAGCTCAAGTACAAAGAGACATTCAATGCAGAAAAGGGTCATTACATTGGTTCCGATGACACTCCTCAACTGGCCCACAGCAGGGAAGTGTCTAAGATCATCAGTGAGGTAATGCAGAATATTTAGCCAGTTCATTAATTTCATCTTCAATTCATGATATATGTTGATTGTATATCAGATATTGTGTCAGCCCTTTTTAAACTCTGTGCCTACTTTATATGATTTCAGAAACTCTACAAACAGAGCTGGGACGATTCTAAGGCTACAGGCTACCAGTTGAACCATGAATATATCCCACTTCTCTCTGGCAAGAAGGGCAGGGAGATCGCTAGTGATGTGAGCATCTTAGGTTTCTTTATAGTTGATCATGCTGATAGGGCAAAATCACATGAAATTGTATTTTCTTCTTACATTATAGAAAACAAAATTGAGACTTTCATTATTATCCTACTAGGTCAAGTACAAGGATTCCCATGAGAAGGCCAAGGGTCACTACATGGCTGGGACCTTGGTGGACTTCCCTGAGGTGATGCGCTGTGGAGATCAGGAGAAGAACAAGGGACTGGTAAGATATGAAATCAGTTTGCCCATTTATTCCATACATACCCATGCATCTTAATGCAAAGCGCAATCAAAGCGAACATCAAATTAATACATTTAGTTAAACCTATACCACATACACATACACAAGATATATACTGTGATATTCTGGTAAATAATAGCATAAATGCTATTTTCTTATGGATTTAGTCTGCAACATATTTGGGTCAGATTAATAATACTTTCAATGATATATATATGCGTTGCTTGAAAATCTTCTCATGACTAGAGATTTCTATTTGTTATAGTCTACATAAACTTTATTTTAGGTTAATTTGTTTCACATTGTTAATTATAGTGCCAATAACAATCCATTGGGCGCATGTTTTCACAGAGGCTCTACCAGAAGGACTACCAGCACTCCAAGACCAAGACCCACATCCCACCTGACATCATCGCTAACAAGGTGGCCAAGCGTTGCCAGGACATGCTGAGCGACGTCATCTACCGTACCTACTTGCACCAGTGGACCTGCCATCCTGAACAGGAGGACGCCATTCGTGCCCGCAAGACCAACGAGATTCTCAGTGATGTAGGTCCTTCTGCACATCTGCACATCTGCTGTTTGTTTTGAAATTTTATGCTATACAGGCAGTGTGTTCAATATGATCATCTTTATGTTTCTTCAACATTAGATAACGTATTATACAGTATATATAGTAATAGATTTATCTCTTTGCATGCAAGAGAATATACAAAAATCCAGCTATTCTCTCCATTATTGAACATACAATGTAATCTTGTGCTTTTTGCTGTTGCCATTTAACAGGTGTTCTACAAGGATGACCTGAACTGGATGAAGGGTATTGGTTGCTACGTCTGGGACACACCAGAGATTGTTCGTGCCAAGAAGTCCTATGAGCTGCAGAGTGATGTGAGTAACCACATGGAAGATGTCAAGAAACCGTTAAAAATGTTATTGATAATGTATGGTTTATTGGAGTTGTTAGTTTTAGAAGCATCCCTAGAAAATAGAAAATTCATTAATTCTATAGTTTGTGGAACTATAACGATTTACCCATGTGATATCTTCCCTTATAGCTTAAATACAGAGATGAAGCCAAGAAAGAATTCAACAATTACTCCATTGTGACAGACACCCCAGTTTATGTGACTGCTGTCCTGGGTCACACTTGGGCTAGTGAGGTGAGTGAGCTGGACTTTTAAAAACATATATATAGTGTTTGAGTTTAAAATTGAGTGCGTTAATTCAACAATTGTCATTGACAGCTCAACTACAGGGAGGCTTATCACAAGGAGAAGCACCTGTATACCACCGTTCTGGATACCTACGACTACGCCAGATGCCACAACTTCAAGCACTTCTTCAGCAACGTAAGTGAAGATGAACATATCTCTCTTTCAGTCTGTAACAAGATGTAAAATTTAAGATGTAAACGGCATGTTCACACACAAAAGAGTGTTGATGATGTTCTGGTTTTTCTGTCAACAGAAAAACTACACTGCTGCCTGGGACAAAGTCAAAGCCAAGGGCTACCAGATTCCACATGACTCACATGCCCTGCAACACGCCAAAACCCAAAAGATCGTTCTCAGCAATGTGAGTTCAACATTGTATTCTATTTCCAGAATTAACAGGTTTTCTTCATATTGATCTTAAAAAGATAACATGAATCATCTTGTCCCTTTAGGTGAAGTACAAGGAGGATTATGAGAAGTTCAAATCCCTCTACAGTCTGCCCAAGTCTCTTGAGGATGATCCTGCCACTGCTCGCTGTGTCAAAGCTGGAAAGCTGGTCCTGGATGTAAGTCTAAATTTCTTGAGCCATTTCATCTTCCACATGTCTGCATTTCTTTCAATGATGAATACCAGAGCTGCAGTGTAAAATTAGCTCTGTTTTAACAAACAAGCAGCTAAAATGCAACTGTGGAGCTTTTTTTGCATCCGTCATGCCAGAACTGAAAGCAAAAAAGAAAGGTAACTTGTTGTCCGTCTTTATAGCGTCTGTACAAGGAGAACTATGAGAAGACCAAGGCCAAGAACCATATCCCACCAGACATGCTGGAGATCCTGTCTGCCCGCAACACCCAGTCCACCGTCAGTGGGATCCACTACCGCAAGTATCTGCATCAGTGGATATGCCTCCCTGACATGCAGGTGTACGTCCAAGCACGCAAAGTCAATGAGCAGCTCAGTGACGTGAGTAACTGCCCTCAGTTTGATATTCTCTGCTTGTTACTGTGTAGCCTCACTAGTGCCCATACTTCTTGAATTTGTATAATGTACGATTTCTATCAATTACAATATGAGCACATCTACAAAGTCACTTCACTTGTTTGTTTCGTTGTGCGCTCTCCACAGATCTTCTACAAGGATGACCTGAACTGGCTGAAGGGTATCGGCTGCTATGCCTGGGACACACCGGAGATCCTCCGTGTCAAGCATGCTGGTGACCTTCAGAGTGAGGTTAGCCCACCTAATATATTCATTCTAAATCACACCTCTATTTCACATCTTCAGTTATTTGATCACCAACTGTCACTTGTCTTGCCACTCTCTATATTCCTCTTCTTTTTGCCACTCCAACAACTTTTATTATCTTCCCCTCCGGTAAATCCCCCATGAGTTTGTCGTACTACATGGTATTTAATCAGTAAGTCTTGCTGATGGCTATGTTCTTGTGTTTTCATTCCAGAACAAGTACAGAGCCAAAGGTATTGAGTCTTTCAGGGAGTATTCAGTGGTGACGGACACTCCAGTGTACGAGACGGCCAAGCAGAACGCTCAGAACCTGAGCGATGTAAGTGACTCTATAAATGTTCTTGTGTTCTTCAATGTGGGCTCTATATTTCCTTACTTAACAAAAAATCATGACCATACATCTCATCTTTTTTCTTCTTTTTTTCCAGCTGCACTACCGCTATGATTACAACGCCAACGTCAAGGGCACCTGCACTGCTCCTGCTGTTACCATTGACACAGAAAGGGCACGCCTGGCCAACTACATCCAGAGTGATGTAAGATAATATCCCTTAATATTCAATGTACTTATTTATAAGTTATCATCTACAGTATGTAGATTATATGTACAGTCTGTACACAGTAAGAATATTTTTTTTAAAATTCAAGATAAAAGAAGTACACTTCACAATACACAATCTGTTGTTTATAATATAGTGAGTAGTTGATTTTAGGTTGCAGACACATGAATAATCATTATTTTGCATTATCACTGACACAAGTGTAGTGTAGCATGACAGCAGTTGCTACAATACATTTTTTATTTCACTGTGGGAATTTGATGGTCCTATAATATAGTGCATGAATTGAACTGAGAAATGGCAGAAAGTGAACATAGTGCATCTCTGTCGGGAGCAAATAGGGAGTGATTTTAGACACATCTCTTGTCTTTTTTAAAATACAAATAAATACAGAGATTTAACTAATGATTAAATCTCTGATAAGGACTGCAACACTGCAAGTCCATAGGGAATATGGGTATTCCAAATATCTGCGATTTAATCATAATTCTGTTTCCTTTTAAGAGTTTACCTTTTGGGGTTTTGACCTACTTTTGTTCAGTCATATGTGTGTTTCTGTTCAAGCTGAAATGCATTCCATCTCACCATGTTGTCTTGTCCTCTCTCAGAACTGGTACAAGGAGGCCAACAAGAACTTCATGCCCACCGGTTACTCCCTGCCCCACGACACCCCACTCATCAAGCAGGCTAAGATGAACACCATTGTGACCAGCAATGTAAGTTCTGTCACTGTCTTGAATCATCCAGTTATCCTGTTCTTTTGATAACCATTAAACCTTTTTGCTAAAGTATTTTTGATGTTACTTTTGTGCTTTTATTTGGGCAGGTGAAGTACAAGGAGGCCTATGAGATGATGAAGGCTAAAGCCTACACTCTTCATCCAGAGGGCGTCAACTTTGTCAACTCAAGGAAGGCTAACAAGATCAGCAATGAAGTAAGACAACACACACATCAGACACATTAGTGTTGATGGTGATTTACCTGATTACCTTGTGACACCTTTACTGGATAAAATAATCTCATATGCTACCTTCTGTCCTTCCTTAGCGTCTGTATCGGGAGGACTACCACAAGCAAAAGGACAAGATCCACACAACCTACGACACCCCTGATATCAAACAAGTCAAGATGAACCAGGAACACCTCAGCGACGTATGGACCCATTTTCACACAATTTATGTCATTCATGTTCCCATTTTTTTCATGTTGTTTGATGTAGTTGATTAGTACGTTCTATTCATGCCACTTTCTTGTTTCCTCCTCATCCTAGTTGTGCTACAAAGAGAAGTACTACAACAGCAGAGGCCAGTTGATCTCTTTGCCCATTACACCTCAGCTGATGCACTGCTACCACGTCAATGAGATCACCAGCGAGGTATCCTGAAAAGAGGCATATGTTTGAGACAGATTTTCTCAGTATTAACTTTAAAAACCTTTCCTGAAAATGTTTGCTGAAATCATTTTGTGTTTTTAGCTGAAATACAAAGAGGATCTGATGTGGCTGAGAGGCCTTGGCTGCTTCTTGTATGACACCCCAGAGATGGTCCACGTCCGCAACATCACCAAACAAAGAGTATGTGTTTCCATTTGGATGGAATAACCCCTTTATATCAGTATCATTCATTTTCATTTTATAATCAACTTCCTGCAGTGGCACCATGATCATTTGTGTGGCCTGTTTTTCACTTTTATAGGTGAGCTATCCGGTGGAGGCTAAGAAGAACCTTGCCAACTTCTCCGTGGTCCTGGACACACCAGAGTACAAGCGTGTGACTGAGCTCAAGACCCACATGAGCAACGTGAGTTGTTTTCCCAAACATCCAGCCACATAAACAGTCTCATAATGTCAGATGTTGAAATAAAAGTAAATAGTTAAGTAGCTCTGAAATAGCATCTTCTAAGATGTATGTTTTCAGAAAAGAGTTGTTTTTCTTCAGAAAATAAATGTTGCAACAGAGTTGACTGAGCTTTTGACTTGACTCTTTCTGCTCCTCTATTTTCAGCTCATCTACAAAGCCCAGAGCAAGGAGGAAATGGCTAAGGTCAGCACCACCTTGGACTCAGTGGACATCAAGAGAGCCAAATGGGCCCAGCAGCTGACTAACAAGGCAAGTTCATATACGCCATCACTCACTGAATGTGTTGTTTTACACAAGTTAATTTTATTTTCCCGACAATCTAATCATTATTTTGTCTGTTTCTGTCTCTTTACAGTACCAGTACACAGATTTGGCTGCTAAGGAGAGAACTCATTTCACTCCTGAATCTGACACTCCAAACATGGGCCATGCTAGAAAAATGAAAGTGGTCTACAGTGAAGTAAGTCTTACCCTTCCTCATTTCCTCTTTTTTTTTGCATGGGTTTTCTTGTTGTTTAACAGCAGGCTATCACATCTTCATAACCCCCTCACCTCTGTAGAATTACAGAATTAATTAAGAATATCTTATCTTGAATAGTTTATTAGTGCTTGTATTTTTATTCAGTGATATTTTATATAATATGCCTGATGTGTTGTATAAATTATTTCTTTCCTTAGAACAAATACAAAGAACAGTATGAGAAGATGAAGCACAGATACACAGCCATTGCTGATACACCTCTGCTGATCCGTGCCAAGAAATCCTACCTCCAGTCCAGTGATGTGAGTATGCTCATCGCTTACCTTCATAAGTACCAATAATATTTATAACTGCCATGAAACAGGGACATTTTTTAAATTTTTAATTATTTGTAGTTTTCCCTCTAGTTCTTCTGCTCAACCTTCCATCTATCAGTAAACCTACTGCTGTATGTTTGAATTTGGAGACATATAATGTCAATTTGAATAATCATGACTGACAGAGAAGAGATGCTGTAAACAGGACTACGTGTATTTGTGTGTGATCATCTGACACATTTTATTCTTTGTGTCTTCAGCTGCGTTACAAAGAGACGTTTGAGCTCTCCAAGGGCCACTACCACACAGTCAAGGATGCTCTGGACATCACCTACCACCGCAGAGTCACTGATGATATCAGCGAGGTCAGTCGTTTAAAAATTACAATGTTAGACTAAAATTTTAAGATAATTTTGATTTGAGCTTACTTTTTTCTCCATCTCCACACCTCAGGTTAAATACAGGGAGAAGTACATTAACTCTCTGGGTACATGGAAGTCCATCCCTGACCGTCCTGAGTTCTTCTTCAGCAGAATTGTCAATGAAAACGTCAGCAACGTGAGTACTGGTGACTTACATTCCAAAATCATGCACCCTGTGTTAAAGTATTTACCCACAGTAGGGCATATAGCACCACTGACATACTAAGTAATAGTTAAATCCCTTTTTATGCCTCTCTTTAGGTCAAGTACAAGGAGGACCTGGATTGGCTGAAGGGTATTGGCTGCTTTGTGTGGGACACACCTGAGCTGGTGCAGGCTGAGAGGAACAAGACACTGTACAGTGAGGTGAGGATCATTTACCATTTGTAGTGTCAATAATTGTTCTTGAAATACTTTAGTTGTTTATTTCATACTATAGAAAAAAACCTATACTCATGATGTCTTACATTCATATGCCAAGTATGCTTTTTACTGATGAATGGATCTTTAATGAAGTGTTATAATTTTCTGCATGCTCCTAATAATCATTTCATTTCTTGGTAACAGAGACTGTACAAAGCCTCCTTTGAGAAGAACAGAGGCAACTTCAAGTACACCTCCGACACTCCGTTCTTCCAGGCTGCCAAGAACGCCTCCACACTCATCAACGATGTGAGTCCCTTTATTCTTTAACCCAGTGTGGTAATTGAAAAATAGATTTTTGTTGGCAAAAATATCAGTATAATTAGTTTGTTGAACACATTTGTGAAATAGGTATTTTAATTGTTAATCACATTTCTCTGTCTTTGTGCATCTCTATAGAACTCTCAGTTTGGAGGTAAAACAGTGTGAAATCATAGTATTATTTGATTATTTCTTATAATGTTTATGGCCTTTTGTCCATTGTTCTTCATATCAACTTGTTTTAACCTTCCTTTGTCCCCCTGGAAAAGTCTCATCACATGACAGTCCGCATTGTTTTCTGGACCTTTGTCTTTAACTGCTTTCTGACATTCTGAGCAGAGGGCCTACAGAGCTCATTATGAGAAGACCAAGGATAAGTTCACCATAACTACAGATGATCCTAGATACCAACTGGCCAGGGAGAACAGGAAGATGAGCCAGGTAAACTCCCTGGTTGGGTTGTGTGACCAGCCTGCATCCTCCGCTGCTACCTCCGGTCCGGTCCTCCAGACCTCTGACACTGGTGCATGAGGTCATCAACAGACCTGCTGGGGGTCATCGTCGCATGGCTATGATAGTCCAACACGATAAATTTCTCTCCCTGTCTCTACTGGTCTCTGCTCGTTCTCTCTCTTTCTTTTCAATCCTCACAGGTTATTGTAAACAATGCCACTCAAGTAGCAGCTTGAATGCTACCTTGAGTGAGCAGGACTCTCCTTTATCTGCGTCATCAGAGAGACAGTGCAATCACTCATTTTCTGATTATAAAATTACGCTTATTAAATCATGAATATGTCCAAACAAGCCATTATCCAACTGAAGATGATGATTCCTGTTACTCTGAAGGCGCAGATGAGGACAAACAGCTCCTTCGTCACACTTGGATCTCCGGAGTACTTCTCCAGTCCTCCCAGTGTTGCTGCTGTTTTTCATGTGTCCTCAACTATGGCATGCTTTGTGTGTGTGTGTGTTGTTTGTGTGAACAGGCACTGTATAAATCCAAAGCAAAGGATCTGCTTAAGAGTGGCTGCAATGAGCTACTCCGCCCTGACATCCTCACAGCCCTTTACCAGTCCACTATGGGCAGTAAGGTAAACAGCCACAGAGCGGTGAACCATGGTCACTCTGATCCCTGTCCACAAACAAGCAGTAAATAAGCCCTGTGTAGTTTTAGATCTTACAGGCATAGATTAAAGTCACCAGGTTACTTTCTTCCTCCCTGCTGTTTCTGGACAAGGTGTCATCACATCACATACTCATCCTGGAGAGACTCCTTCCATTCAACCCACTTTAACTCCTGATGGGGTTTTAACTTCCACACATTCTGCCCTTCTCATTCATACTCTAATCCCTCCCATCACCTATTCACTTCCATTCATGTCTCATTTATTACTGAACCTTTAACTCATCTTAAAATGCAGTGCAGTAGACATACAGTATCTAAAATCAGAAATAAGCATTTGTTAAGATGTGCAGATTTTTACACAGTTTTCTTATAGTATATTTTTGTTTTTAGATAAGTGTCTTTGATACCAAAGTGAGACATTTCTAAGCTTCTTAACTTTAACTGTCTTCTCTTGAGTAAGCATCATCTTTATTGAAGCTACTCTATACATCAGCCTCGGAGTCAGTGAGCAATAGCATAAGATGATCACCATGAACTACGTGGGCACTGCAGATTTTCATGACTGAATAGTGGTAACACATGTCATCGTCTTCATTTTCACCTGTAAAATACGTCCATCTATGTTTGTGCATGTTTCATAAAGCATGTTTTTATAAACTTATGCATGGTGCAACTTCACTCATTAGACACACTGTATTATTTTTATTCATTGAAAAGTTAAGTAATACTGCTCCACTGCTGTCAGAGAACTGTCCAAGAAAAACAAGAACAGTAAATTAAAAATAAAAGAAGCTATTTTTTTTTTACCCCTTGACTTTATTTAGTTAAATATATAGTCAAAATGATCTTCATCTGAACTGACTCTGAGGAGGACATCATTCAGTGTGGAAATGCCTCTTCTTGTCCTTCACTGTCTTTTCAAGATCTCTCCAATGTCTCTTTTCAAGAATTCATTCACCCCTTTTCTTGGACAGTTTTTGACTTTACTTTAGCTGCATAAATTAGAAGTAAGACAAGAATACACATAAATGAAAGCAAATTGATTGAGTGACACTAACTTTTCTATGTTTACACCTTATCGTCCTCCATCAGTGGAGGTACAGGGAGCAGTATGAGCGTGCCAAGGACAAGTTCACCTCTGTTCTGGATACTCCTGAGTATGAGGCCCACAAACGCAGCAAGAAAATCAGCGACGTAAGTTTTTGATTTAGGTTTTGTCCATTTGGTTAAATGTTCATGTCAAAAAGTTCTTAGTGTTTTTTTTATGTTTTGGTGCCTTTTGAAATGCTCCTGACTATCTTATGATCATTATTCCTCAGATCATCTACAAGATGGAGTACAACAAGACCAAGGCTAAGGGATACACCTTACCTTATGACACTCCACACCAGCAGCACATGAAGAAGGTCAAGGACATCACCAGCAATGTAAGTCCCACTCAGACTGGTTGCACTTTTAACACTTTTGGACAGAGGCACAGGAGGCCAAAAAATGAAATACATTTTTATGTTCAGCGGTGTGTTTTTCATGCATCTTGCAGCTGAAGTACAAAGAAGTGTATGAGAAGAGCAAGGCCCAGATCAACATGGACCCTGAGGCTCATGAGATCCGTGCCGCCAAGGAGGCCTACAGGAACATCACCAATGTAAGTGTCTTTAATGATGGTATCAAGAAATATCACTTTCTTTTCATTATTGATTGCCATTAACTCTACATGGGCAAATATTTTTCTGTTTTTAGCTTCACTACAAGAAGAACTATGAAGCTACCAAGAACAAGTGGATCTGGACAGCTGACAGACCCGACTTTGTCAATGCTGCCAAGAACTCCTTGCAGCAGAGTGATGTAAGTTGGTGTTTCTTCTTTACTGTATATGTGGGAGTTTAATTTTTTATTTTAATAGAATCCAACAGTGTTGCTCTAATTTTCCCATTGCTTCACCAACAGGTTGAGTACAAGTACGACAAAGAGATGATGAAGGGCTGTGTCATACCTGTGGTTGACGACAAATTGACCATCTTGTGTATGAAAAATGCCGAAATGGCCAGCACTGTAAGTTTTTTTTTTTTTTTTCAAATGACTAAGGGATCTGTTGTCATTTCAAACAACAAGACAAATTCAGAATTTAATGTTTAACTAAAACTTTACTCGTTGCTGCCCTCCAGGTGAAGTACAAAGAGAAGTATGAAAAGGCAAAGGGCCAGTATGTGCCCGTCCAGGACACTCCTCAAATCCTCCATGCCAAGGCTGTGCGCACTCTGGCATCAGAGGTAAGTATGATTCAGTAACAAGTCAAACATGTTTTGTACACTCAAGGATTCTGACTGTTTAAGAAAAAGACATATTACACTAAATAACAGTTTTTATGACTGTAACAATACATGTATTAAAAGTTCTTAATTTTCTTCCTCAGAGCAAATACAAGGAGGCCAGCAAGAAGGACATGCAGTCCGGCTCATTCACTACCCTGTCTGAGACTCGTGACACTGCCCACAGCAAGGAGATCAACAAGCTTGTCAGCGGGGTACAACCATCTCTCATTCATTCAAAATGAGCTCAGCCATCTCGTAATCCTGGACTTGTTTTCTGTAGCTGGCCTTGACATTCCTTTCTCTCTTTACAGAAATTGTACAAAGCCAAGTTTGAGAAGGAAAAGGGCAAGTCAGTGTACAACAACATGACTGCTCCACCTGATGTTCAGCATGCCATGACAGTGGCCAAGAATCAGAGCAGCGTGAGTCATCTCCACTGTTGTGCTAAAATAAGAGTGTATTGATTTGCATCGTTTCTCAGTCGTAGTTCTCTTTTGTCAGTTTTTGCCACATACTCTGTTCTGTCTGCTCTTCTGCCCGACCCACAGGTTTCCTACAAGAAGGACGCTAAAGCCAACCTGCACTACACTACTGTAGTCGACCGTCCTGACATAAAGAAGGCGACCCAGGCTGCCAAACTTATCAGTGAGGTAATCAGACAGTACATGTATAAAACTTGTCGGTTAAAGTTTGAAACCTGTACATGCACAAAGACAAAAATATGCAGAATCATTGTATCCACAAGCCTGAATTTCACTCTGAGTTAGCTTTAAATAGATGTAGACTCACATATGAATAGCTCAATAATGACCCACTGCTCAACTGCTCACTGCTAATTATGTAACCTTTTAATGAGAGGAACGGTATAGAAGAAGCGCAAATATGCTGCATTGGCATGGTCCCCCCCAAAAAAGTTTACCACTCCACCATTTTTTACTGAAAGATTGCTGTACCATCACCAATGATGGCTTAGGCCCCAAGGTGAAGTAACAAAAAACAGCCAAGCCCACCAGTGCAGTTTGTCCATGGTCCGTTGATTTATGTTTGATCTTGTCTCCATCAGATCGGCTACCGTGACAAAGCCCGTGAGGAAGCCAGCCGCGGAGGTTCTCTGGCTCACCGCCCAGACATCGCTCTGGCCACTGAGGTGTCCAAGCTGACCAGCCAGGTACACTGAAGCAAATCAACCATCTGTCTCATGAAGCCCTGGGACAGTCGTGCTGCAAACCCCCTCTACAGTTATCACCTCCTAGAAAATGTTTCCCTTTTTTATTTTACTAAGATTCCTGGTCACTGGAAGCCATATTACACCAGCTGTCTGTCACTGTCAGATCAGCTTCCATAAGCTAATATTGGCAGACTAGTATTGCTGTGGTAGATGCTTAGCAGCAGTCCTGTAGGCCTAACGTTACAACTAGCAGCTCTTCCATAGCGCTTCCTCTGCCACCCTGCATTACAATCTATGTCTTAATCTGTCGTTGTGACTCCATGAAAGTAGATTTACATGTTTAACTGCTCATATCATTGTACATGTCCCACCTGTTGCACTGCTCCTCCTCCTCCATCCTCCTATACTTTCCTCTCCTCATTCCTCATATCTTTCCTCTCCTCTCTCCTTCCATAATGTCCTAGTCTGTGCGTGTTCTCATCCCTCCATCTCACTGCGCTTTGTAGGTGGAGGCCAAGGCCTCCCTCCATGGAGCAGCTTCCTATGATACCCCCCAGATGCGCCACATTAAGAAAATGAGTGCCCTGACTAGTGATGTAAGGAGGTTCATGCCCTGAAACTGAAGGGCTGCTACTATTTGTCTGTCTCCTCTGTTTTTCTGTTCCCTGTTATCTATTGACTGATTGATTAGTTGATATCTGATTTAACTGTGGGGTTCACCAAGCTTCTTTATACAAAGATTTGACATTATCAAATCTTACAAAGTTAATATTTTGATTTGGCTTGCAACCCTTTTCTTTTGCTGTTTAGCATTGTGTGCACCCTCTGGCTTTTTGCTAAGCATAGCTAAGCAAGTGTTGCATTACTGCATTTATTGCACTGGTGCCAATGTTGTATGTTAATTAATCTTTTTTGTATTTATTTTGCTCAACATTTTTATAATTTTCCGACTTTTCTCCTGAGTCTCTCAGTCAGTGTGTTTGTCACAAAACATGTGTATATCCAGTAGTCAACTATGGATTAACTAGGGTGTCTGAAATGTTGGTACAACTTAAAAAAAGGTGTTGAGGTAACAGTGAAGCTGATTTCATTATTAATGCTGGATTTACACATGTTTTTTTTCTAAAACACTGTTTAAGGACAAAGCTTTGTCTCACCTTCCTCTAAAGCTGACTGATCTGCAGATTGACAGAACAATCTGGATTCCCTCTGAAATGAGACTACAATCATGCCCGACCTCTTCCATATATACCTTATTATATATGAAGTCCATGTTGTGTTTATGTGGATCACAGAATGTTGTATTAGGCTCTGTTCACACTTCGCACTAAATGCATCCTGGTTGTTCAGATCGGAGGCTGGTAGCTTTTAAACACATAAAGAACAGAGCGGGATTAGATCAGTCAAGACAGTGGTCAGCACCAAATGTTACCACATAGTGTAGTGTTAACATAAATGTGCACTGAAGGCTCACCTAGTTATTTTAAGACTTGATGACATGGAAACCTGACCGAGCTCAACTCAAGGTTTGTCAAGGGCAGAATAAACCCATTTTCTGAGACAGATGGCCTGCACATATATCTGTACATAAGATTTTGTATTATGGCAGAGCAGGTAAGCAGCGTGTAACAAGCAGACTGATGCCATTGTTATAGCCCACATTAAGTCTCTGCATGTTGCTCTAGTGTTTCTATTATTATCAAATGTAAACTGCAATCCATCTTGGCTGAATCCAGGCACAAACTGGATACATCTGGATGCAAGACACTAGGTCTGAACAGTGTCAGTGTTTGGTTTGATTGAGAAGAGCCCTCATGTAATTGCTTTATGAATGTGGTTTGTTACAATAGCTGCAAAAACTACAAGGATAGACTGCAGCATAAACCCAAACAATAACTTCAAAGTAAGCTCTGATGCAGTTGCTTTGCAATTAGAAAAACAAATGTGGACCAACCACAAGACTGTGAATTATGAATTTAAATGCTTAATGACACAAATTTACCTGATATGTCTTATGATACTTTTTGATTATTCATAGGAAATGACGGGCTCATAACAACTGTTTGTTCATTAGTTCTTTAAAGATAAAGACAAAACGCCTTCAAGTGCACTTATACGTAACTTCATTTACCAGCAAAAGGGCCTCACTGAAATTAAAAAACCCCTTTCCTGGAGTGTCCTGGCCAGAATTTTAACATTTAACACAGCAGGTCTGAACAGCTCTGATGGTGCAGAAATAATGACAGTAATCTCTCCATATATTTTCATGTTTGCATGTCCAGAATCGTTATAAGACAGTATGAGATGTTTTAAAACAAAAGAAATGAAATGCAAAATTAGAGGATATTCTCCTCAAGCTTGGAACCAAGCTGCTGCAGATTTTTGGCCTCTAAGACTAATTAGCACTATGATTGCTGAATGAAAATGGGAAATTAATTGATGCATGAAAAAACACTTTCCGAGGATACACAGTCTGACTACAGTTGTTTTTCTTGTATAACAAGGGATACAAGTTGTGTGTAAATATTGAGAAGCATACAGTACATGGCATATCTACAGCATTGACACAAAACTATCTATCAGGAATTTGAGTTACTCATCCCTTTTTATACACTATAGAAAAAGCATTATGTTGTTCTTTTAATGTTTCCAGTGGGGTGGAGTCTGTAAATCTTCCACTGGTTTTTCTCTTCCCACCAGGTACTTTGACTAACTCTCACATCTGTATATCCCACCCTAAATAGGTGAAGTACAAGGAGAAGTTTGACAAGGAGATGAAAGGAAAGAAACCACAGTATGACCTGAAGGAGAGTAAGATTTACAAGACTTTGAAGGATGCCAATGTGCTGGCAAGTGAGGTAGGTGCTCACATAACCGGCATCATCCCACATCATTGCTTTTAACAAAAAGTTTTTCAACTTTTAAGACACAGATTTTAATCATTTTCCATCACAGTTTTCCAATGCATTCATTTGGTCTAACCATTTATTGAGGAATTTGTAATTTATTTTATCTGTTTTGTTTAGTTATTTTTATCTATTAGAATATTTGTTTATGTAATAAAATGAAAAAAACAACAACTAAGCCTTCATCATATAGCAAGAATTTACTTCCAAATATATCATAAAACCTCATTAATAATCTATAGAAATAACCATATATCAATTGCAAAGGTCACCCAATGTGAGATTTGATCATTTTGTAATTGCGAGTGCTGCTAACACCACCTGCAGGTGAAGTACAAGGGTGACCTGAAGAAGATCCACAAGCCTGTGACCGACATGGCTGAGTCTCTGTCCATGCAGCACAGCCTGAGCACCAGCAAACTGTCCAGCCAAGTAAGACTTCATCAGCCTTTAACCCTCTCACGCTCCCACCCAGGAAGCTGCTGGCTTCAGTTCGGTTTCAGTGCGCCCTCTGCGGGTCACTGAAATGTGTCTGAACTCAGTGTTTCCGTCACCCCACATACCACAGTAACAATCAGCATCTCACAGATTTATACACTAAGCTCCATCATCCAAACGTCCATTATTCTGTGACCTCATCTGGTAGTGACCCTTACCCTTCTCACCCTCAACCTTTTGACCTTTGACCTTCCCATACTATCACCTTCCATAAACTCTACCCCTTCACTCTTTAAGTTTGACTCCTGTAGTTAATACAAAACCAGTCTTTGATTAATGATCACTTAACACAAAACTCCCTGTGTCTCCCTTGACTCAAGATCATCTTTCACTCAATTTTTAACAACCATTTTTAATTTTCACTTATTGTTTTGTCAGCATGTCATATTTTTTTTTGACATTGCTACAAGCTGTTTTCACAGTTATAATGTTTTTTGTTTCTGTCATAAAATATGAGGATTATTTTTTGTACTATGTAATGGATGGGAGTAACCTCCAGCCAGACACTCTTTTTTCATCTGCTGTACTGAGCTGTCTTACTTGACTGGGAATTCCCCCATAGTACTGCTACAAGAAGAAATTTGAGGAGAGTAAGGGTCACTACCATATGATTCCTGACACACCAGAACAGCTTCATCTCAAGGAGGCCTCTGAACTTCAGAGCAACGTAAGTGGTACAGACTCTGGGGGTCAACAAACACTCCGCAAAACACTGCTGTGAGTTTCAGCTGTTAAACACTGTCTAAAACTAATTTGTTCATAATTTAAGTTTGGGACAACATAACACACCTTTGGGTGGTAAATTAGCTTCAAGCTAACTATGGTACAATACATCTATGGTAACATTTATGGTTAATATTGTATGGTTCCTTACCAATAAATAAATAAATTAATTAAATAAATAAAAGATTTTCCCCAATAGAAAGAAACTGAACTAAGATTTTTTTCTCTATTTTAAAAAGTGTAAAGAATTTACAGGCCGAATTTTTATGAGACATATTGATTCACTTTTGAAGGACTTACAGCTTTAGCTTCAAATTCTCAATTCTTTGTAGTTCATGGTGTAGTGTTTTAGATATTGTAATGCATTTTTCCTACCTTCCAGATATCCACAAGTTTGCATTTAATGTAAGAATCACTTATTAAACAACTGAAACAAACAAATATATATGAGTTTTATAATCCATCACACTGAGTATCAAGTGTGTATTTATTTTTGATACACTGTCATTATGAGGTAAGGCAGTACTTTTCAAATCTATTGTCATTTACAACAGCATTAGCATGTTACAATAATTTAACTTTGACAAAAACAGATGCAGTCTTGATGCTCACATTGATGCATTACACAACTCAAACATGTCTTACAATTCTTCTATTTGATTTTCATAAGATCAGATAAGAAAAGATAAGATATTCCTTTATTAGTCCCACAATGGGAAAATGTGCAACACATAGCTTAAATGAAATGAATTCAAGCCAGTACACAATGTACCTGCACAATATTTTTCAACCTGTCTGTTGAGGACAGTCGACTTTACATTTGTGTGGTCTGTCCCAGGTGAAATACAAGGAGAAGTATGAGAGGGAGAAGGGCAAACCCATGCTGGACTTCGAGACACCCACGTATGTGACTGCAAAGGAGGCCCAGCACATGCAGAGCCAGGTAAAGACCCTGTCTGTCTCCTCTGTGCTTAAAATGGCTGCATATGCAACACACTTTCTATTACAAGCCTCTCTCTCAGTCTGAAGACTCTTCAGTGCCTGCTATATATTAACCTGTATTGTAGTGCCTCTTGTTATATATTGATACGCTTCAGCTTGTTGGATGTCCAGCTATTGTTTATATTAGACTTGGAGAATGATTCTGAAGTTTGGAAAAACCTTTTACAGTGCCTTTAATGCCAGTTTATTAAATTGAGACTGTTTCAGTGCATTAGCTAGAATAACTCGTGATTTGTTGATTACTTTCATTTTTTAACAATTCAAATCACAGTAGATTGTCACTCCTGATGTTAGTCCATTTTCTGCTCTTAACTAGCTGCGGCTATGAAAAAAAACTGGGAGAAGGCAATGTAAAACGTGTTAAGATTAAACTTACCTTACCTTGTGTATTGTTGCTCCCAAATATATTGTATATTACAAGTTCAGACTTCTTCGTCGTGCTCTCATGATGCAGGGATGGCAAAGGTAAAGTATATGTTTGTCTCAGTCTGTGAACATTTCCACTGAGCCTGGATTTTTACAGTGTTTAATTATAATCAGTACAGTCACAATACAGAACTCCTACACTTCACAAATGCACTCATCCACATGCAGAAATAGCCACATTTAAAGACAGCAGATACAGAAATGGGTGTCATTATGAGGAGACTGGTGCAAACCCGGATGAGGTAACTGCATTGTGAACCAGCACTGCTTGCATGTGGTTATCTGAGCTCTGTCTGTCCCTGTCTTATCTTTGTGGCGAATAGAAAGACTATAAGAAGGACTTTGAGGAGTACATGAGGGGCAAGAACCTCTCAGGCTTGGAGGTCACCCCTGCCATGATACATGTCAGACACGCCACCAAAATAGCCAGTGAGGTAACTAAAGGATAATTTATCCCTGACAACCTCCCCTATTTACCTCACCCATGTTTTATAATCATACTAAGACTACATCACAACCACGGTCCCTCTATCCTTTCCTCACTTTCTTTTTTTAATCTCATGAGTGTTTCCTTCTCTCTTGTCTTCTTGTAGGTCCACCCATGCAGTTAAATTTAAGATCGCATGATTCACTACACAGTATCACAACTAATAATAATGCAACATCCATCTCCCTTCCTTCTAGCCTTTGCGTGACTTGTAATAGAATAGTTAGTATTGTTTGTATTTATGTGTTTCCACTGACATCTTTGACTCCCAATCAGGAGATGACCAACAGCTGTATGTTAAATAGTCTGCATGCATGCATGCAGTCATTTCAATGGTGTAGCCGTGTTTTTAAGGTGAAATGCTGACTTGAATTGTTTTATCATTGTTGTTTTTGTTTCTACACTCTATCTGATAAAATGTGGTTTTACTTGGTTTTTATCAGGATTCTTGCCAAAGTCACCAATGTCTCCTCTCTCTCTGTGAAAATGTGATTGTAACCACCTTCACAGTTTTATGATAGGATGATATAATAGACTTAAACTCAGCAACTGTCTGAATCTTAAGTTTTCTTTTTGGGAGACTTGGTGACTTTGAGCTCAAAGGGCAAGCATCAGAGCTTGCCCTCTGTACTGTCTGTCTGTATGCCTTGGCCTGGCCTGCCTGTGTGCCCTTCTCTGCAGTCTCTCTGTTCTTCTTCCGTCCTGTAGAAAGAGTACAGGAAGGATCTAGAGGAGGGAGTGAAGGGTAAAGGGCTAACTATACTGGAGGAAACTCCGGAGCTTTTGAGAGCAAGGAATGCCACTCAAATCCTGTGTGAGGTACGACTGACTGAGAGGTGATGAAAACAGTATCACGCTCTCAACCGAGTGCCTTCCCACGATCCCGCTCTTGGTGCATCATCTGCTCAGTCCCGCCCCCTTAACTAAGCTTCATCATCACACTAAAAGGACGACTGCTGAGTTTGACTTGTCCCCGCTTTGTGACATCACTAATTTTCCAGCACTCTCCTTCCTCTGAGGCCTTTAAGATGTTCTCATAACCATAACTTTACCTCTACCTCCCCCTATTGGATTTTAACCATCATTTTCTCTTATATTGCTACAAATATTTCTAAAATCAACCTCAAATGTACCGAAAGCAGATTATATTATATTTTAGATAAAACGTAATATTTTCAGGTCAAGATTATATTATTTGATTCTAGTTTATAGTTCTTTTGATTATATTACTACTATATACAGTATATCGACAGGCAGCCACAGCCCTCTTGCAATACTGGAGGAACAGAAAAAATACTTAATGCTGCGGTTAAAGCTGTTTACAAAGAGCTGTGACCATAGATTTTTTTATGTGGTTCCTTTTTTGGTCAAGGTGTATTCTGGGAAACTTTTGAGGTTGATGTTTACAGTTCGCAATAGATGCAGCACTTTTTCTGATTAAACAAAAAACATAGGTTTGTGGAAAATGACTAATTATGCTTTAACACACTGTCTTTAACTTTTTTTCCAGTTTTGATTGGAGCTTCACACACAATCTGCTGTCCAATTATTATATATGTTATTTTTTTTTAAATCCTAATTTTTTCTCACCTTCTCTATTCACTATCCCCCAGGTGTTTTCATATTGCAGCCCTTCCCTGATATGATTGAGTGAAATCCTGTTATTTATAGTAATCTGCCAGTCATGTCTGCTTTTAGCAAGTACAGTGCTTTTATGTAACACTTTATCACCTGTAATATTTACAGAGAGAGTACAAGAAGGCGTTGGAGCAGGAGATCAAGGGCAAGGGAATGTTGGCTTTGGCTACAGACACCCCAGACTTCATGAGGGCCAGGAACGCTACTGACATCCTCAGTCAGGTCTGTTTCTGTTTTCATCTTGTTTGCTCGTGCTGTAGTTCTTGTATATTTTTGTATGTGCTTTTGGTTATCGTAAGGTCAGAATCTGTGCTGACTGACTGTTTTCTGTTCATTAGACTAAGTACAAGCAGACCGCTGAGATGGACAGGGCTAGCTACACAACTGTCATCGACACCCCAGACATCATCCATGCTCAGCAGATGAGGAACATCGTCAGCCAGGTAGATTACCAAACTGAACCAATCTTCAAAATGTTTTATTCAAAAAAATATCTGCTTCTGGGTTACTTACCTGCGCGTTTGGACGCATCTCAAAACAATGAATGTGTCATGAAATACTGTCTTTAATAAGTCTGTGTCATTAAAATTCCTGCTGTTTTGTGCTTTTGTCCAACAGAAAAAGTACAAAGAGGAGGCTGAGAAGACCATGTCTCACTATGTGCCAGTCCTGGACACTCCGGAGATGCAGAGAGTCCGCGAGAACCAGAAGAACTTCAGCACTGTAAGTAATACATGTAAATGATGAACAAATGATGAATAAATGATGGGATCTTACTGGGGCAGATGTCTTTAAGTGTTGTAGCAGCTACACAATGAAGTCAGAGGTTCCTCCAGTGTCTGGTGGCTCTGTGTATGTCTCCATGTCTGCTGTAAAGTATTACCTTCAATACTTTATACTTTTTTGGAATGAATTTGTATGATGTTGTCTAATTTAACTGAATCCAGTTGTAAATGAAGTGTTTGTTGCCAGTTTTGTTCTCAAAGCACTATAGTATGTTTTACTCAGGCATAAAGTAAAAATAGATCATCCTGAGCAGAAACTAAGGTACATATTTTTGCTCATATGAACAAGTAGTTCCTCTTCTGACTCTCTGTTTCTCTTCCTCTTTTTCATTTGACCTCTTTATCATTGTGAAACATTTTAACTGCACTTTTGTTTTTCTCCCTGTAGAGTCAATACCAGATTGACCTTAAAAACATAAAGGGCAAAGTGTCTACTGTAAAGGACACCCCTGAAATGCTTCGTGTTAAAGAGAATACAAAGAATTTCAGCTTGGTATCTACTCCATAATATGTATTTTTAACATTTAACTTAACTTTTTTTTTTTTTTTTTTTTTTTTTTTACATTTTTCCTTGATTGATTGATTGATTGATTTTTTTTTTTAACTTTATTTCCTCATCTTTAACAAACCCTGATATGCAGCCCCTATTTCTTTGGACCAAACTTTATAGTAGATGCAGAGAGCATTTTAATTCACGCAACTAACCCTTGACAATTTGTTGTATAGTGTAACATGTATACTTGGTAGTGCAGAGCTTGTGTGTTGTTAAATACTTAGTTCATGTGTCCAGACGAAATGTGTCTCTTTAAATGTTGATTTATGTTTGTTTCATTCAGTGTGTTTTTGTTCATGTGTACCCAGTTTGCTCACAAGATGCAACACAGCTAAATCAAATACAGTCTAGAAATGAAATCAAGCAGCTAGTTCTCACTGTCCAACAGTTATAAGGCTAACCATTGGTCGCCGCTTTCATTCTTCATCCACGTAAAGAATCAGTACAAAGAGGATTTGGGAGCAGGAACAGCTTTGTCCGAGACCCCTGAGATGGAGAGAGTTAAACGCAACCAGAGGAACATTAGCACGGTACTCCACAGAGTGACCCTGCCCTCCTTCATCTCCTCCTCAACCAGTCCTCCCTCCTTATTCCCTCATCTAGTCTACATAGACTAATTATAGGATTTCTTTCTTCTGATGATTCATTTATCTAAACCTTGAAGTAATAAACTAAATGAAGTCTCATCCATTTTGAAAGCAGGACTTACGTATTTCCTAACCTTACTTATTGCCGACATACTCAACTGAATATGTGAAGGTCTGTGTAAGTAACACTGTGTTATTGTCATTTGTTCCTCAGTGTGTGTTGTTATGAATGGATGGATGTGTCTGTGTCGACAATACATGCTGTGTTTGTGTTTGTCCCTGTCTGACTCTGTACCTGTGTAACTTATTCAATGGGCAGATACAGTACAAGGAGTCTGTGGGTCAAGGCACAGCCATACCAGATCTGCCTGAGGTGAAGCGGGTCCGAGAAACCCAGAAGAATATCAGCTTGGTAGAGATAAAGGACTGCAGTGACCCTGATCTTATCCCCTTATAATCATTTCCCAACATGCCCTCTGACCTCTCCCACTTGTCTGAAAGTCTAGACTTTACCTTCCTTGTTTTCAGTTCTAGTTTTCCCTCCTCCATCCTAACTAAGTTTCATAAATCACTCCTTTTTATCAGCCTTGGTTCATGACTTGATTTTGAATTCACATTTCCACAAAAAGTGGAAAAAAATAGTTTCCTCCCATTTTTTCCTAAATTAGTCTTCATTTCCATATATTTTTCATTTTAATTTCACCATTTTTTCCCCCTCCCAAATTGAAAATTAATCTGCTTTTCAGTGTATTATGACCATATTTGCCATTGTTTTGCTCTCTCATTCAAAGCTTCAGTACAAAGAAGGAGTGGGACAAGGCACGTCAGTATCAGAGACCCCAGAGATGGAGAGAGTTAAACGCAATCAGCTCAATATTAGCACGGTACTCCACAGAGTGACCCTGCCCTCCTTCATCTCCTCCTCAACCAGTCCTCCCTCCATATCCCCTCCTTATCTAGTGTAGAATATAACCAGACCTGCCTTCACATCTAATCTCTTCAAATCACCACTTTCAATCCAACTTTTTACAGAGATTTTCTTTTCATGCTTATCATTTTACTTGTTTGTTTCTTTATTTTTTTTGCCAATTATAGGATTTTATGGAGCCCCCAAAGGTCCCCCAATTTTTTTTGTTAACCTGTGGAAACATATAGATATTTTGTTGTCCAACTTCATTTCTGCCAGATAATAGCTTGTTTTCACAACACACTAAATGGCCAAAGTTATGTGGACACCACTGCCAGATTCATAATGAAATACTTTTCCCAGTTTAGTGTGGAAAAACCTGACTGGTCTGCACAGAGTTCTGGCCTCACCCCTGTCCCACACCTTTGGGATAAACTGGAACACTGACTGTGAGCCAGGTTTTATCTCCCAGCATCAGTGCTGGACCTCACTGATGCTCTTGTGTCTGAAAGTGAGCAGATCCCTGCAGCCCAAATTGTGGAGGCTGTTATAGTAACATATTAATGCCCATGGTTTTAAAATGTTCAACCATGTTTGCATAAGATGTTTGGGTGTCCACATACTTTTGGCAATATAGTGCAGTGCTTTTATTTCCACTGTAAAATCAATTGTTTACACAAGTTAACATCTTCATCATCTGTTGGGACTTTGAGGCCTCTGTAGGATTTTTCTTTCCCGTGATGATTCTTTACATCTAAACCTTGAAGTAATAAACTAAAAGTATCATCCATTTTAAAGCAGAACAAATATATTTCACAACTTTACTTATTGCTGACATACTCAACTGAATATGTGAAGGTCTGTGTAAGTAACGCTGTGTTATTGTCATTTGTTCCTCAGTGTGTTGTTATGAATGGATGGACATGTCTGTGTCTACAGTACATGCTGTGTTTGTGTTTGTCCCTGTCTGACTCTGTGCCTGTGTAACTTATTCAATGGGCAGATACAGTACAAGGAGTCTGTGGGTCAAGGCACAGCCATACCAGATCTGCCTGAGGTGAAGCGGGTCCGAGAAACCCAGAAGAATATCAGCTTGGTAGAGATAAAGGACTGCAGTGACCCTGATCTTATCCCCTTATAATCATTTCCCAACATGCCCTCTGACCTCTCCCACTTGTCTGAAAGTCTAGACTTCACCTTCCTTGTTTTCAGTTCTAGTTTTCCCTCCTCCATCCTAACTAAGTTTCATAAATCACTCCTTTTTATCAGCCTTGGTTCATGACTTGATTTTGAATTCACATTTCCACAAAAACATAATTTCCTAAATCAGTCTTCATTTCCCTGGATATTTTATTTTTATTTCTTAATCTTGGTGTTCCCCCCCCCCCTCCTAAATCCAATATTCATCTGTTTTTGAGTGTGTTACCACCTTATATGACTTTTTTCGTGCTCTCTCATTCAAAGCTTCAGTACAAAGAAGGAGTGGGACAAGGCACGTCAGTATCAGAGACCCCAGAGATGGAGAGAGTTAAACGCAATCAGCTCAATATTAGCACGGTACTCCACAGAGTGACCCTGTAACCTCCTGGACTGTACATTCATTCATCCATGCCTCCACCTCACTCTTCATCTCCCTCGCGGCAGCTCTCCTGAGCCCTCACCTCTCGTTTAGACGTTTGAACTGTTGTCCTTGTCACATCAAACCCACCACGCAGATATAACACCTTGTGGGGTCAGCTTAACCCCACTGTGTCTCTAACATAACCTGCTTCTCCATTTCTCAGGGAAAAAAAAACGTGTGTGTTTAATTCCATGTTTTATGTCTGCTGTGAGTTTTGGTGCAGTGCTGTATCTCAGTCTTCCTGCAAATGTCTTTCACTGACCTGCTCTTTACTTTCTTTGCATGAAACCCAAACCGTCCTTTGGGTAGATAAAATACAAGGACTCTCTTGGTCGAGGCACAGCTATACCGGACCTCCCTGAGGTGAAGCGGGTCAAACAAACCCAGAAGCACATCAGCTCGGTAGTGGAACAAAACCGAAGCACGTGTGCTCCTAACCGTTGAGAGTGGACAGTAGTGGCCATCAATAATACCCATCATATTTGCTACTTCCCCTCCCTCCCGTCATCATCTCACACTCTCATCACCTCCTGCTCATCTCATCCAAGGCACAGACTGCAGTATCCCGAGCTCCAGCCCTGCCATCATCTCCACTTTAATTTTCATCCACGCATTTCTTTTTTTTTTCCTATCTCCTCTTACTCCTCCAAATCATCTTCAACCATCAAGCTCTTTGGCCTGTGATGCCCCCCTCCCATCCCCGCCCATCCTCCTCTCCCATATACACTCTTCTAACCTGCAGCCCAGCTTTTTTTCACATAAAGCCGCTGCGTGCTACTAAGTTAATTTCACAGCAAATGACGAGCTAAATTTTCTGCTGAAGCGTGAGGAGTGTGTTTGTTTCCCACATGTTTGTTTCAGAGATCCTGGCGGTTTGAAAGGAGCTACCAGGATGAGTCACTCTATAGGACCAATTTCTCAGACACTGCTTAAATATATTCCTAAATCAACAAATGTCACTTCATTTTAGAGCAATTCCTCCTGTGAGATGAATTAATCTTGCAAATTTCCTGAAATCTGCTTTGTCTATATCTTCTGTCTAAGAGTTTGAGGTTAATCCATGTCTATGAAACCAGTCCTATAGGTGTGTGGTCTGTGTATGGTTCAGAGTGTCTGACTGGCCCCTTGGGGCACTGTGCTTCTGTCCTGTAGGTCTTGTATAAAGACAGTTCAGCCAAGGGAACCCCCGTGGTGTTCACTCCAGAGATGGAGCGGGTCAAAAGGAACCAAGAAAACATTAGCTCGGTACCTTCAGAACCACAGCAAGAACATATTCTACTGAAGAAATGTTCTACCTCTCCTCCACGTTAACCCTTATCTAACTGACTTGCCTCCCAGCTCTAGTTAATTGTATTAATTCTCCCCACTGCGCTCTCTCTTTTTACATGTGTTTAATACCACCAGCTGTGGTGTGTCTGTGCACATCATCGCTGCTAACCTCTCCTGCTGTTGAAACTACTCCACTTCATCTTGTTCTCCTGCCATCCTCCAACTGAAGATTGGGATCTTGTTTGACTTAATACTTGAACCTCTTAATAAAAATCCCTGCTAATTCATTTGTCTGAAATCCCAGTCATGCCCCAGCTCGTCCTGTCAGCAGCTCTGTGTGTCCTCTTACCATCTAGTCTCTTTACCACACCCTCTGTGCTGTGGATGCTAACTGCTGCTGTATGATGGCTTCAGGTTGGAAACATTTCAGACCCTCACTGTGTTGTTCTCCTGACCCCACTTTTCCACTAGGTGCTGTACTCTGATAGTTTCCGCAAGCAAGTCCAGGGCAAGGCCGCCTTCGTTCTGGACACACCTGAGATGAGGCGCGTCAGGGAGACCCAGCGCATCATTTCTGGAGTAAGATTTTGTGTTGTATACTATACTATATTATACTATACCTTTTCTCTACTTAAAGGACAAGTCTGGTGTTAAAAAAAAATCAAAGCCAACAGTATGGTAGTCTGTTGCTCAACAGTGTGATGTCCTCACACTGGCAGTAGATCTCAGCCCCAAACCCATTTCTTCCTACTGAAGATGTGAATCTTCAAAAATAGGTCACATATATATACATTTATATTTAATAAAGGCTTAGTAATCTCCTAAAGCAGGAAGACTATTAAGGACTGTTTTCAGAGGAGGATTAATGCACATTTGGTGCTCTAGCATAATAAGAAAAATACACTATCACCAGTGTGCACTGCATCCTAACATATCCCAGAAAACCACAATAAAGGGGGTTGTTTACATGAATGCGTGTGGTCCACACACATGTAAACTGTGGTTGCTTTCCAGGTGAGATACCACGAGGACTTTGAGAAGAACAAGGGCAGCTTCACTCCCACCACCTCCGACCTGGTGACAGAGCGCGTGAAGAAGAACACCCAGGACTTCAGTGACATCAGCTACCGCGGCATCCAGAGGCGTGTGGTGGAGATGGAGAGGAGACGTGCCATCGAGCACGACCAGGAGACCATCACTGGTACAGTTATAATGCACACAGCTGTTAGAGTCATGTCTGGGGTCTGTTGGTATCTTGGCAAAGATACGGACATGAAAGTTAAAATTCTACGTTCAAATTCAACTACAAGATATTTGAACTGTAGAGAAATAGTAAAGGAAGGAAAATATTCCACATTGTTAGGATAAATTTGGACAAAAAAAGGTCATTTATTACAATTAATTCGCAGAGCTAAGCATCTATTTTTCAAGGATAAAGCTTTAGTGACCCCAAGACTTTTCTAACCATCTGGGAAAAAAATATGAGTATGATGTAAAAGTATCATGTTTTTGCTACAGCCTTGGCTTGAACTAGGAACATCTGGTGTCACAGAATGAGACTGGTTGTTTTGAGTTCAAATTAACTTGCCTGATTTGACTGTCAGATCTGCGTGTGTGGCGCACAAACCCCGGCTCTGTGTTTGACTATGACCCCGCTGAGGACAACATCCAGTCCAGGAGTCTGCACATGATGTCAGGTGAGATGAAAAACTCAGAATCACTTCACAAGTCTACAGATATTAGATGTTATGCTTTAATAAGAATGATTCAAGTAAGTTAATCTTCATTATGATCATCAAATTTCTGGGTCATTTTTTTAAATTTTAGACTACGAGTGGAGAATGTGCTCAGTATGCTCCCTCAGCCCATTATACTGATATTTAAATGTATACAAATATATTCATAGAAATGTGGCCATTTGTTTTTGAATTATCTTGTCATGATTCAAAACATTTGTCAAATTTTCTGACAGTTCAAGCTCAGCGTCGCAGCAAGGAGCACTCCCGCTCCACCAGCGCTCTGAGCGGCATGGCCGATGAGAAGTCCGAGGTGTCCCAGGACGCTGACCACCACATGTCCCTCTACAGCAACGGCTTCATGGCCTCCTCTATGAGTAATGATCCAGAAGCACCACAACAAACTCCAACAAATACAGTATATTGTATCATGTGTTAAATCGGCACATCAGTGTATGTTACCAAACTTATCTGTGGCTTCCTGTCTGTGTTCAACATCTGCAGCTTACCAGCATGCTAAGACTGTGGAGCTGCAGCAGAGGTCATCATCAGTGGCCACCCAGCAGACCACAGTGTCCTCCGTCCCCTCACAGCCTTCTACCACCGGGGTTAGTCACACACACTCACTCCACACACATTGCACAGGCCAGTATGGGAAGCTTAAAGAGCAACTACTTGCATGTGATCCTCAGACTCTTATGGAAAAGGAACTTTATGTTGCAACTTTCAGCTCATTTTGCTGTTTGAGTATTTTACTAACTCGTGTTGTGGCCTACGGTTTAAACATTGTATATTCAGATTATGAATTCCCTGGCAGCATGACTTAAATACATATCAAAGGATGTGTTATCTCATGGTGCACAGACGCTATTATATAGCTGACAGTTAGTTCCATCATTTTATGGCCTGAATAGAGAAAACAAAGAAGCCAAACACAGAGAGAAAATTCTGATTTGTCACAGAATCATAATCATCCAAGTTTCCTCTCTTGGCATGTTTGTCAGATCACTTATTTAGAAAAAAATATGTTGTGGTCATAGTACAGTATTTCCTGAGTCAGGGGTTATAAATCTACCTAACCCTCAGTTGTAGATTTGTTGTTAGTTAGTTGACAATAAGAATATCACCAATCATTCAAACTGTCAAACTCACACCACCTTCACATGCTTCACACACACTTGACGCACTCCTCTGTTTTCTTTATCCCCTGCAGAAAACTGTGCGTGCCATGTATGACTACGCCGCAGCCGACAGCGACGAGGTGTCCTTCAAGGACGGTGACGTCATCGTCAACGTGCAGTCCATCGATGAGGGGTGGATGTACGGTACCGTGCAGCGCACCGGCAAGACCGGCATGCTGCCAGCCAACTACGTTGAAGCAGTTTAAAGATAAAGCCCGCCCATCATCCCTCCAGAGTGGGCGCGACGCATCCACAGGGCAAACTGATTGGTCTTCCTGTGATCACAACCGTGGCTTAGTGCAATGTGTAGCTTTGAGTTTCTTGTAGGTCTCTAAGTGTATTTTGATTGTGTTGTAATTCTCGTTGGTAAGTCTGTTATCATTCATATGCTGCTGCCCCCCGTTGCCTGTGGATGTGACGTAAGCATCATGACGTGACACATATAAATATTTCTGATTATACATACTGTGCCTGCAATGAATGATGGACTAGTTTAGATTGTTCTTAGATTATTCTGAGACACCGTCTGGGAAAAGCAAGACTCACTAACATACAGTACATGCTGGCCCATTATATTGTAAATTTCAAAAATATTTAATATATATTTAAAAAAATTGTGCTGAGAAGGTATTTTCTCATGAAAACAACGGACTCAAATAGTTCCAGTTATGCCTTTAATGGAAATTCTTTTGAGAGAAAAAGAAATGATTCAAATAATGTAACTTATTAGGAGTCACTTACCATCTACCTCCTCCACGATTAAACCACTCCTGAAGAGTTGTATGAGCCTCAGTCTTCCCTCCTTTATACTGAAGGCTGGCCACTAGTAGAATGTGTGTTTTGTTTCCTCCGATTATTTAGGAATGAGGTCCTTCCTTTGATCAGTAGCTAATAAAGCACACCAAGCTCCTGCAGCACTCTGCCTCCTTCTTTTCATTCTGAACTTTGACCTTGGTCATTTACCACCAAACATTTTATCCAAAGCTTATCTGTCAGTCGTCTTTAAGGGGTAGCTGCTGAATGGGTCTTTATACTGTATAGCATTTACAGAGTAAAAACTAGGACCGGTTCATCCAATCAGATACAAATGCAAGTTCATATTAGAGATTGACAAAAACAGAATCTTTGAAGCTCGATATTTCATAGTTTAAGTACAATTCTCCAACAATTCTCCCAATAGCACCTGACGTAAACATTTGTCAAAAGGATTTGAATTTCATTAGCAATACAACTGCATCCAAGATAAATAGTGAGTGGGTGATTTCACAGTTGTGAGTTGAGTGCTCTCTGGTTTGTAATTTGAAGTGCTACAAGAGAAAAGTGACGTCTTTATGCAATGTCTTTTATTCAAAGGACAGTTCCAACAGTGTTTTTATCAGCTTTCTGCAACAGTTTCAGATCACTGCAAATTATTTTCCAGCAATTTCAAAAAGTTTAAAAAATAGAATTATTTCCAGGTGCGTGCAGGTGAAAACATTTCATATTAAAGAAAGAGAAGTTATAAAATCAATAAAAAAAGAACATTGAATGCATGCTCGATTTGTCTTTAATGCTGCGCTGTGAAGGATCATTGGTACAACTTTCTAATCAGGCAGCCTTTATAAAGGCTTTTATATAGTAAGTTCTAGTTAATGGCTGTAAGTAGTGCTTTATAGATCAGTCATAAGTCATTAACGGGAGCAAAGTTTGAGCTGCCAGGTTGTGACCATCCCTCCGGTAATTCATCCTCCTCCATTGTTTGTCTTTTTAGCTCTTTAGTTCATCAGGTAACCTGCTGCACGACGGACTGTCTGACCTCTGACCTTCTGGAAAAGTGAGAGTCTGGATCAAAAATTCTTAACATTTACAGTTAAAGACCTTTATTATTTAATTATTTACATTGTTAATTACGCTTTGCTTACAAACTCTTGGCTTAATATAAAGTGAGAGACACTTGTGAAACACTCCTTAGCCTTCACTAATTACATTATCAATTACTTGAGAATGAATGACTCAGCAGAGACGTTTCACAACCTGGCAACCCAAACGTTCATCAAATTAATGGCTTATAACTGATCTATAAAAAAATATAAATTATTCATCAACCTGTAATTAGTCACAACTCATATACACTTTATAAAAAGTGCCTTATTAGAAAGTGGAGACAAAACAGTTGCAGGCATCCTCAAGGTGACATAAGAAGGCAATAATTCGAATTTCTCCAGGCCGGCAGCACAAAATGACCATATGTTTACTAATGTCCACCATTACACGACCTGCTGCTCAGATCTGGAGCTTGAAAACTGTCTTTTTGGCTCAAAATGTTTTGGAAAAAAAACTCCTCTGTTGTCAGTTACAGGCCAAAGTATGTCAGGCTCTTGTGTGCCAGTGCGACTGCAATGCCTACAGTCAAATTACTAAGGTAGAAATGTCACAGGTTACTTTAAGGCTCTTTAGTTTCCTGGCAAGCTTCTGAATTTGAAGCCGTCCTGTCACATTGTGTCATGTGATACTGATATTGTGGTTTTCTTCATAAGACGTTTGTGTCGTCCTCTGTTCACATTGGAGTCATCTGTTCCCTTGCTGCAGCGTGAGCAAACCCGCCCGCTGGTGATACTGCTTCTCCCTGGCCGCTGCGATTTTCGCAGACAGATCCAGCGGCTTCTCGAAGAAGTTCACCAGCACCTGTTCAGTCAGCAGGGACGCCAGGATCTGAGCGTAGCTGACCGTCCACTCGTCCTCCGCCGTCGAGCTCCCTTCGCTTCTGCCGGCGTCAACCCCGGCATCTTCAGCGGTCGCCTGCGCGGGGCCCGATCCTTTCCCCACCTCCTGGCCGCTGACCTCTGACCCCAAGCTGGGCGCACGGTGGCCGGCCTCACCGATCTGCAGCACAAGACTGGTTACTGTGGCGATGGCCTGGAAGAGGTCGTTCTCCTCTGGGTCGCCGTGGAACATGCTGTAGAGCGTTTTACAGAACTGGATGAACTCACGCTGTGGAGGAGGGGACAGAGCAGGATTATGTCAGTACTCATTTCTACAACAAACCAACAGATAGCTGCTGAAACAATTAGCCAACATTGATGAGTAGATTGATAGAAAATGTCAAGCCAAAATGTCAAAAATGCAGCTGTTCGAATGTAACAAATTGCTTAACTGAATGTTGTCACATTAAAGTAAAGGCTGCAGCAGCACAAGGTAAAACATGCAGAGAGACAGAGAGACTGAATGCAACTCAAGATCATTCTATAAAACTAGAATGAATCAAAAGAGATTGCATTCAAACTGGTTTAATGGTGATAGTTTCATGGCATGTTTTTTTTTTTTTTTTTTTTTAAACCACCACTGGGAGGCGCCAATGTCAAAACATTCAATTCTATATACTGGTTTTTAGTAGATTCTATACATCTTACATTTTCTTACAGTACAGAGTACATAAGTTGGTTCTTTTACTACTGTGTAGTACAGCACTGCTACAGCATGTTGGCAGTACCTGGTTCATGGGTGGCAGAGGCTTCTCCACGTCTTTCTCCTTCTCTTTGGCCAAATCCTGCAGCATCTGCTTCAGCTGCTCCTGGTAATCTTTCACTTCATCTTGAACATCTGGAACAACAGTGGCAGTCAGATTTTCTTCACCCAGACCCAAAAAAAACCCCTCTGAATTACATACAATCATATAAACCTCGCAGAACAAATTGCACGTTGCTTGTGTTTTGTGTTTCTTTATAAATGAACAGCTGCTGAATCACAGTGTGTTTGGACCCACCAGAGGGCAGATTAACATAGAGGGGTCTGTTAGTGGACATCAGGGGGCTCTTCATCAGAGAGGGGTCATCTTCACTTTCTGTCAGAGCTGCAGAGACAAACACACACACACACACACAGTAAAGTTAATCAGTCGCTGACTGCAGCTTGAAACTCTCGTGACTCTCATGGTGTTAAAAGAGTAAATGACCTGGCGGGATGTGCAGACGGTACAGTAGTCTTATTTTCTCATTCAGCTCTTCACAGTACAAAGTATCTGAGAGGGAGAGAGAACAGACAGTTACAACAAATTATAAAATAAGTTTTTTGACATGCATAAAACAATCTGTGATCTGGGATTAACTTCAGTGTCAGCCGCTTGTTGGTGGAAAAACCCTAAAAATACGCTTTCGTAGAGAGATCATATTTAAAGAACAAACAAACAGGATAAACATTTGACACAGTCTAAATCTGCCTTGATTTTTCCTGTCTGTCTTCCCTTCTTTAACCTACCCAGCCAGATGGCAAACTCCCTAAAGGCGACCAGGTTGGTGCGGTCCTGGTCCAGCAGGGTGAAGGTGCGGTTGGCCACAGTGTCGGCGTGCTGGTTGGAGCCGCCGGGCCACGGCGTCAGCAGCCCATACAGGCTTTTAAACTGGGGCCGGTCCAGTCGGTACTGCCGCTCCACGTAGGAGCAGCCGGAGTCACCGTAACGCCACGCCGCCGCCTCGGCCGCCGCCGCAGAGCTACTGTCGCCCCAGTACAGGCTGATGAAGTGCTCCGTCTGGAGAGGGAGGGGAAGATAAACAGGTTGTAACTTGTGTGATCAAATTGTCTGATAACACAAGACACAGCTGATAAGTTTCTTGATGAAGGAAGAAGGATAAGAAGATACCTTGAAGAGGTCGTAGACAGCAGACAAGTTCTCTGGAGAGATGGAAACATCTGGAGTCACCACTCTCAACTGCACAGACACACACAGAGGAAGCAGATGTAGTTAAGTAGATTTAAATTCTGTATGACAGCGTCACTTTTATATTCTGTGTCTGCTCACAGCGTTTTCTTTGGTGGTGTCTTCGTGATTCTGCAGCACTTGGATTCTGTGTCGACAGCGAAGCCTCTCAATCTGCCTCACCGTCAGGTCTCTGAATTTCTGACACAAAGGAACACAAACAGCATTAACTGGAACTTCAATACAAACAATGATTTGAAGATTGTATGTGGGTAAAGGGTCAGTTCACCCAAATGTGTCCAAATGAGCCAAGCATGACCACCTCACAAATTCAATCATAACTTAAAAAAAAAAAAGAAATAATTTGCTATAAAATATGAAACTATTAAAATCATTCTATGAATCGTGTCCAATATCAGTCTTAACGATCACATCTGTGTGTCTCTCACCTCATAGGACTCATTGATGAGGTCGGTGATGTTTGTGTATCCCACAGCGGGAATATCAGTGTCGCTGCTGTCGGTCTCCAGTGCAGCGGGCGGCGAGGACGGGACACAAGGCGACTCTTCATTCCCAACCTGCTCCAGAAAACTACAAACAGCAGAGCAGAGGGTTCACTTTGTGTCATTTCATATGCTCTCGAACACAAAAGCAATCCCATTCGCTCCATTCGTAAATGAAGTCAGAATATGACTCAGAATTCCTGAATGAATGTGGCATCATAGGTTTGAGTGAGGTATTTGCAACAGACTCATCTCTGATTACAATAAATTAGAGTGATTCAAAAACACAGTACACAAGTGTTGTTCTGCTCTGTTACCAGGAAATGCCTCACGAAAACAGTCAGACTAATCAGCAGCAAAGCTTCCTGGTTCCTGGCTGTTGCTGCACAGCTGTCGGACTGAAGTCGTCCAAACGTGACGCAAAAATTTAGGGACATGAACCATTGATTGCAAAACAACTTTCACCGCCATTGATACATGAGCGAGAAAGCAGCACCCTAGTGGCCTAATAGTTACCTGAACCATTAATGCCTAAAATGAAAGATTCGATCATGCAGGTGTTTTTGACTGCTTTAGCTCCAAGAGTGCAAAATGTAACATAGAGATGAGTTCAAGCTGTTTTGTTTGGTACTTGTGGAATTAGTTTGAGTTGTATTTTAAAAATGTCTTTCAATTTGAGTTCGATTTTGTATGCCTGGTGTTTCCTTGTGTCCAAATGGTTGATATTCCACATTCAATTCCAGGCCAAGCATATGTGGTGCATTTTATACCCCTAATACTTCTTGTACAGGAATTTGTGTTATGTATTCAAGGTTTTTAGTTACTGACTAAGCTTGATTTACTTTTATGGTGCAGCCAATGAAATTTCAGCACTACATCAGAATCTACCTCGTGAGAATCATCAGTGCCTGTCCATCGTCTGTGCTGGCAGAGAGCTGTGCAGCGTTGGCCTCCAGCACTGCCAAACCCAGCTGGAAGATGGCTTTGATGCCGTGAAAGAAGAAACAGTCGACCACGCAGACGGCGCTGTGGAAGGGCAGGACGCTGAGGAAGAGGGTGAGGAACCACGAGAGGGAGACGGAGGAGAGAGCGGAGAGGTCCGGAACTTGTTCGGCCAGTTCTGGCAAACGTTCTCTGATCAGCTCCTCAAACACCGACTGGTCCACCTGAGCTCCTGCAGGAGGACATACAGGCATCAAGATCACGAGGTGTGTGTGTGTGTGTGTGTGTGTGTGTGTGTGTGTGTGTGAGGGGTTACAGGGTGGTCACATGTATAGATTAGAAAATCTTAATATCAGAGTTTTGAGAATATCAATGTTTTTCTGCAAAATAGCTTTTCGTTAAACAAAAGTTCTGATGTGTTAAATGTCAAAACACAAGCAGTCATAAATTAAATACAATCTAAAACCTGGAAAAATTATGATTAAAATCAGGAACTAATCAAAGACCAAGTAAACAAAATGATTAATTTGATCATACATGTGATGCCAACTTTCTCTAATTAACTGTTCTGCTTTGACAATTAAGGGTTGTGTCACGTTCTTGTCTGCACTTTTGGACTGGGGCTGTTTTTCATGGTGTTGACCACTAGATGGCAGCAAAAGTGTTGTGACTGTTGTTACTATTCTTTTTCTGAGCGGAAATGAAATTAAAAACACAAAAAGTGAATAATGTTGCAGTTAGGCATGGAGTGATATACATGTTCTTTTATAGCAAATGTGGTTAAACAGACTAATGTTACAAGGATAAATACATTGTTGTTTTTGTCTATTCTGGGTAATGGCAAGGAAATTGTTAATACTAATAAAAAGCTTAAACAGCTCCAGCCTGGTGCTTTAAGTGTCAAGTCTAGAACATAATTACTGCCGTTTCAAAGATTTAAAAAAAAACGACCACAAACATCTGGGCATTCACAGACAGAGGAAATTGCTTCAAATGCACCTTGCATGTCAAAAATAAACAGCTTCAAAACAAATACAGGAAATAAGCCCTTATTTTAGAGGCCAAAAATAAGTCTTTGGGTCTGTCTGGTGTCTGAGAAGAAGCAGCTGAGACAAACAGTTGCAATACTGTTTGAGGGTTGGCATCCCTCATACACTTAGATGACTTTTGACAACAGGGTATGAAGCTTAAAAAACTTAATAGCAATCGCCTCTGTTTTGACCTCTGACCTCTTACCTATGACCCTGCGGTTGAAGTAGTCGGGCAGCATCCTCTCACAAACAGCCACCAGCAGCCAGAAAGCTTCTTCCTCTTTAGCATAGAGCAGCAGGACCGATGCCAGGATGTTCATGGACTGAAGAGAAAAGAGAAAGAGGCGACGGCTCAGACAAAGATCGGAGGCCTTTCAAACGTGCAGTCAGCGATTCTAATCTGAAACCCTCATTGTCAGATTCAGCCAATATCTCCTCACTGTCTGCCAACTGTCTGTTCTGTGTATGTGCTGGGAAAAAAGCCAGTGTTTGTACACAGCCCTGGCTCTGCACATGGGAAACAAACCAAGTGGCTTGGACTGATGAGCAAGTGACAAATGACGCACAATGCACAGGCTATTACACCGGATAGTATTTAATAGTATTTACAATGTAAAAATTGCTATTTTAATAAATAGATTTATCCAGTTTGCTTTCAATAATGCGCTAAAATACAATGAAAAAAGATGTAAAGATTATTCAATTAGCAAATTAATTAATACTTTTATTTCCATATTCTCATATTCTAAATTTCAAAATAAAATTGTAAAATATTTTGAAGACTTCACTTAGCTCATTTTATTCAATTTAATTATGTTTTCTGCTCACCATGTTTCACAAATTTCACAAATCTTTTTACATTTACAGATTTCATTGTATGATTGCTTTCATATAAAGACGAGCAATCGGTGTACCACCTTTATATCTGTTAAATCATTTCAGTCTACAGAGCATCAGCTCAGTTCAATTCACAGAATTTTACTTTTTCAGTTCTCTTTCTTCCTGTGACCTCTGACTTCACTTGTTCCACACACTTCTGAAACTACACCTACACACTAAATAGTAAGACTGTAACTCCTGTGATTACAGCAACCCACACAAAGTCATATTGCTGTAATATTTGTACAGTCACATCATTATGTCGGCACTGATCAGGCCCCTACCTGACAGTATCCGATCTTGGGGTTGCGGTGAGCGTAGGCGGTGAGGACACGTCTCAGTGCAGCGATGCCGGTGGGGTTTTGAAAGGCGGGATGGTCCGGCAGGGAGCGGTGAAGGTCCCGCTCGATCTCCTCCGTGGCCAGGCTGCTGTGGCCCATGGACTTCTGCACCAGGCTGGTGTAGTAGCCCTGATGAGACTCGAGCTCTGAGGAGGCATCTGCACAGACCACAGGTGGAGATACAGTAAATAAGCAGGTTTTCCAAAGCAATAAAAAGGCATCTTCAAAACAACACTTAATCTCAACTCTCAACCTTTGACACATCATAACATGACTTTTAGAAATTGAGGAAAAATAAAGACTTGCTGTTTATAGCTACTGATCATCCTTTTTTTAAAAATCGTTTTATCCATTTTCAAGCCTCTGTAAAAAATGATGAGATGAATCATTTCCTCTAAAGTGACTCTCACTCACAAAATCATTAGAGGAAGTTCTGCAGCATACAGGACAGATCATCTGCATCATCATCGACACTCCAATTTTTTATACTAAATCAACATTCCCTCTCAGAAAGAAAAAAGATTCAGCACACTAGTAGAGAGACAAATACATACATATAACTGTTTATTCAGATATGAGTCTCTTTCCCTTCCACGAGAACTTATTACACACACTCACTAATGAAATTATTCTCATAAATCCATGCACAATACTCAGAAATGACCATTTATTGAATCTGAGTAGTTCTCACTTTGGTTTGTGTTTTGGTTTGTGTTCCCAGTAATAAAACATAATGCCAAAAAGGCTTGACTGTATTGAATTGATAGAGAAATATGGCCACTTTATGTGCCCAGGAATAACCCTAATAACAACATAGAAAAGACAGTAAACATAATTAGGACGCTGACATGAATATATGATTATATGAGGTTACAATTGGTTTCTTTGTCTTGGTGTATGAAGCTTTGTTCCCCAATATTAAATTCTGTTTTATTACAGACGCTGTTTCAGCTCTACAACAGGTTCAGCCGATCGATTTCAGTTCCAAAAACCGATGAGGTTGAGGAAGTGATGGCAAACCGAAATAATGCTGGTGGTTTGGTTTTGACTGGAAGGTGTCGTCTGGAACACGTGTGGAGTTGCAGCAGACTGAGGGAAGAGGATGTGAGTTCAAACCCACAACCCTGTACTACAAGTTTCTGTCTGTTTGGTATCGACACTAAAGCCGGTGTTTACCAGCCCTTCCACAAAGGCTCTTTTTAAAAAGGTACATTCGTGTATGAATCATCAGTCAACAACATTCAATCTCCCCTGTATTGCTTTGTAATCTCACAACACAGACCGACATCGTCTTCACTTTCCCTAAAGTCAGATGACTGTATCAGTACAACAAAGTGATCTGATTGATGCTTTGAATGCAGCGCCCCAATAATTTAACGTGAACCTTGTTGAACAGATTTACAACCATTGATCATAGATTAGATTAGATTCAACATTCTCACATCAACCCCGTGTATAGAAATGAGGGTGCATTAAATGAATCCAAACCTTATTTCATGGCTGTATTGGGTTTAAATGTGCAACTTATCTTTTGTCTATTTTGAAGTGAATATTGTCTGTTTTGTGCTTAACACTTTAATACGAAATGAAACTGTTCTACAAATGTTACGTTAGTATTGTGATATAGAGTCTCATCAGTGATTGTTGCTATTCCTACTCTAACCTTATACCTAAATATAAACCCCGATCCATAACAGCCCTTTGACGAAGTGTCAAATTACTGCTGGTAATCTGGTTCTCCTGCTGGACATAAAGAAGCATCATTGTAGCCACTCTCTATCTGAACAGTTGGAGCTCTCTCTCACCAGACAGCGTCATCCACAGCTCCCCTCGCAGCGACTCTGGGATGCCCATGGCAACTAGTCTTTGGATCTTCTCTGTGCGGAACATGTGGACGCCTCGGCCGAACTCCAAGAAATGATCCTCCCACAGCCGCTCCTTCACCCGCTCCATGCTCTGATGCAGACACACACATTAACAGGTGAACATGTTGAGTTGATGCCTCAAATGACACAGATTCAAAGCCAGAGGTGGTTGATGTTCGCAGCAACTTTTTCTCTTTCATATAAAAAAAATCCATCAGCATGTCAAGGTTAGTCAAGGTAGTAAGAAACTGTGTTTGTATGATTGTATAATTGAAGAGTCACGACTCTAGGCTCTGATTTCACTCTTAAATCAACTCATTTGTCATTAAAATGTGAGCTGAGCTGAAGCGTCAGATTCCTCTCTACCTTGTTGCCGTTGGTTCCTGCTTGGCTCTGGTGGAAGGCCGTCATCAGAGCCTCGCAGTTGACAGTGTTACGCAGAACCTGCTCCTCGATCTCCTCCTCGTCAGAGAAGCCGGTGTCGTAGTAGAAGGTGTAGTAGGGTGTCGGGGAGCTCTGAGGAAAATATGAGGAAAAGAAAACATCAGTTTCTTGCAGGAATGTTTCTCCAGGTCAGAACTGAGCCGTGAAAGTCATTTATTTTAACATTAATGCTTCAGAGTTTGACTTCACGCTGTGTTTTTCATGATCTGGTGCAACTCCAGGCTCACAAAGAAAAAAGCTCACATTCAACTTATTGTAAATAAAAATATAAATATATTAATATAAAATTAAACCAAACAAATACAGGTGTGAAACAGTGTACAGAAGAGTAACAAAATGCAAAATGAAGTTTGAAACAGTGCTTTAACACTTTTACACTCCACATTGAGTTTCTCCTTTAGTGACTGCTCAGCTTTAAATTTTGATGGTGATGGTACATTTTTTTTTTAATTTACTTTAATGTGTCTCTTCTTTGCCCAATCAGTGTGCTGGTATGGGCAAAAACCTTTCATCAAGTCCAAGAAAAATCTATTCATCCATTCTGAGTGAAAGTGACATAAAGGAGATGGAAAATGAAATAAATACATTTTTAAAAAAATCACACGTACCACACTCCTCTTGCCGTCTTTCCTGCTGCGGAACATGGACTGTTTCCACTGCAGAGCTCGGAGTCTGGAGTTCAGGTTCTCGACCAGCTCGTTTCTGTCCTGCAGCTCGATCAGCTGGAAGGCCTTCTTCGTCCGAATGCTCACTATGACGGGGTTGGGAAGCAGGCTGGTGCTCTCCGCCTTTTCTATGGACAACACCTGATGAGAGGATGGAGGAGACAAGACATCAAATCACAATCAATTATTCCTCATATAAAATGAGAGGAGGAGGTTCACATTGCTTGTGATGGAATCGGTGGAAGAGAAACTGGCAAAACTGTAATTACAGGGTGAAGTAACATATTGCCCTCATAACTCTTTGTGTTAAATCATGTAGGACAATTTAAAAGGTCTGCAGTCAATAATCATAGTAAAAATCAAATAAATTTTGCTACTCAGTTCTTCATCGTAAACAATATGGATTATTATACCAGAAATAAACATGCAACTTAAACAGCGGCTACTGGGCGATAGTGAGTCTATTATTTAACTGTAACACAGAATTTAAGATGAGATAAAGAAAACTCTAAAAGCCCAGGTCTACAGGACACGTGCAGGAATAAAAGAGACCGTAGAGATTAAAGAGAATCTGGTGGAGCAGAAGGGGAATTGTTCACAGTAACGGATTAGGTGGGCAGAAGTGATCATACTTTTCTAAAGACAATGCTTCGAAAGAAAGCAGAGGAAATAGAGGATTAAGCAGCGGCGGCAGTGGGGGAAAGTATGCACAACTCCTCGCATTGTTCCTGAACACACAGGGCTTCTGGCCGCTAATCCCAGCTTTCCACGAGGAATGAAACCAAACTCAAACAGGCCGACGATAATGTTAGAACAAAATCTACAGTTTTCAAAGTTTTATTTACACATGCAAATACATCCGTAAAGATTCCTCTTTCAATCTAGAAGCTATAGAAGCTACTTGACTGAATACCTCTTTAAAATAATGTATTCAACCCTGTGTTATTTACATTATGACATTATTTACACCTTCATGGTTTGTTACATCCTGTGTTTGACATGTGTCCACTGACAGTTTGTGCATTACTTGAACATTTAAAGGCGGAGCGGCACTAAATCTACCAACATAACAAAGATACACGCGTCTTAAATGCAGAAAGACAAGGTGCTGTTTTCACGCGATAGATGAGAGATTCAAATCCTGACATCTTGATTTACATCACAAATTTCCAAGGAGCCATTTATTCTAAAAGGCTGAATCTGTCCTTTAACAAAGCAAACAGGCAAACTGACCACCTCTTGTATCTGTGCAGAAAAGAACATTCCCCTCTGCATTATAATGTGTTAACATTATCAGCCACATGAAACCGGCCCATGTGTTACTCTTTAACCAGCAGCTGGCAGAGTAAACAGACTGTTTGACAAACTCACCTAAAAATACTCGACCATTACAGGAAACACAAGACTCCTGCAGAACTCTCAGATGAAGGGTTTTAAATAAAGTCACTCAGGACAAAGACATGTAACTGTTAAGCCACTGGTAATATTTGCTAAGAGGCTGGAAATGTCACATGAGACAAGGAGAGAAACTCTGGTAAACAAAGACTGTCTACTGCCTGAACTCAGAGGAGATGGTGGTGTATCTCTCATCAGTTTTCAGCACCTCAAAATCCACATCATGCACTTGTTTAACACAAACACATTATGACAGAGAAATAAAAATTACATGGCTGAACTTACAGTTAACCTGCTTCACTGTGCATCACGTCAAATGTCAAAACTCATGGGACTTGTTCTAGTTTGGTTATAGTTTTATTCATCTTGTGAGCCATTCAAAGGCACCATCCTGGGGGTAATCTGGGACATTTTGGACTTGATGAGAATCACCTGAATGCACCATGAGCTGTTCTGTTAGACTACGTATGGGAGCATGCAAAAACACCAATGATCTCACATTAGACCATTAGATCTCATTTGATAAGGATGTGCAGGTTTGACAAACAAGCCTTCAGTCCTTCAAAGTTTATAAGGTCGGAAATGTCACACAGCCATAGAGTACACAGTGTTATTATGGACCACTGAAGTCTAATATCTATAGGCAAGATGTGGATTAGTGCCTGTGCTTTTATCATTTAATGGGTCAGATGCACCTTTAAACACCACATTGTGCTCCTGATGAACAGCTAACCTCAGCGAGGCCGTGATGCAGGTACCGTACCTCAGAGAGGGGTATGAGCAGGACGCAGCTGCCTTCCTCTCGACTGGAGAAGCACAGGTAGCTGTCAGTGGTGTAGAGAGTCCCGGCCGTGTGGCAGCGTGCGTGCGGCGTCCAGACCGAACAAGACACCACCTCGTGGAGCTTTTCACCGCGAGGGAGCCGAAACAGAGCCAGGACGTACTCCCTCAGCGCCTGTTCCTCCAGGATCCTGGGAAGAAGATGATGAGGTCAGTTGACCTTTGCAGAATTCTGAACTTTGAATTCTCACAGCCAAAAGAAGTATTTCAATCAGAGTCACTTACATCAAGGAAGTGACCATTTTACAGCAAATGGATGTACAATTAAATTTTGTTAGAAAAGACTCTCTTTGTCTCTCGTCTCTGAGGGAGTTCCCAAAGAACCTGAGCAGCAACAAGGATTCCTCTCACCTTGCTGCTGTGATGTACAGGTGTACTCCAGGACACAGTGACATCACTGGTGGGTGTGGTTATAGGTGCAACAAAGCACACTTCTGACCACATCCAATAACATCTCGCAGTGATGCTGGTTGTGATCAGACACACTTGAAACTGGGTGAAACACTCATTTTCAGCCTGCTGTTAAGTTACTCATTAATAAACACTGAACGTTAAATCTTAGTTAAATGGGCAAAACAAAAAATGTTGGGTGGTGTGGCAAAAAACAGCCAATCAGCAACAGGTTATAACGGTCACACCGGATGTCTGATATGGTTGGATGTTAGTAGTCAGCTGGTGAATGAGCAGCTGGCGGTGAAGCATGACTTCAGTGCCTGAACTGAACAAACACTATACACCATTTTGGAAAGGTTGACATCTGAAACAAAAACCCGGCATGGAAGACTGTGGGAAGGTCACAAAGAAAACAAGCAAAGACGGGATGTAGCATGGTCCAGTTTGTCTGACGTTGTGCATGATAATTTATTACAGTGCAATTCTAGGAAGCAACAGAAAATGATAGTACTGTTTGGTTTACAGCATAGTTCAACATTCCTCACTATAATTTTCATCTTGAAGGACTGAGACAATGCTCTGGTTCACTGGACAAAAATCATGTGACTCTTGGTAGAGGGGGACAGAGTCAGTCCTGGATGCTCCAAATAAAATTGTATTTAAAGTCTTTGCCTATGCAAACACTGTTCTTCAGCCCTATATATATCACAACCAACATCATGTGATTTCTTTATGCACAGTAGGTTTCAGTCCTTTTGTTCATACAGTCTGTCTTTAGAACATGTCTGTAGTCTTGCCTTCTTACGCTCCCATTGTTGTACATGTTTAAACAAACAGACCTACGAGTTGCAGTAACTGCATGGCATTTTCGGGATGGTTGTTTAGCCTTTGTCAAAACAGCGAATCCATTTTAGGGTAATTCCGCCGTCCTGCGAAGAAACGCATGATCGCAAACTTGCAAATGAAGAGAAGTCTTGTGTTATTGCCGTCAGTCTAAAATGCAACACACAGGCACATTGTGTGTGCATGGATGGATATGGGGCAGGTCTGAGTGGGGGTCTCTGCCTCAGGGCTGTCACGAGAGGAAGCATACTGGCCTGTTTGACTGGAAGCCAAAGTGGTTTGAGCCCTGAGGAGACGAGTTCAGTTTTAGGTTGTAGAAAATGTGCAATGTTCAGGGTAATTTCACAGATGGTAGTTCAGTTAGTGAAGTTAAGGCAGACACAAATGGCTTGTTTCTGGTGTGGTTTGTTATGACGGCTTTAAAATCTTTTTTTTTTTTTAAATCAGTGTTTTTCATTCATCATGCCACAACCGAAACACTTGACCCATTTCACAACCATGGTGTTTGCCCACTTTGTTTCTTTCTTTTTTTTCTCCATTCTGGACTCTCCGTAGTTTCAGTGTCCCCCGTGTGTACTTTCTATTTCTTCTTCTTTCTTCTTCTTTTTTAGTTTTCATCTTACTTATTCAAGCTCAAAAATAAACCCTATCTAGTCTGTAAATAGCAAAACAATACATTTGTGATTCAAAGGTGCTGCCACCCAGTCATACATCTGTTTTGTACCTCAGGCGGTTTCCTTTTAACTTGACTTCCTGTCATGGTTTTGAGGTTTTCACACAGACAGAAATAAGCGACCCTGTGGTATTTGAAGAGGAACGCTGTAACAGTGGCGTCCGATGCTGTCTGTGCAGTCAAGGCAAGTTTGTTGAAAAGTGTTTAACAGACACAGACAGCACACAATACATATAAAAACATATGATAGGAAAAATAATAAAATAACAAGACACAGCACATCAGTGTATCAAAAATGTGCATGTCTTATGTGTGTTTAGGCAAGGCTTATGTTGACAGCCGAATCTTGTTTTACTCCTCTTCGTCTCTCTTCATACAGGAGACGCTCTCTTGCCTGACTCTTCATCAAACTGGTTCAACGTACTGTAAATCTAATTCATCATGTAATCTCAGGTTATTTTTAAGTTACACCAGCTGCCAGTATGCTTCCTCAGAACTGCTGGTCGGAGGATCTAAAAGCTCTGAAACCCCCTCCCCCACACACACCTTTCCAACATCAGCTTAGGGGGAACTGCGTCTGACCATTTCTGTAACTTTCCCAAACCGACAATCTCACGTTCACTCCCACTTCACACTGGACTGGCAATCTTTGCCGAGGTGAGAAAGGAGCCACGGTTTGAACTTCTCTCTCTAGCTCTCCTTATTCATTCTTGATATTCTTTCAGTAAGTTAGACTGGTATTTGGGAAGTGACCTGAAACATGAACTGAAATGTGCTGACACAAACATGACAAGTCAAACTATGTCTGCGATGCTGTCGGTTCATATTGGTAACAGCTACCAGAACCAGCACCGACCTCTTGGTGATGCGCGTGGGCTGCTGCAGGACTCGGTCCAGCTCCAGGCCTTCGCTGTCCAGCAGCCGCCTGAGGGCAATGTCAGCCAGCTGACCTATGACCCCGAATGCCTCGTCCAGGTTCAGGAACATGGAGAACTCCCTCTGCCGCTGCCTCGTGCTGACCCGGATCGCCTCTGTCATCAGACCGGTGGAGACCCGCTCCAACCGTGTCATCTCCGCCCAGGGAATCACAAACTTGACTGGGGAAGAAAGAAGAGAGTAAAATGCTTAAAGACTGACTGCAAGTAACAGTGACCACTAGAGATATGAAGCACCATATGATCACTAGTTGTGTTTCTATTCTGTGGTCAAGCAAATTTATATGAAACTTCTTCAAATATGATGAAAAAAATCAAGTTCCCAAATTTAACTGCATTCACTTCAACTTCAGTTGCAAATTGTGAAAAAAAAGGCTACAAAAAACGTGTGTAGCGATAAGCTTCAGGTTTTCCATTAAATCATGTTCATCGCAGATACTCCCTTCGTTCATGCATAATTTTGGCCTAAACTTCTGAATTGTCTATCACTGAGATGAAGAGAATAATGGTGTGTGAGGTCTCACCTGAGCCGTGACCTGATACATGCACAACAGAAGTTACTAGAAAGACCAGTGTGGCGTTTCACATAAGCTTTTTGGGAACTCTCTCAACCAGTAGCATAAACCGGCCTATTTACACCAATAGATTTGGTTACTTTTTTACTCAGTGTGTTCTCTCAAACTCAGGTTCTTGTCAATTATTACTCTGAGGAATGTTCAGTAAGTTCCACACATTGACAGATTCACAGGTGAAGAGAACTAGTTTGTTTCTAAGGACGCTCAGATCATTTATTATTTTGCTCTGGGTGACCACTGAAATCAATCGCAACCCACTGAAAAAGCTGCCATTCTCACAAAAAGGAGCAAGCCGGCAACTTTTCAGAACCACCTTTCAACCATACATGTAATAAGTATTTGTTACTCAAAAGATAAATTTGCAGTAGAGCACTTGTTCGTATTGTTACATTGAAGCTGATCTATGAGTAAAATACAAACGTGGACTTTCAAACTGTTGAAAATTGACACTGACCCCCCCGAAAATCAGAGCCCTCACTTTGGTGTACAGACCTTCCTTCCCCAGCAGGAAGGAGTAGAAGGACATGTGGTTGATGCTGAGGTAGAGGAAGCCCTGTCGAGGCACCCGGCCCTTCCAGCAGCAGCAGGAGTAGTACGTCACCAGTTTCTCCGACGACGGGAGGCCAAAGTGCAACTCGAACTTCAGCAGCGCCTCCCTGAACTTCTCCGGGTCCTCCTCCTGGGCGGCCTGGCGACCCCGGACCTCCTCTGCAATGAGGCCCTACAGAGGAGGGAGCTCATGACTTCAGACTTTACATGGAACGGCATCATCAAAGGCACGATAATTAAGGTTTTCATCATCATCATATCATCTACTTTGATCTGACAAATGCCCTAAATCCTTTTTAAATCCACAGGAAAAGCTCTGTCAGCACAACATCTGAAATCACCCTCTGTCAGGATGCATGGCAGCACTGGCAGGTTTCACACCTTGACTTTTCCTTTGACAAAGCTGGCGACATCCTCCTTGTTCTCAAACACAGACAGAGAGTGAAGCAGGTTGTGGAGCAGCCAGTCCCAGTGCTTGTTCACCTCCTCGATGGCAGCTCCTGACAGACAAGAAGACAAAACCCCAGGAGGGAATTCAACAGCCGTGACCCGTCTGATGAATCTGCAGAGGGTACAAAAAACATAGAGGAGGAGCTCACCGCTGGCGATGACCCAGCTGACCTGGGAGCCGGGAACCTGGAGGAGGATGCGGAAGGGTGTGACCCTGGCATTGGAGTCCAACACTGTGTCCAGCGCCCCCACCAGGAGACCTGCAGAGACGACGAAACGCAGAATGAGACTGGGGTTGAAATCATGCAAACATATTCCAGGGACAGAGCTCAGGCAGAGTAATAATTTTCATTGGCTATGTTCAAAGTCATCGTCTGAATCCTCTTTTGAGGACTATTACCATGATAACATTTTGTGAACCTTTGGTGCTCATTTAACATGATCTCCTAAACAAATTAAGAAAACTAATCCAACAACTCCAACAACTGAAAATGCATTTAAAAAAACATGATCTCAACTGCTGTCATTTTTCAGCCTCTCTCTCTTTGTGTGCCTCAGAAAGAACAGAGAGGTGAAGAGTTCACGCACAGACAGCTATGTTTCACAGCTACATGACAGGCATATGCCAACAGGCCTAAAGCAGGCAGACAGGTCTCAACTGGAGGCGCAAGAAGAGGAGAAGAGAACAAGACAAGACCATTAATGCTTTTTAAAATTCATATGCTGTTTATATTTCTCTTGATATTGCCATTTTTGCAGTTATGATGGTTAGTTGTTTTCAAATGTCCTCATATTTCACTAATGTATTTTTAATCTACTTATTTTTCTTTCATTCTGATTATAGAAGGTTGTAGATTTTCTTGATGAATGTATAGTTCATCATAAACAGTGTTATTATTATTCATATTAGCTATAGTAGATGTACATTTTCATTCTATTGGTGTCAAAGTTAGGCATGAAATTAATCAAGAAAAAGACACCTGATGTAATTATTGCCCTGATTCAGTAGATTTTATAATAACATGGTCAAACCATGGCTGGGATGTTGGCCATGTAAACGTAATGCAACATGTGTTCCTGCAAAGGAAACTTATCCTGCCAACAGGTTTGCTTTATTCAACACAGAGCCACAGACAGCAATGAAAACAGATACTAAGACACAGAAGCAGCACTGCAGAGAGAGAGGAACAAACATTATTACAGTACAGAAGAGCCTCATTTAAAATCTCAGTGTGTAATCAGGCAGGTAATAAACTCAAGTCTCAGTCAGTCAGTTCAGTTTTAATACCAAAATCCAGCAGGAAATCTGTTCAGAGGAGACTCGCTGGTGATCTCTACAGCCGCAATCAACTCCACAGATGTTCAGGAGAATAAAATTGACCCTGAGAACCAATAATGTCGAATGACTTTATGCATTTCAAACATCAAGCCAACAGAAACAGACCAAAACAACACACAGAAGTCTGAAGAGGCCGCTGTCATCGCGTCTTCATCTCTGTAAACCATGTCTAATCTGCATCATGCTCTTCCAATAACTACTCACTTGGTAGTGCTTTAATTCTGCATTTCCTCTTTGAAAAAACACGTGTCAAGGAGGTCAATATCCGGCCTGAAGAAATGGGAAAGGCTGCAGCTTTAGTTTAGAAAAGGTCCAGCATGAAACAGATCATTTTACAACTCTAAAGGCTAATAAGCAAGAGTTTTTTCAGTAAAGTTAAAAACCATTGTGTTTAACCACCATCAAAGCTCCCTGACAACCACAAGTCTGCATTTTGGGATCTGCTGAAGGGTCACGTTTAAAATATTCAAAACCTGAATCTTGAATTGAATCAGTATGAAAACTTTGTGTGATGGCAATGTAATAAGCGTAAACACCCACACTGCCTGCACATTAGAGTAAAGTTCATGACATGACATGATCTTACGAGTTTTCCTCCTACAGGTTTCACTGTACTGAAGCACGCACGTGTTTGATATGATGAATGTGTGGTCATATTAATTATTACACGGTACAGTATGAATGAAGTTATGACGCAGCCATGACACAGCTCCTCTGGTCGCCTGTTATTGGCTGATTCAGTGCTTGAGGGCGGGCACTGTGGGAGGACATAATTGTTGTCCTTATTTTACAACAGGAGTCACTGCAGTCAGCATTTAGACTTTGATCAAACAGAGCGTGCTTAGCCTCAGTCAAACATTTCTCTTTGTGATTAATTGGTGATTCGTAAGTTGCAGGCACATTTGAATGTTTGTCACCCAGCTTTCCTTTGAGCTGTTAAAGCACTCTGACTTTGTAAGGCAGCACTATCAGATCAACCCAAGCTACCACAGCAAAGTACAAGCCTGCATTTCAAAGTCGTGACTGCACAAGATGAGGGCAGTCAGATCTTTATCTCTGGGTTTAGCCTGGTAAACACCAAAGAAAATATATACATGCATAACAAGTCACACATGGAGAGAAGAAGAAGTATCAGCTTAACTCAACAGCTTTGTGGTCGTCATCCTGTAAAACCTGTGGTGAAACTATCTTGTTTCATGAGGGTCGAAATGCTGTTTAAGAAGTTTTTCCACCTTTGGAAAATATGCTCTTTGTCAATTTTATGGTCAATAATTCAGAGTATGCATGACACTAAAGATCAACATAACATATCATCCGTCACAAGCCTTAATCCAGAAGTATTACAGGCTTCAGAAAGCACATGTTGGTGGAGCCCTAAGCAGGTGCAGAAGTGTAAAGATAAAGTCTCCTCCAGCAGACAGCTCTGGCTCTCAGCCAAATGCAAACCACATCTTAAGAGTCGAAGTCGACCTGCCTGACGCTGCGAACCCCACAGCCTAGCAACACAAAACCATCCGTCTGTCGCCACAAAGCCCAGAAGGGGTTTACACTGGTGAACTCCCCAGAAAAGGGAGTCGATATGAATCATCGTCTTTCTCTGCTAATGGTCACATTGTGAGGCAACACTGCTGTGGAGACACAGAGGCTGCAGTCGACCTTTATGAGGCAACAGAGATCTGCTTTTTACAGCGCTGTAATGTCTGTTTGCACTTGAATGCATCAAACTTGACTATCTGTATATCTTTTTCTCGTCTTGCTTTCTGGCAATGCATTAAATTAAGGCCAACTGGTCAAATATAGAGAACAAGCAAAACTTTCTTTAAGCGTGCTTCAACTTCATAAAGGAAAGTATTTGCAGAGAAATAAAAACGCAAAGGTTGGTATGAAGGAACTGATCGGCTGCAGATGTTCAGCTGCCCAGCCCTTCTCAGAAATCCTGCTCAGTGTGTCATCGCTGGTGTGATAGGGGCTGGAAAGTGTGTTTTCACAGCTTTGAGACCACAGCGAGTTTCTGTTTTCATCTTCATAACTGGAAACATTAAAAAAAAAAAAAAAAGACAGATCGGAGCCATTAAACAGACAATCTGTTGTTTCCTCTTCCTGTGTGGCAGGAGTGCCAAAGTGAAGGTCGTTTAATTAGTTAATGTTGAACGATGTGACAACAGGACTTGACCCTTCACCCCTCTCGCTATGGGAACAGCGGGAATGAACACATACACAAATCAAACCACCCCGGCCAGGAAGTTCCCACTATTCTGTTTTATGAGAGGAGGGTTTCTCCGCAGGGAAAAAGAAAGAGCATAAAGACGACACTGTATGAACCGGTTGCCCGGATCAGTGGTATGAAGTGTCACTCATCACGTAAATCTACTGTGTAGACGACTGCCAGTGCATCAAATATTAATGAATCTCACATAGATGTTATTGTGCTTTAGCTGGTTAGTGCTGTGTGTTTTTTGTTTCCATTACAGGTTCATGTTATTCATTGTTTCATGTGCAGAGTCATTTCACTTGTTTTTTTTATCTTTATATTTGTCTTATATTGCATTTTCTTGTCTTCTTTCTAATGTGCCATTTTTAATTCTTTTTTTATTGTTGTTGTTTTTGTGTGGACCCCAGGAAGACCACTCTGAGGAAGTCAATGGGGAAGCAAATAAAGACTGAAGTGAAGCCTGTTGGACAGACACAAAACAGAGAGAGGAAGCGAGACAGAGGAAGCAGCAAACAGGCCGTCGTGAGGAAAACTGCAACTCACGGCGGCGGGAAGCGGTGAGAGGGGCTACAGCTGCGCCGAGCATGTGGTCAGACATTTGTGTAATAACCACTGAATGCGAGCACAGAAGCTGCTCTGAACAACTGAACAACAATAACAAAAGCATTTACACCACCTTCAACATCTGATACAACAGGATGCCACAGAGTGACAAAAGCTGTGATTCCCCGACAGGAAATCACAGTGAGAGGTCAGTTTCCCAGATGTGGACCAAGTGTAGGTTAAAGTGACCGTGATCTTGTGATATTTATGCAGAGTCTGCAGAGTCACAAGAATATTCCTCTTGAATATGATACTTAACATACTTTTGAAGATTAAGATTATTGTGTTTCTTCTCATGTCTATGGCAGGATCGCTGCAGTTCTTTTTATGTGTACGAGAGAAAAGAATAGAGTTGGAATTTAACAGAGCAGATGTGCATTAAACATATTTACAAATTACTGATTTGCAAGAACTGTAAGAGACCTATGACTGAATCATGTTGAGAATTGCTTGGTTTGTATGATCGACAGTCCAAAACCCAAAATATAGCATCCAAAAGACATTCAATTCAATTTTAGATATAAAACAGGTTGGAGACGCCAGAGATCATAAAAGGAGGCTAAGAAAAGCTTCAGCATCGTGTCAAAAGCCTGACTTCACTTAACCTAATTTGATTCAGATTTAAGCCATTTCTTATATTTTAGATGCTCAAAGCTGACGCGATCTGGCTAATTCAAGTATAAATAATAATAAAAACTGCAAGAGCCCAACTTTAAACCACAGCCTCGACCTAAAGATCACATCTACTCAAACTGTAAAAGTGGGACATAGCAAGCCAAAATGAGGTAAGGTCAAGTTAACTGAGTTTGTTAGTGATGTCTCTTGTGTTTTTTCTGGGGCACAGAAACACCCACTCTGCTTCTAAACTTGGCTTCGAGGCCTGTGTGAAACATCTGTCTTTATAGGAAGTCTGAACTTTTAGTCGACACAATGGGCTGCTGCAGACCTATGTGGACATTTATATGTCTCTGGTCTGGTCACAAACTTTGAACCACAAGTTGAGCCTGAAACCTGTCTTGGGGTCAGTGGTTAAGCTCAAGTTAATTATAAGGTTTGGTTCCAGGCATCAGTTTCCACAGTAACACACACACACACACACACACACAGACTTTAGTAAAACAAGTATCTGCAGCAGCTTGATGTGAATCCTGTGATTGGAATAATCCAGGATTTTTGTTCAACAGATCTAGTTAACTCCTAAATCCTAACTTCTGGGATCCCTCTTGTTTGCCTCCTGTGTTGTTTCCTTGTGATCCTGCCAGCTGTGTGTGTCTGGCTTGTCCCCTGTGCTCCCTGTGTACCTGTGGCCTGTTAATCCCGGTGTGCTTGTTTTTCTCTACCTGTGATCCTGCCCGTGGGCTCCCCGTGGCCTCTCCTCCTCTGCAGGAGGAAGAAGTCGTTGCTCCTCTCGGTCACCCACAGCTTCAGGGCGTTTTTCAGCAGAACTTCCTCCGGGTTCAGCCACATTATCTTCCAGCAGGGAGGGACGGGAGGGAGCGCTCCGCCGTCTGGCTCTCTGCAGCGGGGGGGTACAAACTTTCCTGTGGCCGTCCTCCGGCTCGGGAGCGGCCTGATCGCTGCTACACCGGCGGGTTTTCACGTCTGTCCATGATCGTCCTGAGCTGCCGACAGCTGCAGGCTCACACTTTCTCTGTCCGCCGCCTCACGCCCGATCTGCAGCAGCTGTACACACTGTACTAGATCGTCTATGTAAGCAGAGGACTCACTCTGCTGCGTCCGCTTCACCCGGTGCTGCTGAGTGAAGAGGTTTTTTTCTATGAGTAAAATGAACCTTATCTGGTTCAGAATTTTGAAATGATTTCACAAAATAGTTTCAGATCCCAGAATCATGAATGATCACAATAAAAACATTTTCTACATATCTGATGATAAATAGAAAAAGAAATAGAAAATAATATTGCATTTGTTTCCTTGGAGGACTTTTCTTTTTGGCAGTTTGATATTTGTTTGAGTTGATTCTCATGGTGCTAAGTGAAATTGTAATTAGTAGCCTGTATCCATAAAAATCTATAACTGTGTTGTTCGGTGTTTTTTTTTTTGTTTTGTTTTTTGTGGAACAAGAACTGCACAACTTTTACTTGTACTTGCAATTTTAAGAAAAAAAAAACACAAAGTGAATATGAAAGCCTCATTAACTTTAACCATGAGTAAAGAAAACACATAAATAGCAGGTACTAAATTATACCCGAAGCCCCCAACTGCCCCTCTAATGGAGTGTGGTGGTAGAAGTGGTCAAACTAGAAAACATCCTTTAACTCTTTAACATAGAAGTGTACATGTTAAAATCATTTGAATGACTACACACAAGACTAATTTATGTATGAATTTAAAGTAGGATTTGAAATCAAACCCACCCAGTGACCCACCTTTACAGATTTGACCCAGGGACACTGTGCAAAATGAGCTGGATCTTCATGGGAATTGTCTTTCTTTTTTTTTAAATCATCAGAATTATTTGATAGATGCTACACTCGTATAACAGGTATACAAACAGGGGCTTTAAAATCATGCATAATAATAAACCTACTCTAAACCTACTAACTCTAAATTTCTCACTTTTCAGTCAAATACAACTCTTCTGTATTGTTTTGATCACACAAGATGGGCTACTGTTAAAAATGCTCAAAAGATTTTGTTGTTGTTGATACTTTACCAAGAAGAACAAGTTTCCCTCAGTTTAAGCATCTGCAAATCATCATATGTACAAATATCAGTTTAGATCTGCATATAGAAAAATCTGCAACAATCAGTTATATTTAATTTTTTTAAACCAGCCTCAACACACAATAAGCTTTAGCCCACACGTTTTAAAAATAAAATAAGAAAAGCACATGTTGAATATACAAGTAGTGGTGGGAAAAGGGACCGAGTGAGAGGTCTTAGTTCTTATTTTTCTTCTCTTCCGCATTTCACCAACTTTCCCTTCCGCCAGTTCCGGCTTGGCGTCACTGGCCCTGCTGTGATTGGCTGATCCGCTGACACAGTTTTCAGGTGCTCTGTACGTTAATTGACACACAAAGGCTTTTTGTATCAACTCATCATCAATACAAAGGCACTGTCTGAAGGACATGAATACCTGTTATCATCCACTGATACGATTTATAGTTAAAAAGTTTAATTGTTATTTAATTAATTATTACTGGCATTTTACTTTTAGATTGATTTATTTTCTAATGACTGCAGAATATCATTAGATTAGAACTGTTGAAACCAGATGACCTGCAAATAAAAATACAGCAAAACAAGGAAACATAACACAGTTGAATGTCAATTCAAAGAGTCAGCATTAAGTATCCATATGGGTTTTTCTAATATAAGTATTAATAGAAAAATCTGCCTTTTTATAGCTATCTCTTAAAGACGGGAAAAACAACAAAGGAAACAATGATGAAAAATCCAATCAAATGTGTTTTCTGAGACTTTACCTGTCAATCTTTCAAAATAAAATGAATAAAAAGTTAACATAGCTGGATTAACCCATTAGGGGACCTCAGGCTTAAAGATTTGCTGTTGGGCCCCTGTTCCCATCTAGTACAGTACACATCAGACTTTACATTACAGCTTTATTTGTTTGGCCATGAAACCAATCACTAGTACTGAAGTAACACAACATCAGCCCACAGGCTTGCTGAGGGACAAGACAGGGTGACATCACTGGGTAATTATCTAGGACCAGTCTGATAATGTACTTTAGTTGTGTAAATTCTCTGACAAATTTCCCTTTATTGAAACTACCTGCACATGCATGACAGTGTTGTCTATTTTGGAAAATCAATCCTTGATAGGTTCAGACCAGCAATAAATATCACCAAATATTAATTTGACCAGTGCAAAGTATAATAAGAAAAAGGAAGAAGAAGAAAAAGAGGAAACTAAACAAGTCAAACTGGTAGGCGTTTAAATTAGGTCTCATCTCAACATGGTGTGCTGTTTTATTATTTTTAGATGAAGAGCGGTTAGCTTCACTAATAAGTTCCATAAGTTTAACCACAAAATCCTGACATTAAGTAAATGATATATCATCCACTTCAGTTTTTTTGTGTTTTTATTATGCTGTTTACCTACAGTAAGTTGTTAGTACATTAGAGTTATGTAACTGCTATTTCGCAGTGTATTCTTGCACAACATATAAAGCATGATCTCATGAAGCTATGACGATGAAAGTAATGATAATCGTTGACTTATATTTCATTTTCTATACTAATACACTTTTCAGTGCACATCCTTTATTTCCAAATATTTGTTTGTTTTATTTGCTTGTTCCTCGACTACCTGTGATCGAGAATAGACTAATGTAATTTTAAGGGGGCGGGGGGCTACACATGGTGTGTGTATGTATGCGGGGGGGTGGGGGGAGTGTAGCACCTGTTTGGTTTCCCTACCCGCGGCCACAAACGGAATGCTGCGCTCCCAACTCCTTTTATGGTCATATTGAGCGTGGAGAGGAAGTTGGTGTCACTTTTATTATTGTCCGTCCCACAAAGCGTCGATTCCTCATCTTTATAACAATATCTTACATGTAAAACAAATATTTTAAATATAAAAAACAATCCTTTGATATTTGAATTAAGATATGCTTGGTTAAAATGATTTTATTTTGACCCTGGACGTTTTGTATGCTTGTTTTAAACAGTCACAGGTTTTTGTTTCTGTCGGAATCGGTCCGTCTGCGGCCCTTCTGTTTCCGTGTCTGAGAGGAGAGCAGCGGTGTGATTTCAGAGGAAGCGTTAATCTGTCAAAATGCAGGTTGGTAAAGCTTTATTATACCTTTAAACACTGTGGTTTGACGTTGATGAATGAGACGATTTAACATCGGTTGATGTCGGTCTTGTGTGCTGAGGTCATTTCAGAGCAGAGCTTTAAAACTTAGCTAACAGTGTAACAGGGCGTATCAACACTTACAGTGTTAGCTTCACTGTTAGCAAGCACAAACCTGAGACACTGAGAAAGACATGTTCAATCATTGATCAAACTAGTTTTCAAATTGAAGTGATGACAATATTGATTCATTCAAATATTTAGCTTGGAAAGCGTAATTAATCTAAATGACATACTAGTGGTGGAAATATTTGAGGGTTTTTTGTAAGTGACTAATCTAAAATGAAAAAAGAATAGAAACAGGTCAAGTCCTTATTTGTCTTAAGAATAGTCCTAAAGTGTTTCAGTTTACAGGGATATGACACAGACAGAAAGGCAGCAGATCCTCAAACTTCAGTCCCTGAAACAAGTAACTTCTAACCACGTTTCCTTATTAGCTAAATGTTTACTTTTTTGTCAACTTGGCAGTTCAATAATTGCTTTCAACAATAGATGGTACAGGGAGAAGTTCATCTACAGTATTTGCCAAATTATAGTTTTTACATACAACCTGAGTATGTAAAAACTATAATCATCAGTTCAAGTCAAATTCTATTACTTTACACTGAAACTCACTGAGTCCATGTCACATCTACAGTACATTTACCCACATTTCCAAACAGTTCAGGGTCTGCAAGACAATCAAGCTATTACTATGAGATCCACAAGAAACTCCCTGTTTGTTCAAATACAGAAGTATATGGGAGCTCATATGCTCTCACTTTCTCTAATTTCTAAAAGTGGCTGTAATTCACAACACATGAAAGTGCCTGTGTAAGATATACTTTGCTGAAATTAGGGCATCTCTGTCCATTCTTTAATTTTAGTGCAACTCCTTATCTCTTTAGACTATTGTTTCTAACAATAATTTTATATATTTGGTGATTAGACAAGACCAAACCAATCCTGGTCCCCAGTGTACACATGCTTGTCTTAGGCCATGGCTCATTCCTCATTTAGTAAAACAATATGTATATGTTAGTGTTGGTAAACTTTGTTTGCGCAAAGATTGAAACTGAAGCCCTGATGTTGATAATTTGGTACTTACCTAAACAAGCACTAACTGAAGATCAGTGCTTCACTCTTCGATTTACAAAAAAAGCTAAAAGAGACTCATAGTAATGGTACTGTATATATGCTTTGTTTTCTCCCCAGGACCCAAATGAAGACACAGAGTGGAATGATATCCTGAGGAAAAAAGGCATTCTACCTCCTAAAGAAGAACCTAAAGATGATGAAGAGGAGGAGCTGGCCCTCCAACAGCAGTCTATTGGTAAGAGGGACAGATATCAGTATTTCTTTGTGGCATATTTATTTGCAGATGCACCAATGAAAATCATGTAAATTATATAGGATATGATATTTGATATTTCTTAGAGTTTAATGTAGTGTAATTTGACACTATTCAACTGATCACTGAAGGTTAGATTATTTGCAGAACATTTAATCAGGTGAGTTGTTTCTCTGAACAGTTAAAACGTATGAGGACATGACACTGGAAGAACTGGAGGAGAATGAAGATGAGTTCGGTGAAGAAGATGAGGCTGCCATCGAGATGTACAGGTGAGTGCAGTTTGTCCACAGAGGGGTCTGGTGTACTGAGCAACTCCGTCGTGTGTTTTATACCGTTACTCTGTGTGTCCGAAAGGTCACCACAGTGGTTAGTACATGTCAATATTCACCAGCAAATTAACATTTAAGTTGTATATCATGGCCCAGAATGGAATGTCAAACTAAAAAATGCAGCGTTTGGCTGGTGGCTAGATGAGAAAAAATTAGGCCAGAACAAATTATTTATTGGTTTTTGGCTCAATTAAGGGAATTTTCTGGTTACACAGTTTCCCCCAATTGTTTGAATCTGTAAACCACCAACAAGCTCTCATAGTGGAATGAGGCTTCTGTAATATGAGTCTGGCTGAAACCCATTTACCCTGCCTGTACACTGATGTGAGATGTGTCTCCTTGCAGACAGAAGCGTCTTGCGGAGTGGAAAGCAGCTCAGGTGAAGAATGTGTTCGGGGAGCTGGGAGAAATCTCAGGGCAGGACTACGTGAAGGAAGTCAACAAGGCCGGAGATGGCATCTGGGTGGTGCTGCACCTCTACAAACAGGGGTAGGTGTCCAAGCAAAATCACTTACTTGTACAAGTATACAAAATTAAGAAACATCCTATATCTAAAAGGACAGAAAATATTTGAGTTGAGTCATTTCTTGATGCTTCTGTCTGATTGAGATTTAACTTCTTTTGGTTTGTAAGGTTTTTTGACAGATAACGATGTTATGTATGAACTATTTTATTTGCTGCAGCAGTTAAAATGTTAACTTGATCTAGTCTACTTTCAAACTTCAGTAGCATTTGTTAATCCAAAATGCCTCATAGTAGAATACGAGTGCATATATAGTATATGGAGCAAGAGCTGAACCCCAGACCTTGGCCAGTTTAAGAACTGCTTTTTGTAGTGCTAAAATCAATTAATAGATTAGACTTGAATCATGGAAAACAATTTTATAATCAATTATTTGCTTAAATAATTTATCAGGAGAAAATGTCAAACATTCTCTTGTTTTGGCTTCTTAAATGTGAGTATTTGCTGCTTTTCTTTGATTGATATCATTGTAAATTGAATATCATATTTTGGACTGTTGGTTGGACAAAGTAAGCCCATCACTTTTCCCATTATGACCAACTTTAGCTCTGACCAAAGCAGAAAGTAAGCAGAAGGTGCACTAATAACAGGTCTGTATGATATTTTCTCTCTGGTCATCTCCTTTCCCAGCATCCCTCTGTGTTCCCTCATCAACCAGCACCTGAGCACATTGGCCAGGAAGTTCCCTCAGACCAAGTTCCTCAAGTCCATCTCCACCACCTGCATCCCCAACTACCCCGACCGCAACCTGCCCACCATCTTTGTCTACTTCGAGGGAGAGATGAAGGCCCAGTTCATTGGGCCGCTGGTCTTCGGGGGCATGAACTTAAAAGTTGAAGGTAGGAAAACTTTCGAAATCTATGTTTTTGTTTACTCACATGTTAATCTTTTAATTGTTTCAGTGTTGGTGAGACAATTTGGACATTTTTTTTTAATAAGATTAAGTCTAATTTTGTCCATGAATTCTTAAGTTTGAGTATTTCATTGAATCTTTACAGTGACCTTTCATCAAAAACTCAAATCAAATAGTATTTCTGAGGAAATACCAACAATAGCCTGACTTAACAATGCATTTAATAATACATTAATATCCAGAAAGGTTGAATCATTTCAGTGAAGTCTCATGAAAACATAGAAACAACATAAGCAGATCACTAGACAGTGAAGGTGTAATGGATCATTTCACTCTCAGGTCCCAGTATATTAGACACACCCATCTAAAACTAATGCAGTCTAATGCAACAGCCCCACAAAACATTCTACCTTTTGTGAGAGTTAAAATGTTTGTTGTTCAAAGTGTTTTAGAGAAGTGTTAATTCAATTTTTTGGAAGCTGTAGATTGTGGTGCTGTTGAACTGTATGACATTATTATTGGCAGTGTCACAGTCACATCCTGTGCATTTCATCAGATCTTACGAGTGAAGTGTTTATTTGTCCTGTCTGTCCCACCCAGAGCTGGAGTGGAGGTTATCAGAGAGTGGAGCGGTGAAGACAGACCTGGAGGAAAACCCCAAGAAGCAAATCGAAGACAAGCTAATGTCATCGATCAGATGTTCGCTACCTACACGAAAGGACAGTGACTCTGAGGATGAGGACTATTAGGAAAACAAATATAATAAAAATGCCTGTCACTCCAAGCCAGAAAGGCCACGTGGCCGCTTCGTGAGCATCACTCAGAGGACCGTAAAGCACCTGATGATGATTTGAGCAGGGACAGAGAAGGGACGGCATCTCCTTTATCAGCATATACATTTCATATTTTGAACATATCTGTGGTGCTCTTACACAGGACTCAATCCTGCTCAAGGACACTTGGCTGCAGAGAATCTAACCTATTACCTTGTTGTTGAATCACTCAGCCTCCAGTACATTTCTGTGGGAAAGTGAGGAAAACAGCACAACAGTCACTCTTTTATAGTTTGAATAAACGTCCAACTGAATCTTTACAAAAGCATCCAACACAAATTTTAACTTTTTTATTACGTTTCATGGTAATTCTGTCACAAAATGTACATGTACATTTAAATTTGTTAAATTAAATGTGAGTTCACCTCTTTGCCACAGTAGTGGGTGCCATTATTTTCCCTAAGGTCTCATTTTTTGGAATCTGTCACTGTTGATTATAAAGGACTTTAAGTCTTTGTTTAAGTGTTGTGTTTGTCTTTCGTGACACCCATGTCTTGTATAACAGTGCACCAAGCTTGTGCTTAGGAACAGTTCACATTGACTCACACTGATTGACATTTGGAAGCAGGAGGACACATGGCAGTGCGGTTCTATTTTTTTTCCATCTGTACAATAATTTATTTTCCGTTAACAAAAAGGTATGTTTCTGTGTAGAGAGACATGTCAGAGATGCTGTGCGTCGCTCCACTCGTCAGCTGCCTACTGCTCCTCCTCTGTTGAGCCTGATTTCCCTTTTTCTTCTCGTGCCTTTTTCTTCTACAACATCCCCTCCGGCAGACCTCGAATCTTCTGTTTCATTAGGAAGAAAGAGAAAAGTCACAAACGGCAGCAAATCGAACAGTGATGTAATTGAATGTGATTTATTATGTCTTTCTTAATCTCTGGTTCACTGCTTTTTTTCCTCCCTGACTTGGACGACAAATAAGTTTGTCTGTTGTTCCTCACTGATGTTGAAATGTGTTCATGAATTTCCTTCTAAAACAGTGGCTCTCAACCTGGAGGTCAGGAGCTCTTTTCTAGGTCACAAGATGATGTTGAAAATAGTGGTTTGCTACTCAAATTTCAATGTGTTTTCTCTCTGTAGGTTAGATTTCAGAAGGACACAACAAAGTAAAGTATTGTTATTGCTATTATAATGGAATTAGGCTGAAAAATGTGTTTATCCTGTGGTGGAAAAACACAACAAGACATCTTTATCGGAAGCTTCCTGTGTGTCCTAATTGTATGAGATACCTAAACTCATAAAATTCAGTAGTTTATCTAGTTTGAAATGCTGCCACAGTGTCTTTTGGTGTGAGATGGAGCCGTTGCTTTGTCAGGGTTTGTGGTTTCGGCACAACTTTTTTTTGTTGCCTATTACCTGTTTTTGCATTAATTTTGTGTTTTGCTGGCTGATCACTGCTCGGTTTCATCCTCTGTAGATCCATAGTACCTCTTGATCTTCTAGCATACAGCTGTCAGTTAAAGCATGGTATATATATCTTAAGTTTTCTTACCAAAAGTACCACCTTCTTATTTCTCCTCTGGGAAAGCTTTGGGGAAAGTCGCATCAAAGGATGAACTGAGTGAGACTGGAGGAGGAAAGAAGAGAGTTAACTGAGAGAGGAATCAAAGCAGAGATGAAATTACTGGTGATCCACTGTTGGATATGGAGATGGTATCAGACATGGCTTCAAAAAACCTAAAGAAATCGATTTTGAAGCTGTGTTCAGACCTATGCACGATACAATTTATGAGATAATCCATCTATATGATTATATTGGGTCCAATGTTGGTGAATTCAGTGTCCTTGCACTTATTTTATGTCCAGTAAAATACTGTCAGTTGATTGAATAGGACAAGTGAGTGAAAGACTGTCTTTGGTACTGACTGAAATACATCTATAGCAATGAGCATCATAAACTGTTAAATACCAAAGCTTTTATCAAATATCTGCTCAGATTTGGAACCTTGTTCATTCAGCCCTAATCAGATATTTCCAAAATCCTAATTTAGCCAGAATTAGTCCATTTTATATAGGCAAATTTGATGTATTGAACATATACATCATGTATGTATTGAAAAGTTGTGTTTGCAAAACCAGTATATTAAATATTAAATTGTTTTGTTGTGATGATTCAGCCGTCGGCTCCTCAAAGGTTCTGTGAAGCAACTGCTCACATTAAAGCAACATTTCATCAGAAGAGAAAATACTTGAATTTTCACAAAGGGTGAACTCTCAGAGTGAACCAACAGTACTTCAATCAACAATTGCCATCTCTAACTAGTTGTCAGCATTTTGACTGAAAATTTCTATATGTAATCTGGTTAGTTTTCAATGTCTAAAGACTTGACCTTTTCAGTGCATCCAGGTCTTCATCGTTCATTTAAGCATCAATAAATCCCTTATGTAAACCATCCAGTCAGCTTCCGTTAGATGTTTCATGCTCTCTTTTTCCACATCTGATGCCATTTAAAATGACCAAGAGAAGTGATGCAGAATCTTGGTATAATTAGTGACATGAAATAAAAACTCTTGAAAATGACATTTTAGGTCACAGTGAATCGGAAAGCGAACACCATCAGCGGTTGGTTTATTCTCTGCTCACCTCATGCTGTACAGCTCCAACAGAGTTGCGTGCTTTAGAATAATGAAACAGGAACTGAAAACAGGAGAGAGAAACAGAAAGTCAGTGAGCTGAAAACATCAGAAATAGAAAGTAAACAGAACTGAGCTAGTATACTTACTCTTTTGAAGACATTCTGAACTTGCTCCTGTGGGGAAACATGATTTCCATTTATTAACAGAAGCAACATGTAAAAATCACACAGTCTGTTTTTATAGTTTGGATATTCCTGATGGTTGATGAACGGCATTGTCCACTTCCACAGTCACTCTCAGTCTCAACAACTTATAAATCCTTTCTCAAAGAAGCAAATGAGAAGCCAGGTACTGACAACACTTAGACTCATAGACAAGTTGATCAACTCTCTGAGGCCATGGATAATAGTGGTGTTGTCTTCTGTCCAAAGATTTAAGAAGGGATCTAAAATTGTTCCAGAGTATCCAAACAGACTTTTCACATTAATAACCACATACTCTTCAATCCTCTTCATTCTTCCATGCCATTGACACACATACATGTGTTATTCTCCTCATTGCAGAGCTTCTATTTGATTAAGCTTTAGGGACCAGTTCAGTTGTCTATGTTTTTCCCCTTTTTCTCATTTTGTATGGTTTTGAAGCAGCGTCTTGAAAACATCTTAAATACTGAAGCTGTTTGATTTATTAGATATGTAAAATATCTGTTAAGATGATGGACTGATATTTCTGTTGGAAGCTGTTGTCTTGAAGTCTGGAGGCTGATGGATTCTCAGTGGTGATGTGAAATTTTACAGGTACAGTTCTGTGAAACTGGGACCAAACGCTCCTGCCACATATATTACTAGAGCACACTGCTGTGAAACCTCTGCTCGGTCTCTCAGCTGTTGTTCTCACTTGCTCACTCCCTCTCCAAAATATGAAAAACAGGATATATTTTATGTTTGCCAGAAGTCATAAGCCAAGTGATTTACTGCTGTGTAATATTTTTATGATCACTTAAGGAAAACCTAGTCCCTAGCCTCCCATTCGTGCCACCTCCAGTTTATTTGTGATGTGATGTAGGTATTTTATAACTAAACCAAGTAAAGAGCCCCTCACCTGCTCTGACAATGTTCTGTTTGTCATTATATCATTAGCACATAGCCCTCACATTAATTGCTGTTAACAAGCCATCGCTGAGCAGAAACAGGCCTGATGGGGAATGTGGTACTGCATTTTTTTGAAAATCAATTGATAATTGTACCACTGTCTTGTGTTCATAGTAATTATATCAAGACATCACAGTGCATTTGGGAAGTGATATGGTATATGTCACCTACCTCATTCTGGTCTCTCCACAAATCACTCAAATTATCATTTTGGACGCCTCGAACCTGCGAACAAACAACACGCTTTATTATGAATTAACAATGGACAGTGAATGCAACACAACATCTCAGCCTCAACACTGACCGCTGCAGGTTCCAGGAGGAAAAATTATTTTTCCTAGTAAAGACATATCAGTGTGATCTATGGACTTTATTCTTCGGTCCAACAACATTATATTGCATATTGTTCTTTAAACATGTCCTTCTAAATAACAGTATTTTCTTTACTCACAACCTGAAAAGAATTTATTTTCAGTTCACTCAAATATGACGTGGAAAAAGATGAATGTGGGAAAGTCTTAATTATACACTAGAGGAGTCATATGTGAATATAAAATGAAAAGACAATCCCATACCTTTCTTAGCACTATCCCATCTTCCCACTGGTCGAAAGGACTGGCATCTGAATGGAGAGCACATGTGAGGAATGTTTTCAGTCATTTCAGGGCAGCATTTCATTTTTCATACATAACATCATGACAATAAATACATTAGCATATTCTCAAAACCAGATTTGATCATGACCCACAGCATCATGAGACTTTTCCCGAGAGTAACTTAAAGATAATTTAAGAGCAGCTGAAAGTCTTGTTTTGGCTTCTCTAGTGGTTGAAGTTCTTGTACATCCTGACAGCACTGTTGATGTAGGTGTGGTTAATATAACAGAGCACAAACTTTCAACGAGAAGAGGTGAATAGAACGATGCTTTTCAGCCAGGTAATAAGTTACAGAGGTGGCAAGTAACTAAATACAGTTACTCAAGTTGTGTACTTAAGAATCATCAATCAGATACTTGTACTTTATTTGAGTATTTCAATTTTATGTCTCTATATTTCAATTCCACTTCATTTCAGAGACAAGCATGTGATAGCTAATTTGTAGATTCAGATTTTACAAACAAATCAAATGATCACCTTAAAAAATGCACTGCATCTTTATAGATTAACTCTACACTACCACACTACACAGTGTATGAAGTAGTTGATATTGACTTATATTGACACTTTGATCTACTAGAACATAAAAATGCCTTTTACACATGATTGTATATATAATGTAGTACAGTAACATAACAATCTGAGATTTTATATAATGAGTACATTTAAATCTTTCACGACATTTGCTACTAATACTTTTGTACATTTACTTCAGAAAAAATATGAGGACATCTATTTGTAACTGAGTATATCTGATACTGGGTATTTTTAGTTTTAAAGGTTTTTAAATATGTGAAAACTTCCCTCACCACTCTAATAAGACAAATACAACTTGCTACCCTGCACTATAAAATGGTTATTAAATAATGAATTCATTCTTTACAGGCCAGTAATTAGCTCTTAACAAGGAGAACATCTATCTATATCCTCTCCCAGCATATCATTTACAATTCTCTGAAAACAAACTGAAAACAAAACTGATCTGATCATCTAGAACTAAATTTTAAATAACTTAACCCCCTTGAACCACAGTGGCAACTTAAATTACTTTACATAATACTGTAACACATTCCATCACGTGTGCAGTTGTTACAATGTTAGTGAGCTGTCCATTCACTGATTTTTTTCTTCTTCAGAAACTCTGCAGCTCACTTCCAATAGATGAGTGTGCATTAAAGAGATTGTTAAACAGACATAGCCACTTATGTATTACCAAAGACCACATACACAGCCAGTGTTTCACAACCTGGTTACCCAGTGTTTCTCCTTATTAATGGATTATTACTGTTCTATAAAGTATTAATAAATGATTTAAAGACAAATTAAGACATTAGTTACAAAAAATATAGTATGCCTTGGAGGTTAAGATTGAATTTAAACATGGTTGGAAAATTTAAGGGATAAGACAAATATACATCCTCTTTAAACCACTGACCATCCCTAATCCATGTCTCATGATTCTCAGCATACATCTACATTTGAGAGTGAGGGGTTTCACTTAAGATATATACCAATTAATGAGACGGCAAGTGCAACTGGGGACAAAAGCTGTGTCCCCAGTTGGAAAACAGATGATTAAGGTTAGTGTAAGGGTAAGTCTCCAGGGAATGAATATAAGTCAACGTAACGCCTCCAAAAGTGACCCAAGTAAACATGCATGTTGATGATGAAGTGATGATGAACGTATTTTTAAGCTTTTAAAGATTCATTCATTCATTCATTACAGAGAATCTCAGTTTAAGGGTGAATTAAGTACTTAATGGCATTTTTACTTAAACTCTACTTGATCATACTGGTATTACTGGTGGTATATTTATCTGCTCCAATCACTATGAGAGATACTGTATAATGTTTTTCCATCATGAGCTGTGTATTAGATTACCAGATGTTTTAAGAAGCCAAAAACCAGGAGAGAATCTCTACATTAAAAGGTCCAATCAGTAATTACTGACCACATCATTTACAGCTACATTCATATATCTCAACAATTTCTCAAAAGCCCAAACAAATAATCATAATGTTTGTTATTTCATCACATTTTTCAGCATAATAAAGTATAAATCTAGATGTAGTTGAGTTAGACCTTGTTTAAAAAAAACCTGTCAATCAATTTAAATTTCACCCACCTGTCTTGCTCCAAGATCCAAGAAACCAGAAGACACACAAAAGAAAAAGTTGTCTCACAGTTGGCAGAGTCATGACTGTGTTTCCTCTCCTCTTCCTCTCTGTTTCCTCTTCGGTGCGCTGTGCTCGGTGGTGTTTGGGTCCCCTGGTTGATCTCTGTCCCCAGCAGCTGTGTGGTCTGTGCCCTCTGCCCGCAGCACTTTAAAGGAGCTCATGGAGGTGACCAATCACACAGAGACGCTCATCAGACACCCGCCTGCGCAAATCCAACGCACCCCTCTCTCTCTCTCTCTCTCTCTCTCTCTCTCTCTCTGTCTCTCTAATGCACACACACTTTTCTGGGAATAACACTGCACTGGGAATACTGGGTGTTTTGTTTTTTTAATACAACTGATGCAACCTGGGCACTGACGTCAGGTTGTTGTAATGGATAACATGACTGGAATCTCCTTCATCATGAGAGGGAAATGGATGATAACCCTGACGTAGATAATGCAGATAATGAACTGGCCTACAGCCCATATTATAAGGGAGGGAATGGTTGAATAGAGACTCCTATGGTGAGATCTGAATTTTTTTAGCAATGTAATTTTTGAAAACTGGTTATAGTGTAATATTTGTGGAGCAAGCTCAGCAGTGCAGCTACTTATGTACAAGGAACGATGGCCTTACAAAAATAAATTATGTACTAGATTGATACTGTATTCTCTGATTAAAAACAAAGAAAACACACACACAGCTACACACAACTATAGTGTAGAGCAGAGAGTTCAGCATCATCACCATCTGGCCTGTAAAATATTAATTATTAATATTTTCTGTCTCACTAATTATTCCCTGACCCAATATAAAACCATAAACAATGCACCACGCGTCTGAATTCAACACTGATTTGTCTCTCTGTGTGTCACTCAATCAATTTGTGACTAGCTAATGAGTTACAGGCGAAGCCTCATGGCCTATGACAAACATGTGGCATACCTGTGGATGCCAGTTCGGGGGGTTTGAAAATACCACCCTACAGTATCTAGGAAACTAATTACTTTTCAAGTTAAATAATACAGTAACAATTACTGGATTTTAAATGGGCTCGCTTCTCATTTTCCGCTTTATGATGTAAGGTCACTTGTGCAAGAGGGTCCAGGCAACGTGAGCTTGCTTTTCATCATGGCGATTGTAATGTTTCTAATATATACTGATGAAATTTCAAATATAATTATGATGATGAATTCATTAACTACTGTAGTGAAGCTTGGTTTACATGTACATCCAAATTTTTCTGTCTAACCAATAACAGTTCAAGTCTAGCTCACAGGAAGGAAGGCTAGTTGTTCCTGCCCTTTGGTCGTCAGAGTATAGTAACTCCTGTCACTACAGTGATGATGGGTACAATGATAGATCAAATTTGCCACGGCAACACTAAAATAATATTGCTATGTGTGCCTTAACAAGAGAATTGAAGCAGACATTCAAAAGTAATGCCAACATTAGTTTCCCTAGTAACTAATTACTTTTACATGGAGTAATGATAATTGATGGATTTAATTACTTTTGAGAGAAGTAACTGTAACTAGTTACGAATTTTCAGTAACTTGCATAACGCTGATTCTGCCACACAGTCATTTTATCAAACAGTGGAGAATAAATTTATAAATGATAACTGCATGAAAAGAAAACATCAATAATAATAATAATAATAATGAAGCTTCAGCTTCTCTTTGTCTTTTCTTCTAAGAAATGACAATGCATTTTATTTCATAAATTTCCAAATTTACAATTGCAAATTATTTAAAAAAAAAAACCTCACTTTTTGTCAATAAAGAAATGAAAAAGGATTTTATATCTACATAGAAAAAAATCCTATCTGTTAACTAAAGAGACCTACTCAGCAGCCTGATTGAAACAGCTTCCCTGTCTCCTGGCAGAGATGAAAAAAAAAGCAATAAACTCAAACGCTGTTGACTCTTGAATCTTCCCATGTGCAACGCATTTGAAGATCTGGTAATCACAAGCCATCTTGTGTGATTGACCTGCACAAAAACAAAGGAAATAGGAATACTTGAGCCACGGAGAAGGAGCCGAAGAGCCTCTTATTCACTTTCTCATTTTGAGAGATGGACATGTGGAATATGAAGCGGCCCTGATCAGAAAAACAACTACATTAATTCTTCTTTTAAAACAGCATTTTATTATTTTTTTATTGCTTTTACTTTCTTTTTTTTTTCATTGTGGACAGAACATTTTTCTATGCAGATAATTAGAGGAGTCTTTGAGGATTCTGGAAATACCTTCAGAACAGCGGTTGTTAAATGAACGTCTATACTTCAGCTATGCGAGTGACTTGACGTTAAGGATAGCAGTGTGTCTGTCAGCTCTACCATTTTGGTCCAAAACCACTTAATGTATTGCCGTGAAATTTCATACAGACATTCATGGCGCCCAAACGATGAATCATTATGACCGTCTCCTTATGAGCGTGAGGGCATCTCCTCACGAGGTAACTGATCGTCCGCTGTCCATGCAGCTCACGTGGTCCATCTGCTCATCCCCACCCCCTCCTTATGATCTAATCATCATAAAGAGTGTGTCAGATTGTTTTAGTGATTCTTTTTAACTGGTTTCCTCTGCATTGTAAGATGATCAATAAGTCATTTATTGTCAGTGATTTCATTTCTTTCCATAATCCAAACTTAGGTTTACAATCAGTGTTTTGTCTTCATAATGTATGTGTATCCTTGAGGTCTAACAACTGTGAGTGCTTTTCCCTCTTTATTAAACATTTGCAAAGGTGATTTTTAAATTTTTCAAATGATGCTAGAAGTCTTCTCCACAGCCATTATCGGCACATTACAACATTTGTCTGTGTTACCACCACAAGGTGACAATCAGTGGAACAGCATGAAACTAAAAAGACAGGATGTGAATTGCTCACGCTTGTGTACATTACAAATGAAACAGGGATCCGATCATGAAAATATTGCTCCATTGTGCTACTAGCAGTGAAGAACTCAACAAGGTACCTTTAAGTCACTTTTATCGTCTAATCTCGGGGCTAAACTGGAATGAAATAATGTTGCAGCATGATAAACACTATGAGCCATTTGATCATGGATATTTAAATCTCCGTCAGTAGAGACACCTGTGATCTGATTTTTTACCTCATGTTCATGTTGTCATGGTGAGAACTGAAGAATGCAACCTTAAGTTTTCTGCTCGTGTTCAATAAAAAGCATCAGATCTGAGAGACAGAGCTTTCAGCTGCAGGAAGACGATGCTGAACACATGTGCCGTGCCTGTACAGCTGCTACCTGTGGGACGCCCTCACCAGCAATAGAGCATTATGGTAAAATGTCCTGCAGTCTGGTGGTTTCCAGTAAAGCCTTTTGGACTGATTGGTTTGTTGCAGCAGCTGCTTCATCACTGCGAATGTTTTGCGGTGTTTCTGATGCTGGATAGTCCCCTGATTGCTGCCTCTGTTTGTGTGTAAGTATGTTTGATTTGCTGCTGCATCCTCGTAAAGTGTTGCTGTTTGATTGCATATGATTGTACAAATAAACACAGTGTTCTCCTCCATTGTGTCACAGACTAAAATGAGCAAAAAGAACACAGACATATCTTTTGCATGTAACAGAAAGCTTATTTTATGTTTCAAGTAGTTCTGCTACTTTAAGGATAAAAAAGATATACTGTACTGATATTTTCTTGTTGTCAACAAATCGCATGAAAAGACCAAAATCACCAATGAATTTCTAACTAACAAGTTTATATTCTTGTTTGTTTAGTTTTGTTTGTGTGTATCCAAAGCTGTGCTTGTTTGTCAGTGAGCCACACTGTTTCACATGCTTCTTCATTACCATGAACACACACACTTTATTTTGATCAAATACCACATACACTGTCCTGCTTTAGGAAATACTTACAGTGTCACAGTTCTGCCAGCCAGGCCTCTGTTTATCTTTAGTTTTTGATCAGCCCTAGTTGTTCCCTGCCATGTCTGTTTTCAGCCCCTGTCTGTGGTCATGTCTGAGTCCTGTTCATGTCTTGTATTTGTCCTGCCATGTTCTGTCTTAGTTCAGTCTGCCTTAGTTTTCATGTCATAGTTTTCTGTCAGTGTCCTAGGTCATAGTTCAGTCTTAGTTTCTGTTCAGCCTTAGTCTCTGTTATAGTTCTTTCAGTTCTGTCAGTCTTCTCATAGTCATGTCGCAGTCTTGTCATGTCGTAGTCCAGTCTTGTCTTAGTTCATTGTCTTGGTCTTAGTTCCTTGTCTCTGCTGTCATGTCTTGTCCTAGTTCTGTTTCTTAGTTCTGTGTTGTAGTTTTGTCTTAGTTCTGTCTTGGCTTTCTGTCTGTGTTCTGTCATAGCTCTGTCAGTTTTAGTCATGTCTTAGTTACCTGTCATAGTTTACCTGTCTAAGTTCTGTCAGTCTGTCAGTATTCACCTGCCATAGCTTCTCACCTCAGGTCCCGGTACTTTTCTACTCACCCCGCCTCTGCCTCACCTCACCTGTCAGCCACTCCCATCTCATCTAGTCACCTGTGTTCCCAGCTGCAGCCAACAACTAATCAGGACTCTATATAAGCCACTTCACTCCACTCAGCCTTTGCCAGATTGTTCCTCTTTTGTTCTTGCTTGATGCCCATCAGTTGGTACGCTATTTTTTGGATCTGCTCTCTGTCTCTTGTTTCATGTTTGTGTTTTTTGTCTGCCTGTTCCCCTGGTTTTTGGACTGTTTTTGATACAACCCCTTCTGTGAGCTTTTTGTTAAGATTTCTTTTGCCTTTAATAAAGGCCCTTATCTACCATCAGTTTCGGTGTGTTGCATTTGAGTCCTTCCCCACTCCTCGTCACATACTGAAGCACCATGCGTGGATTAATCCACAACTGAAAATAGTCCTCAAAAAATGTGCATTTTGCTGTGTCTGATGACGAGTAACGTTTACTTAAAAAGATGGTGCCCAGCAGTTTCAGAAAATTACTTAGCTTTTTTGAAAAATGAGACCATATGTCTGTCAGCCATTTTTAGAGATTCACATGTTCAGAAGGAACAAATTGGTTTGGGTCCGAGTGCCATAAACAGAGTAGGGAAGTATTAAGAGATGGACTTTTCATGGGATTCTTTGACAATAAAAAAATGATACAACATTTTCTCATACCTAAACGACGAAATCAATTGCCAGTGATTCCTGAAACATTTACAACAGCTGGAGAGTACCAGCGACAGGTGTACTGGACCTTCATCTCACCAGGCCTTCCTTGTACCAGACCTTCATCATCACGGGGTTAAAGTTGTCGGTTTGGTAACGTTTAGGATCTAAATCTTCAACTTGGGTAGGCTTAGGAAAAGGTCGTGGTTTAGCTTAAAATAAGTACGTCAGATGTAACTGAAGTCACATTTTGTATGTGGTGTAAGTTAAGGAAGGAAGTTAAATAAGTCAGTGTTGACTTTTGGCTTCACACGTTGACACAAACAGTGGTCAAAGTCTGGGTGTGTTTGTTTGTGTTTTATACTACAGCACCTGACTTCCTCCTTTGCTTCTGTCATAATTGCTACTGCCACTAGGGTTCGCCACCTAAAAATTTTAATTATAATAATTTAAATGCAAACATGGGTTATAATAGGCTGCTTGCCCAGACAACCTATACAGCTGTTTTTCTGCTGAGGACAGGTGTGGGAAATGAACACTTTTGATTTTGTAATCAGTGTATTGGTATTGTATTGATATTGTATTGCTTTGATGATACCTATATGATTCTCTGTGTTTAAGCTGTGAGACCACCAGATGAGAGTCAGCTGAGAGTAAACATTAAAAGGCCATTGCACTGAGCAACCTAAGGTAACACCTGAATGAATGACTGATTGAATCAACCTTGTCATGAGGTCAGTAACTACTGTTGTTTACCTGATGGCATATAAGACGAGGCGCATTGAAAGCCCTATCACAGAACAACCGTGTTTGGGTCTTCACCCCATGCAGCATGAAGTAAAGAAATCTGATTCATCACGTCGTGTCTGTAATCCTTCAGAGAATTAGCAACTCATTCATAAAGAATTTCTTCTACACAGGCGGCACATATAAGATAACTCCTATGAACCAACGTCCTCATCATATGTTAAAAACTCTAATGTCATTGGAACAAGACTTGTAACATACATTTGTCTGTGGAAGGTACTAGGAAACAACCAGCTCTTCTCCACAGTTGACTTTTACCAGAAAAAAAGGTTCCTGATTTTTCATTGTTTCTTTTGTCAGGGTGTTCATCAAGCTCCGGCATTAATGAGCGAGTCCACATCGCTTTGTGGTTGAGGCACACCAATGCTCTTCCCCTTATTAACCCCATAACTCAGCTTGCCCTGCCAGCACTGCTCACCTTTAAAATGACCCAGACTGTCGCATCTCCCATGGTCGATGCGGCTCAAGTGCCGTTCGGGGAACGTTAAAACACACACAATTCAAAGGGCATCGCTCAACACTTTTCGATGACCGTGATTTGTGATCAAATTATGCCCCAATGCTTTCAGACGAGAGGGTGCACAGCTTCTGAGTTCACTCGGTAATACCAATTTCAGATCTATCTTTTCCTCTGCGTTCTTAGTGTGGAGAAAGAAGACAGAAGCTGGCAAACATCACTATTAATCACTTGGATTAAAGGTCATTGTAATTGAGCGTTCTTACTAAATAACATGTTGTTTGAGTCTTTTTGTGCAAATGAAATTCTCATTTTGGCCAATGTATCACCTTTCTATTAACCAGAAGTGACATCACAATTTTGAGGTGAAATATAGCTATTTGCCAGTTATAACTAATACAATGTGAAATTGGATGGGAATACTAAACAGGTAAATAAGTAAACAGGATCATTGTATACCCCATCCAAGGTCTGCAGATTGCTTATAGCAAACACTCATAGATTTGAGAAACAGAGTCAATGAGATGCGGGGGCAGTGTTTTAAAAATGGACACTCTAACAATGTGAGTTCTTACAATGAATTCTGCTGCAAAAATGCATCTCTGAAAAGGTGGTGGGCTTTCAGGTTAAATGTCATGTAGTATAAAGTAGCATTATAAATGAAGCTACTCAAGTAAAGTATCTCTTGGTTACTTTTGGTTACGGAGCACATTAGAGTAACATTGTTAGTGTTTGAAGCCTCAGTTTCCACCAAGGTCTGTCTTACTAAAGCTTTACACACACATGCTCAACAAAAAAAAGACTGTGACTGTATGTGTGAATGTGTGTTCGATGAAATGACTTCAAACTCTTTGCTGCTCTGTCCCACATCAGCGTCACCGTGGAGACTAAGAGAGGAGCGGCTCGTTCTACAGCAAGTCGAAAATGTGGCTGGAGACAGATGCTTTCCATTAACACACAGCGACCAACATACTCTGTCAATGTGAGTCACAGGACAGCAGCACCCACCACTGGCGAAGGGGAGGCGTAAACGAGAGGGGAGACAAAACTGTGTTTTTTTGTGCTGCAGCTGGATGAAAGAACAAAACAACAATAAAGACCATGAGACATTTTCTGCATCTGCATCATTCCCCATGTGCCCATGTAACGTCACCGAATACGTGAACTGAAATAAGAAACGCAAAGTTGATGACACCTTTTTTTATTGATGAAAAATTTGACCAAGCCAAGCAACAATCCGGATTAATTATCACAATCCTTCATAATTTGATGTGTTCACTGGTTTTAGCATTTAAATCCAGTGGTCAGTGAGTTAGCTGATTACATTTCTATTTTGTTTTGTTTTGTTGTTTCTTTTTTTGTTGTTCTTTTCATTCGATTTCTAATGAAAAATAAAATCAAACTAGTAATTTAAAAAAAATTTAAAAAAATATATAATCAAATATATTATTGGCATTTAGAGTATAGTCACAGTAGAAATACACTATTATATCATATCAGCACAATTAATAATTCAAATTGCACTAAAGAAAAGGAAGTATAATTTTTTCCTAATGTATTATGAGGTCATATCTTGTTTTCTTTACTGGTATGGATTCATGGACAGAAAAACATGAATCCTAGTCACTTATTTACATATATTTATTTAAGAAGGCCTCACTGTTCCTGTGTGGACTAAGCTGAATGTTAAAGGGAGCGATTAAATTACAGCCATTTGTAATGTCTTGCTTCCTAATGTTTTGCTTTTGTCATTTATGTGAAACAGCATACATACTGGAGACCAATTTTCGTAGAATATTCTAATCATGAAGTGGAATCAGTCGATCAAATCAATCAATAGGTCCTTCCTTCCTGGCATTTTCAGTCTTAGTTTCTACCTGTGAATTCCTTCTTTCCAACTTCCAAGCATCTCAGTCACCCACAGTAAATTAAAGAGAACACAACAAAGACTATGCTGTTGTCTCATTACAAAAAAAAAAATGCTCCTGACCTACAAAAAAATAGAAGCTGTTTCTTTTCATATCAGTGTGTGTAATTGTCATGGTTGTTCAAATGTGGCCAAAATGCAAGCAGGATTGTGCCACAGGAACTTTCAGCTGCTGATTTAGTTCCTAGCTTTGTTGCTACGTAGTTCTTGGGACTGTTTGGTTGATAAGGACATTTGAACCCAGCTGCTGTAGATGTTATGAAAAATATGGGAGAATTAAAAGAAGAAAAAAATGATGTGCAAACAGTGTGTGTGTTGTATTTGCATGTGTCTGCAGAGAGCACATTTTCATCATTTTCCCTTATACTGCACATTTACACATAACCAATTTGGACGTCATCCCTGTAATGGACAGTCTTCTTTTAGGGCACAAGGGAAGGTGTTTGCTGTGTCAATCCAACAGACTTGTTAGATACAAGCAATCGTAAAAATCTCCATTCAACCTGCTGCATGATTTGCACTTTCAATAAACAAATCTTTGGAGCCCGCTTAGACGAGCAGTAAAAATTAACAACACACAAAGACAATATCGGCCCTGTGTGATTAAATACCTTACCCACAGCTCCAATAAAAGCACTTTTATCCCGGATATCAAAGCAAAACTGAACTGTGGAGAATAATCAGCAAAACAATACTGAAAGAAATCTGTGACATCTAGCTGCAGATCTTTTTGTGTTTGTCTCTTTCTGTGACAAGGATTTGGGTCTGTGCAGACGGAGTAAGAGTTGCAAGCATACATAGACACACACATCTGTCTTGGACAAATTAGTTTCATTATGAGAGGTGTAGGATCAATGGTGTTTGGAGCTTGACCTGAATTAAAGATTGAAATTCTGGATATCTCATCTCTGCTGATGATTTCAACCTGTCCCTTACAATCCCCCCAACATTATGGAAGTGCAATACTAAAACAATTGGATGCTTTTAATTGTGCAAGAGCTGAAGCTTAAACATATTTCTTCAAAGCACCAACAAAGAGTTGATGCTTTCGCTCTCATCTGGGTTTTCTTACCAACCTGAAGAGTCATGAAGTTCATATGGCCACCATATATCACATCTGGCCTAATTGAGCTCACTTTCAGGTGAGTCAGAGGAATTGGCATTGAGGCATCCTGCAGATATCAAGGAATGGACAGTCTGAGCTCTGACAGCCATCGATGGGAAGTGTTGATTGGTGACACTTAGGAGCATTAACTGTGGCGTGTCACCACCCTGCGCTGTCTTGATGCAAAGGTCAATCAGAAAACATGACTGTCCGTTCACACTCAACTACAGTAGTGTTGATGAGTCACTCCGGCCTGGGTCCTGTCCACAACAAAGATGAGGATAACATTCCTCTACCAGTGGCTGTTCCTTCAGCGCAGTAACAGCGCCTGAATTATAAAACCAGCACACTAACTGAGTGATGGCCCTCAAGTCACTATTGTCAGTCCATTCTCACCAGGAAATCAAACACCATAGGTTATTTGTTCAGGCTCTTAAATCAACTAGTTTTTACCTGACGAGGGACATGCAAACAAACACTGACTTCTCCAGAAAAACAACAGCTGCTGGGCCCCTGAAGCCTCTGAGATTGGTATTTCTTTCCTCTCTTACTTGAACAGAATGTTTTGTGTTTATTGCTTTCTACCATGCAGCCTACCCACAGAAATTCAATTTGCATACACACCAAATAAGCCAATGGATGACGCCATCGCTCCCAGCCCTCCACACTGCCCTCCAACACCTAGACCAGAGGAACCCATGAGTAAGAATGCTGTTCATTCACTACAGTTCAGCTTTCAACACTGCTTCTTCCCATCAAGCTCGTCATGAGAGACCTGGGACTCAACAAACCCTGCCCTATTCGACTAGATCCCGAACTCCCTGACTGTAGACCTCAGGCTGTGGGGATGGCACCAGCATATCCTCCACCCTGACTCTGAACACCGGTGCCCCTCAGGGCTGCATACTCAGCCCTCTCCTGTACTCCCTGTTTATGCATGACTGCGTGGCCACCCACAGCTCCAACACCATCATCAAATTTGCTGATGACACGGCTTGTTGAGCGGCATCGATGAGACGGCCAACAGAGAGGAAGTCAGAGCCCTGACTATTAGTGACTATTAGCCCTATTAGTGCCAGGATAGTAACCTCCATCTTAATGTCAGCAGAACACAGGAGCTGATTGTGGACTATAGGAAATGACAGGGAGCAGGACATACCCAGATCACCATCAATAGGTGGAGAGATTCAGCAGCTTCAGGTACCTTGGGGTCCACATCAGCAAGGACCTGACCTGGACCCATCCCATGAAAAACTTGAACTTGAACTTGAGAAGATGTACACAGCCTCAAAATAGAGAGAACCTGATTAATAAAGTAAGTAAGTAAATGCTATTATCCTTGCATTAAGTAAAAGGCATTGACATTTTTGCAGATTGAAATTCAAAATGTTCCCTTTCACTTCAGTCATGTTTCATTTTACTGCCCACACAGTCACAACTGGAAACGTCAAAATCAGTCTCATATATGTTAGTGTTCTACTGATGCATACAGTCATGCAGTGACTCATGGCAGACCAGAACAAAGTCTTTTTTATGACCTAATTAGTAACACCACATTCCCAGAATAAGGCCCAGTAGTGAGTGTGAGTCTGAATCGATTTGTCAGAGGATTTTCATCGGCACAAGAGCTTACTGGCAGCTTGATAACACTATCCACTGCTCATCCATGCGCTTCAGGGACAACAGGAACATACTGTCAGGTCCTGCTCTGCTCCCTAGTTTCTGTTTTCTTACATTACTTCATCCAGTGTTGCTGTTGGTTTATTTTATAACGCTTACTTCTCCTCTTGTTTCAGTAACTTAACTTCCTTCCCTTGTGTGTTTCCCGCCTTTGTTATTGCTGATTCGTGTCACCTGTCCCTTATTAGTCTTCCTTTCTCAGTGTATTTAGTTTGTGTGTTCCCCTCTCTCTGTGTCAGTTCCTCTTAATACTTTGTGTGTTTAACATCTCAGCCTTTTCCCTGTGATTTTGGATTTTTGTTTAGTTTACCTGGACCATGCCTCATATTGGATTTTGATTCTTGCCAGCTCCCTGTTGGATTTGTTTACTTGTTTTGGACTGCCTTTTCTGAATATGACATTTGTCTGCCCCAGCATCCCCCAAGCTTTTTGTCAACCTTTTTAAAAAATAAAAAAAAATCACTAAACTGCACCAACTATGTCTCTGTAGTCTGCATTTGGGTCCTATCCTCACTATTCCTGTTTCCCTGTATGCACAAGCTTGACACATATTAAACATTTATTATATCAGTAAGTCTGAGTGAAGACCTCATGTTCTTAATTGCAGCTGAGTATACATTATTGATATGAGACAAGATTCAATTCATTGATCCCACACAGGGAAATAGAAGAAAATGAACCGTGATAAATGTAAATTTCACAATCATTTTATACAAACTGATCATTTCAATAGAAAGTGGCCTGTGCTGGTGTCCTCACATCTCTCAACATTTACTATTTCCCATCAGCGCCTGATAAAAAAAAAAAAAAAAAAACATGGTATATAGATGAGAGTGGCTCTGATTGCATTCAGCTAAATATTTAGAATCTTGAATGAGATATATTTCAGTTGGTAACAAATCACAAAGTTAAGACCCTTTTCTGAAAAAAGCAAGGAGTTTAAAGGTGGTTTTGTAATGTTGTTCTTTCCATGTTCCTGGTGATTGCATTGAGCTCTTGCTTCCTGGCATAATGAACGAGAACTTTGTGGGACAGACTTTTTAGACAGTGAAAGGGGATTTTTTTTAGATCAAATAACCAAATTAAGTTCTTAATTGATCTCAAGCATTTATTTCTGTCTTACTTTAATGAGCTGAAAAGAAGAATAATCATTTTTGATGTAACGAGTCAAATTTAAAGGTCAAAGCTCAAAATATGCCAGACTAATATTCCAAGACAGGCAGGAATGATGATGACTTGAATAGCTAGCTAGATTCTGGTGTGTTTGATTTTATTTTAAAATGTCAAATACAAGTCAAGTACTTTAAAAATACTAAGATGTTAAGGAAACAAAAATGAATCATATTGATCCATGACAGTAGTTTAAACAACAAAGAGGGAGGGTTTGATTAATTTAGACAAATTAAATATACATAAACTAAAAAAGTATTGTTTTTCTACATACATATGTAATATAGGCCTATATAATGCTGAGAAAATATAAGGTAAAAATTGAGTGGAAACTAATTGCAAATGTTATCAGTAATAAATCAAGCAGCATCGCATTTGCCAGTGTGAGAAGAAGGAAGAAGGAAGAAAGTTACACCTGACAAACCACCTGAACCTGACTGGACTTCTAACAGCTGTGTGTCTAAGGCAGTGTCTCCAGAATTCAGACTGCCATCTTGTGGTGCACTCAGCTGCTTGCATGATGCATAAAGTGTTGCTGTTTGTTTAATGTCAATTACTGCTAACAGTCTAATTATGCATAATAACTCAACAAAAGTGAATCCACAATGTAACATTATACCTTTGGGTTCAATGCAGGGTTTCATTTTTCTACAATAAATAATCTGAGGAATCCACCACAGTATCACTTCTGCTGTTACAGTTTTTATCAGTGGTGTTTATTGAATCACTTATCTATTTAAACAGACATTGTGATAATAGTGGTCAAAATATTTTTATGCCCGTGTACCTATACCTGTGTGTACAGCACCGTACACACACACTTTGCATACACAAAAGACAAATTAGTCATACACAAATGAAAACTATTACAGGTGTTAATTAGTGTACCGGTATTTTCAGTTATTACAAACCACAGAGCTGGAACAAACTTCCAGAATATATACAGTATGTCTTTGAAATCCAGGTTGCTTTCTGCTGCCTTTTACCAAACCCTAAGCAGCCATTTTTATCCACCTGGCACTTACATTTTTTATTTATTTTATTATTTATTTCTCACCTTTATCTTTTAACTTTTTAATGATTTCAATCACTTTCGTATTTAGTGTATGAAATATACAGATAAACTCGCCACGTGCTGCCAAACTAGAATGTTGTAAAATCCTCAGATGGGATGAGAGATTTAAATGTCAGTGTTTTTGCAAGTCATTCCATTTGTAAGGAACGTGTGGGCCAGTTAGACAGAAATAACCTCTGACCTGACATTATCATTACTGTGTTTTGTTGTGATCAGATAGCAGCCGTAATGAAAGAGTTTTTAAAGGAGATGGATACAGATAAATAATTTACAAGGAAACTCCTCTCTGTAGGAGCATCTCACCTGTTCATATAAGATACAATGGTGTGTGCGATGAGATACACAGAATCAAGAGGCTTTTAAGTGCATGGAAAGTCGTACATATGTATTATCATCATAATCAAATGCAGACATAAATGTAGACTGTAAAGGAAGTAATACATTTCTGGAAAAAGTATTTAACTACCTTTTGCTGCATCTGTAGCTGCCAATAGCTTTTGCATTTATGTAAAGCTGTCGGGGCGGTGAGGGAAACATGTGCCGGCAGGAGCAGGGTCAGGTGACTGGTGAGAACAAGAAACTGAAGACTGGTGGACAGATAAAGCACAAAGAGCTCTGGACAGTTTCATGAAAATACACAGCCTGGGAGGAGGGAAGTTCTGAGGCAGAGAGGGAGAGAAAGAGAGAAAGAACAGGTGTCTTCATGACGGGTGCATCACAGTGTTTGGCCTGAATGACTGAACTGCTTAATGTAATCAAAAAAATACACTCAGGTTTGGCCATTTAACTCTTATCTTTAATACAGTTTACAGTTTACCTGCTGTCTTATGAAAGCAAGTACTCCTTTTTGATAACATAACAAGTATATCTGCATGATTTATACAGTACTGATATGTATTATTATCCTTCAGTGCTGATGTGAAAAAAACACTCTCTGCTCTCTCTCTGCTAGAGAGTATTGCCACTGTAGTGAATGCACTTACCTTTCCATGTAAACAAAAGGAAATGGGAACATCATTAGTGCAGACTGCAGCGTTTCGGTGTTATTGTTCAAATTGTTAAGGGACGTTGTTAAACAGAAAACTGAGTGAGGAAATGGATTTTTATTACCTTGCCTTTTGTAGAAGATATGTGTGTGTGTGTGTGTGTGTGTGTGTGTGTGTGTGTGTGTGTGTGTGTATTGGGTAGGGGGGAAATGTGACTGGCACAGGCGTCATGACAACCATGACATCCCCCCCCCTCACGGCTGCATGTGTGAGAGCCAGCAGGAGGAGCTTTCACATGTTGCTGCTGACCGCTCTCATTATTCACTCCCACTGACTTCCACACACATTCAATATTACACGCTGGAGCTGGAGGACAGGTGGTCCTATAGGTGTGTGTGCGTGTGTGTCTGTGCGTGTGCGTGTACACCGCTGTCTGCAGCCTGGGCGCATGTGTTTATTCTGAAAGGTATCGAGCCACGTGCTGGTGATGAGGGACACTGTGCACTTTGCAGAGATGGATGAAAGGAGGCAGGATTTCAGTTATACAACTGTTTTTGTTATTTGATATCATTGGTGGGGAAAAAAAGCGTTGAGTCCATAAAATTTAACTGATTGAGAAATGATAAACTCTGAAGACAAGAAAGACCAAAAAAGCTTATTTGTTATTCATCTATTTGTTTGTTTTGAACAGCAACAGGTTGCAGGGGGCCGCTGTCTATCCCAGCATGCACGAGGCGGGGTACATCGAGGAAAGGTCGCAGGTCGATCACACATTCACAGTCGCAGCAGGTTCGAGGATCTGCCAGTGCTGAGTACAGGTATGTGATTTTTTTCTGGTTATGTGTGTGTGTGTAAATATAATTTTGTTAGATGATGCGTTTTCTATGTTGTTGTTTTTTTATTTTTGTGAAAATTATTTTTGGTTTTATAATCTTTATGTTTTAATTAGTTCTTTAATTAGTGAAGTGTAATTTTTCAGTATGATCTCTCCTTCATTGTCTCTTATGCTGTTTCACATCTTTTTTGCAATTGGTAAAGCAACTTGTTTGCCATTGTGTGAGAAATTTGCATTATATAAAAGAAAATTGCCTCAATTCCAGAGACAGTTTATTTTAGCACAAGTGTCACAGTTTTCTTTCTTGTTTACCTGTCTATTGAAAAGTCTTCTCTCTTCTCTCTCTGTGCTCTGCCTGTATTGTGTGTCACTGGCAACACAGGGCAATGAAGCATTGAACACCCTGGGATGCAGTAGACTTAATGAAACTATTGAGACTCGCCCCATTCTTGGAACTGGCCATCTGACCATCGGCCAGGACAGCAGAGCGAGCTCTCACGTGTTGCTGCCTGGATAATCACATAGACAACCCTATACCAACTTGTATAACACTCTGTACTTCCTTCCTCCCTCCCTCTCCTTTTTACATGAAACCAACCAATAAAAAAAAAAAAAAAAGCAGCAGTTAAGAATTTCATGTTCCCTTCGTGTCCTACAGCTATTGTTCACCGACTGACTTTCCTGTTTTTTCATGTCCATTTTTAGGTTCAGTTTGCCAAGAAGTGTTTTTAAAATGTGCAGCAGATGGACAGGGGAGGTCATTAATAAAAAAAAAAAAAAAAAAAAAAAAAAAAAAGTGCAAGAACTGTTCTGTATGTAATTTACACTCAAAATGGGGGTTGACCTCTGACATTCATTCTACAGCTTCACCAACCACAGAACCTTACAAAATCAAGAACCTTTGTCTTCTTCTGTCTGACCTTTAAAAAGAGATCACTGTGGGTTTTTTTCTTTTTGAACCACTTTAATAGTTTTATTTTAGAAGTCTGTACCTACTGTGTGTTCTTGGAATAAAGTCTTCACAGGCACAATCAAAGACAATCATATTCTTTAAAATAATATTATATTTATCTCTGATTTAACAGAAACATTCTCTGCTCTACTCTTTTCACATTTTGCATCTTTAAATAAAATGGAAACCTTTTCATTTCACGAAAATGTGGAGAAAAATGTGAAAATGTGTCTGGTGTTTGTGAATTTGACATGATAATTCTCCCTTTACTGCCTCCGCTACCAAAGAAGCTTTTCTCCAAACACCTGAGCGGTTATACAACTTATTAAGCCAAGTCTTTGTACAGAGGAGGTGGTTCATCTCTTTCAAACGTGCACCTACAGTAAATTTGGCCAACTGGGTCTCGCCTTTAAAAAACCCCAGCTGCATTCAACTATGGCTGCTTTTTGCACGTGAGACCCATAAGACAAACCAAATAACCACCACTAGTGACAAAAATGAATTGTATTTTCAGGTAAGTGGGGCCTCATTAAACCCAGTCCTTACCTAAATAATATTAGTTTGGACCTGTTTATCATAAGCAATGTGTCTAGTGCTTTGGAAGATTTAGGTCATACTCTGGGACTTAAGTCAACTTGGATGTGTTTACCCATCATTCCACCTGGCCTTTGACTCCTAGTTAAAGGAATCACGTCATGTGATCTTATAAATTAGGACATTTGTCACGTGTCAATGCTGTCACTCAGTAAAACAGTAGAGATGCTGGTTTTCATCACACTCTCAATGTGAAGAAATGACTCAATGATCGTGCGTATTATGCTGATGATCATCGGGCCTGTTTTCATACCGTGTCATGGTCACATGTGAGGTACCTCAGTCAGTGGGTGTATAAAACGACAGGCTGTTTGTTTGCCATGAGTCAGCAGCTGTTGGGGTAATCCCGAGGAACTACAGGCCAGGAGAGGAAGGTGAGCTTTGGGATTACCCCAGGGATTAAGACAGGAGGTGTTGTCCACAGTGATTTCAGATGCTGGCAGCTTCTGTCCGGGCATCTGATCAAGGCTCCACACACTTTATCTAAAAATAAAAAAATAAAACATATGTCCCTATGTGAAATAGACTACGTCAAATGTGATGGCCTTCAAGGAGAATGAATGTCTCTGGGCCCATTGTTTCAAGCTTGTTCCATTTTTGTAGCAAAGAAAACAAATCAGCAAAATTTATGTGTTTATTATGGATTTCTAAAAAAAAAAGAGAATAAACAACACAAACCAGGAAATTAGATTTTGAAAATTAAATTTTCAGTCAACAACGTGTTATTTTTAAAACTTACTTACAGGGATACTGGTGACTAGGCAGCAGCTCTTTCCCTTCCTTTACAAAAAGCATATTCTGAGCTGTGTGTGTCACAGAACTATGGTACAAACAACAAATTTTAGTTCATTGGACACACATTTAAAATGAAGAGCCTTAGTCAGTGAGCTTCTTCCTTCACATTTGTGGATCCTGTTCATCATGTGTGGGGAACGGAAATAGATTTCCTGCCAAAGCCAACTGTCATGTGGCTACATTCTGTGAGACAAGGGAAGTATGCCTGCTCATTGTGAAGACATGTAATACAAACTGTATATTGTTTTTAAGTGCGCCGCCTAAAATTTGTAAAACAGATTGTCTGAAGTTGAGCTGTTATTGTATGTAGAACATATTTTCACCTTTCCAATAGTGTAAAATCTTAAATCATATCTTCTAGAAACAAAGCCTCCATCAATCTCCCAGTGTCACCATCTAGTGGATATAATCTGACCTATTAAATATTTCTGCAGAGGTTAAACATTAAACTTTACATTTAATCATGAACTGACCTTTTAATCCAAAGCATGAAGCACACATTTTGAATATTTCCTATTGGGATTACTGCCAAACACAGCAGTGGTGGCACTAGTGGTCAGGATATACAGCTTTTTCCACTGCCACACATTTTTATTGTAAGCAGTTGTTGTTGAGGTCCTGCGTGTAGGATTTCAGAAGATCTATTGGCAGAAAAGGAACATAATATTCCTTATTATGTTTTCATTGGTGTATAATCACCTAAAAATAAAAACTGTTTTCATTACCATAAATGAGCCCTTTATTACAGGGGGAGTGTCTGCCATGTCTTCTGAGCAGGTTGAATCTCCTTATGGCCCAATATGTTAATTGAGTTTTCCAATGGTATTCCATTCATTTCTACCTGCAGGGCTGATACTGGGGTTGTTTTTATGGCTCCATAGCAGAGTCTCACTGCCTGATATTGAATTATATCCAACTTCCTAAGTAACGTTTTTTTGAACAGATAAATTATGCAGCCATAGTCTAGAACTGTGATTAACCCAATATATATGATTTTCAAAGAAAGCCCACTTGCTCCCCTCTCTCTGCCTCTCAAACATCTTACAATATTCAGTACTTTTTTTTAAAAACATTTTTCAAGTTCTTGTTGAACCAAATACACAAATATTTGAAACATTCTACTCTTTCTAAGTTTGCTCTATAAAGGTTAACGTTAATCTGGTCCTGAATTTTCCTTCTACTGAAAAAAATCTGTCTTTATTTCTGCTACTGAAAATCTAAAACCTCACAGTGCCCATGTCTCTACTTTCCTTATAGCCACTTGTATTTGACTGACTTGCTTTCACATCATGTCATATGCCTTCTCAGTGTCAGAAAATACAGCTACTACCCTCTTTTTATTAAATTTTGCTTTCCTAATTTAATTTTCTAGACACAGAGCTGGATCAGTTGTGCTTCTTCCTTTTCTAAATCCACTTTGGTAATTCTAATAGTTCCTTTCTCTCTATATGATATCTTAATCTCTTATTTATCATTTTTTCCATCATTTTTCTTATATGTGAAGCAACTGCTCTACAACTTTCTGCTAAACTTGGACCCTTACCTGGTTTACACATGGGGATAATAAGTGACTCTTTCCATCAGGTAAATTAACATCCCAATTCCCATACATGTTGTTTAGCATATTATATAATTACTTGACTTTTCCCTGGTATTGTCTTATCAGTGTGATTTAGTGAATCACAATTCCTCTGCCAAAAATCTCTTTTAACTCTTTATTTTTCTCCTATCATCTGCCTGCTTCTTTCATACTCACATTGTGGAAATTATGTTTTTTCTTTAAGACTTTGAATGCCTTTGGTATTGACTCTTTTGCTGCTCACAATATAATACTGCTTACTTCTATATTGAGGTTAACAGTTGCCTGGTTTATATTTACCTCCTTTCTTGTTTTATTTTGAAAGAGTATTTCCTCAGATGTGTCCAGTAGCCTTTACTTTTTGGCTTTGGGATTACTGATCACCTGTGATCCTCCCCTCCTAGTGTGTTTAGAGTGTGTGTTTCCTTCACTCTGTGCCAGTTCATTATTGTACCTTGTGTCAAGAGTTCCAGCCCTACTTATTCTTCCACATCTAATTCTATTGCTCCTGTTTGGATTTGTTTACCTGCTTAGACTGCCCTATCTGATTTTGACCTGTTGTCTGTCTGACCTTTTTGCTGCCGTGTTAGTATAAATATTAGTGAACTTCATTGGTGTCTTCATTCGGGTCCCTGTGTTCCTGCTTGCGCTACTGCAACAGCACAAACTGGCCAAATTATGGACCCAGCAAACACCAGCCACCTGCCAAGCTTGCCTTTTTCTTGGCTGAACTTTGGTGTTATGCAAGAGTTAGTTTTTTTTTATGAAGACCCACTCTTCCTGAGAATACTCGGTGCTATCTGGAAGCGGGACTCTAAATTTGCCCAGATAGTGGGCATACTGCATACTGGCTCTCCTCTTTATCCTGTTCCTCCTCTGCGCCTCAGCCTCAGTCCCAGCCCCAGGTTCCCAGCCATCAGCCCACACTTCGGCCTGCTAGCATCCAGACTGCCAGCGTTCAGACTGCACTTCAGTCTGCTAATGTCCTGCCGGCTCCAGCTCCTGAGTCGGCTGGCCTTCAGCCTGTCGCTGGCCTCCAGTCCTGCCTCAATCAGTTGTCAAAGCAATTGGTCTAACTGATATTCTCTCATTTCCTACCTTTAACTTTACAAATCATCTTAAATTCTTTCAACACCTTACATCGCCTTTCCTCATCCTCTTCTAATGCCTCTTTACCTACAAGTGCCATTTGGCTGTCTCTCAAAGTTATCTTTCCTACTACTCACTATATGTTCATTCCATCTCCATTTCTTCATCCTGACAATCCACTACTATTTGTGATTTCTGGGTGTTTGGTTTGACAGTGAATTTCTGAATCCACTCCTAGATAGGGCCTTTTGCATTTTTACCACCCACTGTAGGTTCTTGGAATCCCTTTTGGCTCCCAAGAACAATATAGAATCCTGCTAATAGTCTATAAAGCATTTAATGTTTTGGCTCCTTTGTGCATCTCTGACTGGCTCCCTGATGAGAACCCGATCAGGCCTCTCTCAGGTCAGGAGGCGGAGGTCTTCCAGCTGTACCCAGAATTAGATCCAGGTCCAGTGAAGGCACCTTCAGTTGCTGTGGTCCTGCTGCCTGCTGACTTGAAGTCCATCTCAACTGTGTCCACATTCAAAAGCAAACTCAAAATGTTCCTATTCTACCAGGCTTATGATTAATTACTGTGTGTATGTGGATGCGTGTGTACTCGTATGGTCACATGTGCGGCTGTGTGATAGGGCAGGTGTCTATTTGAGTGTGTTTTGGGTTTTCACTGTTGTGTGGTATGTTTAATTATCCAGTTTCTTCATTTTGCTCATGCTCATATTCCTCATTCCTCATATTATTTATTCTGCTTATGTTACCTATGTTTCTAATTTAGGCCTATATTTTTATGGTTTACCTTTCGCTGTGGAGCACATTGAGTTGACTTGGAATGAAATGTACTATATAAATGGCATTGCTGTATGTGCAATCCTTTGTACCATGTATAATCAATTTAATTAACAAACAGCATATTAAAACAGGGACATTAAGGTATAAGCTATTCCATTCTACTGTTTTGTGTTCTGACTCTACAGTTTGGCACAGAAAAGTCCAGTTAACCTAATCCGTGCAAAAACCTGTAATTATGGATGATGGCAACAAGCTGGTCGTTTTCTCCTGTTCTGTTCTTAGCAGTGCAGAGGTGTTCAGCTGCAGTGGGTGTAGCTGCCACCTCCACATTTTTTAGGTTATGTACACCCGAGAAAGCATCTTCCGTCACATCCTTCTGAATTCTTACAGAAAAGATGATGTCTAATTAAAGTCAAAATCTGTGGGTGTTTTGTCTTAAGCCTGGCTACGCAGCGGAAGAAAAAAAAATGATTCATTCTTGTCACCTCATGTGCTGACACACATTACTGACAGGGTTTGGAATGAAGTGTTCCAGCATTTCTATTTCAAATGTGACATCTGTGTCAAGAAATTACAAAACACCAAGAATAAATGTTCAAAATGTGGGTCACTCAAGCCTGTTTCATAAGTTAATGAGCTCCAGTAGAAAGCAACGTAAGTCTTGTACGTTAGCATGAAAAATGGACTGCGTCATAAGGCTCAGTATCAAGCACTCGCTGTCATACAATGAGGTGTGTGTTTGCATATAAATACAGGTGTGTGCATGGCAGCCTACATGTGTCTGGACATGTCAAACCTATGTTGGTGCATGGGTTATATTGTTCCAAAATACCTTGTTAAGAGATCCATCTTGTTAGCGATGCCCCTCCTTTTTTTGTTACAACACCCCATCACACACACAAAAACACAAACACTTCCTGCTGGGTGTGTTGAAGAGATAGGACAACAGTGGTTCTATCATTCTTCAGGGAAATGAGTCACAGAGGCTTGTGTCTTGCTTATACAACTCTCCGATTATGAAAATTACCAAGAGGAAAGTTTTTGAAGGAGATCTCTTCTGTTAGACATTTCATCACTGCAGATTCATCCAGTGATATATTTTAAATTAATGCAATGTATTGTCAGTTGTTGAACCTTTTCAAGGGTTGGTTCACCCGAAATTCAACAAGACATGTTTTGTCTGGACAGTATCTCTAGTGGTATCTAGCCAAGCAGATAGTATTAGTTTCTTAACCTCTTAAGACCCGAGCTCTTGTTTGATATGCATTTTTTTAATTTCTCTGTGCTATTTGGGCTTATTGGAACCTGATAAGTATAAAAAGTAAATAAAACACAGTAGAGTCACCTTTGTGTAATAGAGTGCAAAACTCTTTATTTCCAACAATACGGCTCATTTGAAATGCTGCAAACAGTTGCAGGAAGACACCATATGCCTGTAACAAAATGTAAAACATTCAAAGCATTTTGCATTGGCTATGTAAAAAAAAATAGGTGTGTGATGTGATGTCCACGCATGTGGACGCCAGGTCTTTGAAGGTTAATTATATATGATAATAATTTTGTTGATCACAACATGGAAAAAAATCACATCTAAAGAAATCAACAGCAGCATGGTTCCATGTTGTATCCACAACAGGAAGCTGAAAGAATGCTAATTATGAGGCTACATATGACATCACATTGATCTCAAAAAGATTGTAGAGATCGTACTCCCTCAGATCTGAACTGATTGCTGATCACAGCTTTTCCTAAAAAAGCTCAGTACTTACTTACTGATTCCAAGCAGGATGACCATTGACATAACTGTAAAGTCACTGGCTACTAATTTTGATTTTTTTGAGTTATGCTAAAGTGCTTTCAATCACTGACTTTGTGACCTGTTACCTGTGCAAAAAGATGGATATTAAAAGGGCTATTTCAAAAAATTAAAAAAATGAATTAAAATTAATTGTTCATTCTATGTGCAACAGAGTTTCTAAGAGAGTGAGAGGAGGAATTTAAAGTGACTTCTAACTTTTGATTTTGAGTGAACAGTCTTCCTAAAGTTGTTTTCAGAGAGGACTCAACTTGGATTTTCTATGAATCAGTGTTTCTATGAGTCATGTTGAAACAGTTGTTAAATGAAGTGTTTGTCATTGTATTTAACATGTATTCATGTTCAGTAAAAACTCTGGTAAGAAACCTGTCCCACTTCACATTTTGACTGCCATTTGTTCCTCAGTACCACAATCTTTACCAATTCTATAAATATTCCTCATACAGTTCTGGTAATACTAATAAGAGATTAAACAACACATAGTCAGAAGTAAGGTTGTAAAAGGTCAGTAAATCTCTGAAAAGATCTTAGGCACTTTCCCCTGTTCCTTCATCATCCTCCATCCAAGCGTAACTGGTCCCTGTGTGGGAAGACTCACACAAAGGCACGTAACAGCCTGACCAATGCCAAGTTGAAAAACTGTTGGTCATCTGGGCCAACTTGAGACTCTTTGAGTCTGACACGGGCTTGGATAGTGAAGATGAGGCATCAGTGTGACATTGAGGAAGTCCATGGAGAGGATCATTTAATTCAAGTTCAACTCAACTTGACTTCACTTGTTTTCATCTCTATTAGAAGGTATACAATTATGTCTGCTTATGGTATTGTAAAGGTTTGTTTCTATCTGTATATGACATGGTAAATGCAGCTTCAGCATATAACCCCTATATTTCCTTCCCCCCACATTATTTCCCATTACTTCCAATAAAGTCTTGTTAATTAAGAAAGTTTCCACCTTAAATATTGCTGATGTTTTGCAACCCTACTCAGAAGTCATCCAAACTAGACTTTGGACACAGTTAAAATGTAAAATCTGTTTTTCCAAAGATTTAATACTTTCTTTTTTTTAAAGATGTTCCGGGGGTGTCTCACCACTGTCCACAATTATGTTGTTTCCAGCTGTGAGTCGCTCCTCTGTTTACATAATGCCTTGCCTTGCTGTGTCCGTCGACAACCCACCAAATCTAGCAAATTAAGTTTGTTGCATTCAGGATAGTGACATTTTAGTTACCACTAACCAGGACACCTATCTTGCGACTAGACCACCTAATTTCAGATAGTGGATTTGTATGTTTCAGTTTAGATGCAAACCAGGGTTAGAGCCTCATTTGTATTCTCACAGTTTTCCTAATTGAGAATGTTAACATTGAGGGTATTGATTGCCATGGATGAAATTATTTACTTTGCTTTGTCCAAGGTTTTTACTGTTTACTCTGGGATGTAGATTACATAAATAGGGAAAAGTCTATTGGCTATGTATAATAATAATAGAATTGTGTGTCTTTGTCAGCCACATGCCGTTAGTCACTGGTTAAATCTGCTCTGAGGAGCAGGATGAGCCCAGCCTCCAGCTCCTCTGAAAGGATCCAAGTCCGTGGGCTGAGTCCTGTGGAGATCCCCATCCCTGAACTGGGTCACAGCTCCAGTATTAGAATGGCACCACAAACTTTGGTTCAAATCCAGAAGTCTGGAACCATGCAGGTTTCTTTCTCTGCTTATTTTGACTCAGAATGATAATTTAGACCATCATATGTAGCCTATTCAACATTATTCAACAGCTCCAAAACCAGACATAAAACCCTGCTTACATAAAGCATTACATAAAACAATGAATCAATCCCAGACCCGGAACTGTGAATTCAACAGAGACAAAGTGATCATTCAACACAGAGAGAACACGATGGATCCTCTTATTCCACCTGAAGGGATCTCATTGTGATATCACGTGTGAAAGCTCGATAAAAAAAACAATAACTGTGAGCTTGTTTTGCTGGAGATCACAGTCATCCGCTGCCGTCTGAGAGGTTATACAATATCATTGCGTTATATAAGTGAGCCACATAACGGCCCAATGGGAGCACGCCTCGAGCGTCACGTGACGTCCTGCGCTCGCCTCGGTGAATCGTACATGAAATCCGAAGAAGCAACCTTTAGCTGCTGGAGCTAGCTGGCTAGCGACCAAGATGGAGTAGGCTAATGCAGTGACTGCTTCGTTTTTATCGGGCTTTTCTCGTTTTTAAACGGAGGATAAGACATCCGGATTCGTCACAATATACGGGTTTTAGGACAGTGGGTTGAATAGAGTTGGTTTGTGGACTTCGACGAGCGGCGAGGGGGCAATCGGTGTTAGCCAGTTACCCCGCTGTAACGTTAGCTAGCTCACGGCTCGGAGTGCACCCGGGGTCTCTTACATAAAAACAACGGCCGATCAGCTGCGGCTCGCCGGAGCCAAGACGGACTCTGTAGCTGAGATATACTCAATATATCCTCCACTTTCATGTGCTGTAAAGTGTTTTAAAAACTCAACTTGGCCTTTGTTGGGTTTGTAAGTTACGGTATCTTGACGACCAGTTAGAAATTAAGCTCCTTACTTGCTAAGCGCGGAGGACTTTACCCGCAAGCTCAACATAACGATACTGTGAACTCTTTTTCTTCTCTTAACAGCGACATTATCGGGAAAGTTTCCATTTGCGATCGAGAGACGGTATCAGACCGTCTCCCTGCTGTAAAAGGGGCGAGAGACAACACGGACGTTTATAGTGATTACACCGATCTTGTACCTCTAAGAAGCCGGAGCCGGTGTTAGCAGGGAACCGCGTCCCTCCGCGGCTCCGCTGCCGGAGAGGCCATAGTTGACTGTGGGACTCTGACACGGAGCAGCGATGTTACACAGACGTCCTATTTTTTGAGGGTTGAGGTCGTGTGACTCAGAATGAGTCCTAACCTACTTCCAATGGCCGGCTCTAAAAGTATCTGATTTTCCCTTTTGGAAGCAGAACATGGAGACAGGAGTGAGGTCTCACCATGCCGAGCTGTTCGTCCACCCGCTCTCCAACCCCGGGGCTGCGGGCATCTGCCCCGAGATGCTGGAGGTGGCGGAGGAGGCGAGCCGGGCTGGGGACTTTAACCTGGCCGTAGAGATCTACAGCTCCCAGCTCGCAGACCTCCAGCAGCCGGACAGGGGCTTGTGTCTGAGGAAGGCAGACTCTTTGGCCCGCGCCGGGCGGATATCAGAGGCGCTGGACTCGTACTGCACAGCGGCCAGCCTGGGCAAACTGCGCCCGGAGGAGCTTCCCCTCCTGGTGGAGACCATCGCCCGGACACTGCGGGAGAAGGAGCTGGGCATCCCCGGAACGCTAAACGGGTACGGAAAGAGTAGCGGCGGGGAAGATGGGCTGGAAAGTGACGTGGAGTGTGGGGAGGATGAAGCGCTGGACCTGTTCTCCTGTCGCCTGTGCAAGTGTCTGCTCCACGAGCCCACCACCGTGGAGTGCGGACACACTTTCTGCAAACGCTGCTTGGAGGACGACTGTGTCAAAGAGTGTGCGCACTGCAAACAGAAGCTGAACAAAAAAGACGGACTGCCAAACGGCCGCAGGATCAACGTCGTCCTGTGCGGCCTGCTGGACAAACTGTTTGCAACCGAGAGCAAAGCCAGGAAATTCTGGATCGAAGGAGAGCTGCTGTGGAGCAAACAGAGCTTATCTGATGCCTTAGACAAGTACAATGCAGCAGTGGATCTAGGTAAGAGAGCACAGCCTTCATGTATTGAATGTAAAGTTTCTCATGTACCCGTTTGTTGTGTTAAACCTGACACATTTCCATCAGAACTGTAGTGTTTTGTACAGATGACCTACTTTTTTCGGTCCAGCTACCCGGTGTCACCGATAAGGGGCGCCACTCCTACTTATCTCTACTGCAGCGAGGTCAGGCGTTATGTGATGGACCGTACCTCATTACCTAAGCAGCACACATACTAATCTACTGCTTCCAAGCGACACATTCATAACCATGTTTTCTATTTCTGCTCTGCAGGGCTGGGGTCTTTTCATAGAGCAGCATAGAGGAGAGGTGCATGTGTACCCCTCTGGGCATTATAGCCCATGTTGTTTGGTTGTTATATTTCCAAAAGATTGTGTTTATTTGCACAATACTTACATGCTGCATGAATGCATTCTGCAGTTGTGACAGACCCCTCCCCTGGGGGTGGTGGTGTTTCATAAGCTGGCAGTTTTTGATGTGCTGCATCACATTCAAGGGGAAAGTTGTGATGATAAGCTGTAACTGTTTCCATGCAAAATTAGTAAGACATCAACTTACTTCAACACTTAAAGGTACTCTTTAATAAGCTTCATCTCTGAGATTGCGGTCACTTTAAGCAGATGTCTTCCTCCACCCTCTGAGCCAAAACACTGAATGTTCTGTTCTGTTGGCACGTTGCGTAAAGAGTGCCAGTGTGTTTCATTAAATGCGGGCGAGGGCATGTCTCATGTTGCACAGTTTGAATCTTTACAGCAAGTTGAACCGACCTCTTTCCACCTCTGTTCTACATATTAGAACCACATTAAAAGTCCATTTCTTGTGCTCCTTGAATAGCTTAATGGGCGAAACAAGACACTGGCACTGCTGGATATCTCAGGTGTTCACACAATCATGTTGGTTTAAGAAACTGATCAATCGATGAAAGTATCATGCCAAAGAAATTACTGCAGTCTCCTATCATTTTGAGCGTCTAAATGGCAATTTTTCAGACATTTCTCTCCCAAGATCAATATTGATTCATGCCTTCTGTTTTGTGAAGGACTCTGGGTGACAGGAGGACAGAGTGCCTTCACAGCTTTGTCACTGCCAGTCAGTGTTTTCCCAACAAATGCAGCAGGAAGCCTTCTGGTATCCATGATGCAGGACGAGCATAATGGGCTCACGATGTCAGCAGAAGTATAGCTGTTATCCAACCTGTGGCTTTTAGGCAATTTATTTTTCCTCTTGTTGGTTGTCTGAGCTACGTGTCTTATGTACCGCGTTTACATAATGGAAGTGATATAATTATGCTTGCTCTGTGTTTGTGTGAGAGAGCAAAACAGACAGATGCAATATTGGGTGCAGGGGGAGGGATTGCACTATGTTTTCAGCAGGTTTTTGTTAATAGTTTCATTTTATTTAAAGAGATCAAGAATTACAGGACAACACAGAATTATATTATTGGAAAAACGAAAATAAACTGTTGGTTGCTCAGGAGGGAGAGAACAGACAAGCAGAGGAAAAACGAGTGAAAAACAATGAGATAACCAGCTTCATCTCTTGTGACTGCTCTTTCTGGATCTCTCACATTTTCTTTCACTCTTCTTGCCTAAAAATCTTCCGTGTGTCTCTTTGGTGAGAAGAGCTATGAGGAGGATGTAGGTCATCCATCTTCTCTGTTAAAGCACATCCAGCTTGAGGAACTGCATTCCCATTTCCATCATAGCTGACCTAATGCAGTCTCACAACTATTATATTCTAGTGAATGGTAATTGCCACCAAGTTGTTTCTTGCGTCAGTGAGTCATCTGTTCTTGGCCTAACAGATCAGACTTCTCATCATAGTGTACGTGCAGCCGAGACTCTGGGCACAGAACTGAGCTGTGCCCACCTGTTGGGATTTGTTCAGTCTTTTTAGTCTTGATCAAACAATGCTGGTATATAATTTTACCTTGATGCATGTTAAAAGTCAGGAATACATTTCCCTCTCATAACCGCTGTATTTAGCATCGTGTTTGAGCTCATAGGCTTCCATTGTTTCTGAAAATAGAATAAAAAGAGGTTGCAGAGTCACAGTGCTGCTGCAGCTCTATATCCGATGTTCTCCTGATGTATACTGATTTTAAACTATTGGTACAGATGCAGCCGCAAAAAAGAGCCAACCGGGAAAAACAACCCAGCAATTATGTTGCAATCTTTATTATTGTTTATTATTGTTGTTAAGCAATACTGAGTTTCCATGTGAAGCTGATATCAGCTGAAATCTTTACTGTGCTGATATGTCCTTGTGATAGTAAACAGAGTTGATTTCCTCTCATTTATTCCTGGAATAATGCAGCTTCCTTTATCTAGCTGCAGCAATTGTGGAGTTATATCCACATGTAAGTGCATAACACTCGTTGGGAGTCTCTGAGCCGTTTTTAACATATTTTTGAATATCAGAGGGGCTTCCCAGAATGTTAGTCAAAGTGGCAATAGAACGGACAACTGGAGTTTCTGAGCTCTAGCAAATGCATTTGTGGGTTTCAGATTTACATTAGTAGTAATGGTGATATGAAAAACTATACTGGTATTAAAGTTGTTTTGGTTACCATATTGTATGTCACCCACATGTGGGCAGGCAATATAAATATATTTTTCAGCTGCCAGAATTTGTGAGGTACATCACATACCAGCACAACTGTCTAAAGTTTCAGTCGTGTTCTTTTTCAGTTGTCCATCTCATGTAAAGCTACAGGAAATTTCTGTTACTTACAGATGTTAATTGTGATGGTGGCCTTGAAACCAACTCTTTGTTAGATCCACAGAGTTTTGTAAAGTGCTGTTTATTAAGTTAAGTCCTGCTCTCCAAGTCTCGAGAGGCCAGAAACTTTAACTGCCTCTTGCCAGTGGATTGTGGCTAGACGGTCTTGAATGTTCACATGGTCTTTTTCTTTGTCTGAAGCTGATGTAGCAGTTATAAACTAACACTGATAAAATATAAACAAGAAAAATCAGATGTAGACTTTAGCGATGGAAGCCACTATTCTCCAGGCATAATGTTCCAAATGTTTATTCTTGCAGTGTCACGTAAAGGCTGTTGGGAGTTTGATTATAGCACAGTATTTCTGGGACAAGTAAATATTGTCTGTTGGTCCTGCTGTTGGTGTTTGTGCTCAAGTCTCAGCTGACTCAGCTCAGGCAGCCTCTTCACCTGCTGTTCACTTTTTGGGAGTATGAGAGACCCAGCCTTTGGAAAAAGGTTTCTCAAATAACTTGCCACAAAGTTCCGCTCACGAAGTGCCAAAGGCCAATGACATTATTTGTGGATAAATCAGCAAGGGTCAAAGTGTTTTCCACAGAATTAGATTTAGAGTTACACCGTATCTGAGTTCTCAGCACTGCTAATAATGCCAAGTACTTTGTGTCAAATAAATAACGGAACAATATTTACAGCTCCATCGCTTCATGTTGTGTCAAACACATAACACAATGTATACAGTGGATCCATTACTTCATTTTGTGCCAAATAAATGCGAGTCTTTTGTTAACTTATGAGAGTTAACTTGAATGCATCAGTTTTGCAGAGGTGTGTACTAGAGATGAAACAGTATGAAAATTTCATATCACCATTATAGTGACCAAAATTATTATGGTTAGCAGCTTTATGGTGATATAGATAAAATGTGCTCAAAATACTGATACATGCACTGAATCATTTCAGCAAGTTTAATATTGAAAATCCCAAATAAAGTTTGAATTAAATTAGCAGCACAATGTACTTTTTGCTTGCATAAACATTAAAATATTAACATTTATTAACAATGCATTTTTCCAACCAACTCAACAATTGCCCAATTTCAAGGAGGTTTCTGTGTAAAACTGATGGCCAAGGAGGAGCTGAGCCAATCAAAGTGCAGCTGTAGTAAAATTGTACCCATTTTAATTAGAAAAAAGGCAGTCAATATGTGTCAGTCACTATTGATATTCTGGTGGGCCGCCATTAATAAATCAATGTATGGGGACCACTGGGGTCACCAACTTAGTGAGCTGGAAGGAAACACTGTATTGAAGTATACAGGGTTAGGGTTACATCTTTAAAAAAAAAAAAGTCACAGAATCTTAACTTCTGCACAACGTTTCTCCCATTTCTTTGCGCCCATGTGCAATTTTTGATAGTGTTCCACAATCATGTGTATTTATTTATTTATAGCAGTTCCAAATACACACACACACACCACGTGTTTAGTTCCAAGATGATATGTTCAGTTATTGATTAAACAGCAGCACAAAATGAAACTGTTTACCTTTTTAACTTGTGCTATGCTATCAAAACCCCTTGTTGAAATAACGCTTTCATCAGACTAAAACATCTTGGTTCTCAGCTAAAAGTCAACATTGGGCACATGCAGTACGCGTTCATATAATGATTAGTAAGGTCTGTCTTTTATGAAAAACCTGTTTGATATGAACTGACTGCTGTATAACAAAAACAAAGTGGTAATTGCCCTCTGACACTAGTTGCTATCACTACATAAGTTACACAGTATTGGCACGTTTGAAATAGGTCTCATGTCACACGTTACACTGTTGCCCTACTTCTGCTGGGCCTAGAACAAACCATCCCTCCCCTGAGGCCAATTCACTGACCTGCTGTATGTCTGTGTGTCTCCTTTCCCTGTGGTGTACAGTGCCCTCTTCAGGCAGACTGCTGTGCCAGCGGGCTGAGTTGCACATGGAGATGAGGAACTTCAGTCAGGCAGTGCAGGACGCCAATGACCTCTGTCGGCTAAAACCTCTCTGGACAAAGGTGAGACACAAGCTTTAAATGCATCTACAGGGCTAAATTAAGTCATATCTAATAGTTCAGATAGGAACGATCAACCAACAATGGCATCAGCTCGTCACAAATTATCAGTTTAAATTTCTGGAATTTTCATGTCCCTGTGTTCAGCACAGGGACATGAGTTAATTAGCTATCTCAGAACATTTTTGTTCAAGTGTTCAGGGCTGTCGTGCCTATTAGTGATGTCAGTGGCTAATGGATGAGGTCCTCAAACTTACTGCAGAATTCAAAACATGTTGTCAAGTGAGGGACTCTTAATGCCACAATAGAGATACTGATCCATCACAGCACATCCTATAAACAGCTGAACAGATGGCGATATTAAGGTTTTTTCCTTTTTCATGGAGAAGAACTTTGCATTAATCACACTGTAATACATTTTTTGTTTGTATATTTTAGGCTCACTGTCTAAAAGCCACAGCGCTGAGTAAAGCAGGCCGGAATGATGAGGCATTGCAGGAATACTTTGTGTGTGTGGCACTAAAGCCTGACTGGACCAAAGTCAAACTGGAGGCTCAGAAGGTAAAAGAAACTCCATTAAATAAAAAAAATGCTTCTAACCTCTTATTTTCATAAAATGTCAATACTTTGCACATAAAACCCAATGTCTGCTCATCTATCCATATGTATTGTGAACATTAATCAAGTGTCATGTTGCTTCATCCTGCAGGTCCTTAGCGAGCTGTTCTCCTCTGTCTTTGTGAATGAGGACCTGCCGACGCCGCTGCACCCACTGCAGGGGGGGGTTGCCACCCGCCTCATCAAACCCCCCGCCTTGCTCAGGTCCCTGAGGCCGCTTACACAGAAACCAGGATCTTCCTCACAGGTTACTGCACACAAACACTCTGACATCAGTGGAAATAACTGTGAGAAAGCACATTTTGTCTAAATGTTTTAAAGAACATTGAAACATTATGAATATTAAAACTATAATGTTGAAAGATTTCCCACCATTACACGAATACATTTCGTCTTTAGGTTTCTTTTGTCTCCAACTCTGCACGTTTGTTTTATTTAGTTTTATTTTATTTAAAACCTTTCTGGGCATATCAATGAAGTTACTTATATAAGCCATTGGGAAATTGATAAGCATGCTGCCCTTATCTGAGCACATCTTATGGAGTGTATTTTCAGTGCTGCTGTCAGGACTGTGTTTGACCTGCTTGCATAATTAATGGTTATTCTTAGTCCGTTACCCACAGGGATCTCAAACACTATGTTTTCCTTCTACTGATTTCATTTGAGGGGGTGTGGGTTTGAGTCAGCAGCTTCATAGGGAAACTGATTATTGTACCTCGACACATGGACCCACACTGGGTCTCTACAGATAACCACGTTGATTTGCAGTTTTATTAAGTCCAGTTGGCTAACACAGAAACAGCTGCTGTGGTAACGTGCAAATATACAAGAACATAAATACATTTTTCTCTACAGTCCATATTTCCACTACATTTTGTATTATACCACGTATTGATTTGACTCCATTCATAATTGTCCAGCTCACTAACCCCTCTCTCTGTCTTTGTGACCAGGACTCAGAGTTCAGTGTGACTAAAAGTGCTCCAGTGGACGACTCGTCCTCCAGACTGTCTACTCTGTGTCCTGATAAATCGGACCCTGCTGTTGGAGAAGAGAGCACCAAGAGTCTGGCCGGCGTTCTAGCTGCACTGCCGGCAACCCCTGGTGGCCTCAAGAGGAAACACAGCGGAGATGGCCCCTCTGCAATTTTCAGCCCTCCCTCCAAACTGCTCAGACCTGGTAGGAGAATCTGAGTCATTCCTAAATAAACTCACTGTTGACTTATGACTTGCATGAAAGTACCACAACACTGCAGACTGACTTACTTTATATTGAACCCTATGTCTTTCTGTTTTGGTTCCTTTTTTGTCTCTATTTGGCATAAGTTCTAAATCATTCACTCTCTTTGGTGTCCCTGTTTTGATGCCACTTTCATTTTTTTGTTCATTGTAATTCCCTTGGAATCATTCATGTTTACAACTGGCTATAATGGCAAGATATGAGCGTATCATTACAGTGTGATTCTCCCTTAAGTTTTTCGATGACAGACAAAGCCGAATCTTCACACAAATCAAACAAGGCACGAAATTGGTCATGTGATCCAACTGTCCGATTGACAAATATGCACTGTATATCTGGACAGGTTTCACGCTGATTTTTTTTTTGTGCAGAAGAAATCTGCCCAGTCTCCTCTGTAGATAATAAGTAACCTGAACTCACACAGAAAATGTTTATCCTGATGTGATGTTTTGCACAGACGAAGCAAGCAGCTTTCAGCCAGTCGCAGCGTGTGGAGGGAGGATGGTTCCTGCCGACCTGTTGGACAGTGGAGACATGGAATGTTCACTCTGCATGAGGTGACTGCACACAGTCCAACGTTCCAGCATACACATACACACTCACACACACACACACACACACACACTGACTGCATGCATACACAGTGGTCATAGGCGATAGTAACAGTTACCACCAAAGTATTGGCTTCAAAATTTAAGGAATAGCTATAATTTCTGTATATCTGAATCTAACTATGTAATCAAGACGTGTGTCTGCATGTTATACAGCCAGTGTTAGCGAGTGCAGCATGTTACAATTCATGTGCTTTTTGCCATTTGTCCTCCAGATTGTTCTATGAGCCGGTGGCCACTCCCTGCGGTCACACCTTCTGCCTCAAATGTCTGGAGCGCTGCTTGGACCACAACCCCAACTGTCCACTTTGCAAGGAGAATCTGTCTGAGGTACACACACATTTTATATTGTCTAATACACAAATCCACTTTGCTCAAAATAGGGTTGCACTACTAACATCATCAGTGTTGTGACTGTAGTGTAGCTTGTAGTTGAGCTAAAACAATCAATCCAATCCAATTAGCAGATTGACAGAAAATTAATGAACATCAGTTTTCAGATTTATTAATTACATTAAATGTATTAATTTATGTGCCAACATACCAACATATTCTTGCTCTGGTTTCTGAAATGTGAGATTTTGCTGTTCTCAGATTCTATTATTGTAAATATAATATCTCAGGGTTTTGGACTGTAAATCATTTCAAAATTGCAATAGGTATTTTCTCTATTTTCTGATATTTTTTAGGTCAAAGAGTGAATAGATTAGTTGAGAAAGTCGTGATAGATTAAATGATGATGTAAACAGTTATTTGTAACCCTACTATGTAATAAATAGCATACTTATGGTCTTTGTGTGGTGTCATTGCAGTATCTGGCCACCAGAGGCTACAACAAGACCCTGCTGATGGAGGAGGTGCTGCGGCGGTACCTAGGAGACGAGCTGGCGGAGAGGAAGAAAATCCACGAGGAGGAGATGAAAGAGCTGTCCAAGTCAGTCTCACACACATGCAAACACACACTGAAAAGGTTTATTTACTCTACATCACTTGTCACAGGAAGAATATATATATGTTGATGGTTCTTTTTAATTGCTAACAGTAAAACCCTGTATCGCATAAACTGATCTCAGCTAATGTAGGTTAAAAATGTTAACATCTTAAATCCAGCTGTGACAGGTCTTGTTTTAAATGTTTCTAATAAAAAAAACAATAATGAAATTAATTAAATGGTACATTGTTTGCTATATTAAATAGGACTCATTTCTTGTGACAATTAACTCTGCTGACAAACAAACACCAGTCTCAACAAATTCTTCACTATGTCTCCTATAGTCTGAACCAGGAAGTGCCCATCTTTGTCTGCACCATGGCCTTCCCCACCATCCCCTGCCCACTGCATGTGTTTGAGCCACGCTACCGCCTGATGATCCGCCGCTCCATGGAGACAGGCACCAAGCAGTTCGGCATGTGCATAGCTGATGAGCTCAAAGGCTTTGCCGACTATGGCTGCATGCTGCAGGTGAGTGTGTGTAACTAGAGCTAATACAGGATGTCACTCATTTGCTTATACCCCTCGCTCTCACTCTGTTCTTCATCTCACTCTGCTGTATGTAGTCAAATGACTGATTCTACCAATGTAAATACAAGATAATCTGTCTTTCAGGTGCGAGATGTCAAGTTTTTTCCTGACGGTCGTTCAGTGGTCGACACTATTGGTGTGTCGCGGTTCAAGGTCCTCAGCCACGGCCAGAGAGACGGCTACAACACTGCCAAGATAGAGTACCTGGAAGACAAGAAGGTGGGCTAAGAGGATGTTTGCATGAGTGTGCTGTCTGTGAACGCTTGTCGCTTGTCACTTTGCATCATCTGCTCTCAAGCAAAGGTCACACAAAGTAGAACTCAGGTTTTTGCCCTAAACCGCTCTGTGTTAGCTGAGCAGTGGGGGGAAAAGAGCAGTCCTGAATTCCCCTCAATGTGCCTCAGGCAAATTCAGTCTTTCCAAAGTGGGAAAACTTTCCTCTTTCAGCACTGATAAACTAAAACATACAATCTCTCTGTCCAATCAGGTGGAGGCAGAGGAGCTGGTGGAGCTTCTGAAGCTGCATGACTCTGTGTACGAGCAGGCCAACAGTTGGTTCACCTCCCTGAAAGACAACATGAAGAGCCAGATCCTCAGCCACTTCGGACACCTTCCCAGCAAAGACCCTGACCCACAGGTCTGCACACACATACATAGTTTGACACAAATTCAGTTGTGACACAGAAATTAGATTAAATGCTCAATTTTGAGTGTGAAATTGCAGTTATCCAGAGTTGAATGCCTCAACTTCACAATGAACAGAAACTGGAAAACAAAAGATCTGCAGGAAAATTCTGACGTACCTGCTAAGTTTGGGCATTACTCAGATCCGTTACACACCCACATAGACAGAGTCACTGTGTGTTGTTATAGCAAATGTCTGTCCACTTGTTGTTTGTGTCTAAAAACAGAGCCAAATGTGTGAGAGCAGGGAGGAAAATTTGCTTTGTACTATATCAGAAGGAAGACTCATGGGATGAAGTGATATCTTGAAACAAGAGAAAAGTGATGCTCTGAGTTTCAAAAAAGTTGTCTCTGTCATGTGTTGGCGTGCAGTCACTTATTTAGACGTCCAGCAACAGCAACATTACTGTTCTCCTTTTAACTCTGGTTTGGTCTCCACAAACTTCGAAGAAAAAAAATCGAAATATTTCGTTCATCGTTTTCATTACCCATGGAAAATCAATTCAGTGTAGCCAAGTCTTTGATGGTCTTTGTGGGCAGCAGTCCCAAGATTTAAAGTCATGTTGATACAACAGTAGTTCTCAAGCTTTTTTAGTGACCCATTAATGCTAAGCAATATATATATTATATACAGATTACATGCGCATGATTTATGATTTTTAAATGCCCAAAGAGGTAAAACTATCTAGTATTTTAGTAAAACATTTCGAGAGTACACACACCCTTTCTAAAGTACTGTGAGCAGTGAAAATTTTATAATACACAGAGATCAACTGTATATATCTTTTCTCCCCTCAGGCCAGTCCCAGTGGTCCGGCCTGGTGCTGGTGGCTGCTCGCTGTCCTTCCGCTGGAGAATCGAGCCCAGCTCACCATCCTCGCCATGACCTCCCTCAAGGACCGCCTCATCGCCATCCGCAGGGTCCTCATTTTTGTCACGCGCAAGAGGCCACGGTGATTTTCCCAGCCACTTGGGGAGGGGGGGACAAACTGCAACCGCTCAGGCTTCTATGCAGTACAGCCATTCATTCATGAGTTTGGTCATCCGTTTGTTCATTTGGTCAATCACTGACTGATTCATTGACTCCTTTATACGTGTGTTTACTTGTTTGTTTATTTGTCCACTGTAACATCAGTCCATTCTCTCAGATGCTCATGAACTCCTTCCTGCATCATGAAGTCTTTCTGAACACACACGTCAGTTCTGTTGAGAGCGTCAGGTGGGCCAGGGTGCTGGCATGAGGACATTCCTGGGTTTTGCGTCTGTCTGTCTACTCATCCCCCACCCTCCCACCTGCATCTCGGATGAATTAAGCAACAGCACATCTCTGAACAAGTGACCTCTCACCTCTTCTTTGTCAAGGCAGATGTAAATGCAGTCAGGCCAAGCTGTTTGACTTCCGTTTCGGTCACTCTCTGTAATGAAGGAACAAAGACCAATTATCACAAATACAGTGTGAGCAGAAAGGTTCAAGAGGAATCCATTTTTCCTACAATATACTGCACAGTATTTCACACAAGCTGAAACAAATGTTGGCCTGCCACAGAGCCGTGTGGCCGCCGCATCCACAACTGTGACAGTTTGTACAGGTAAAGTCAAAACAAGAACTCACTCGCTGAAATATGAAGCAAAAACAAAAACACTTGGCGTGACGGCAACACACAAAAGCGAATGTACTGGTCTGGCTGTAGTTTGTCGATGTTTTTTTTTTCTTCTCTCTACTACATATACAGAATCTGTTCGGCGAGTTGCACACGAGATCGGATTCCTGTATGTGCATGCTCAGCAGCTGCTTCACTATAAATCTTACTGACTGAGCCAAAATTCATGAGCAAAAACCTGGAGCTTTCTATCTGTTGCCTCACCTGCTGGTGGGCACGTACCTCAGACTGTCTGATAGAAAGTAATGGGTGCAATGAGAGTCATTGTATTGAGATAGGATCATGATTATGCCTACGATGTTTGAGAACAAGTGCAACTCCACAACAACATGTTCCACTTGTTTTGGCAGGAGGTTCAAAGTAAGATTTAATTATAAGCCGGGCTATCACACCAGTTCTTGTTGCATTTAGGAAAATGCAGTTACAATGCATCCTCCCAGATACAGCTGATCTGGAACTTTCATGTCCTATTGTAGCATATCTCTGGGACTTCAAATACAGACTTAGTTATAGGGATTGATTGTGTGTTTTTTGTTTTTTTGTTTCTCTGTCTGCTATGCCCTTAAGTGTATGTGTATGGTGAAATCTTAAGTTGGGTGATTTATATGTATATCAATGTAACTCGGAGGCCTTTGTAATGATTTATTTAAGGAACGTTTCACCCTCTCTCTCTCTATCTCTCTTTCTCTTTCTCAGTACATTTACATGCACACTAATGCAAGTACAGTACTTAAAGTTGCTCCTTGCAGTTTTCTAAACAATGAACAATTAAAGTTTATAGTCAGTGTTTCTCAGTAAAACACATCGTGTGTGTCCCTGACAAACATTTTGACAGGAATGCGCAATGTCTTCATAGCACTTATAGTGGTCAAAAACTCAACTAACACTACAAGTAAATTGGTTAAATGCTGCACAATAATAAACCAAATTTACATGATAATTGGATTAAGGTTCCATGTGGATTTTTTTGAGCACTAGTAGTGCTGTAGAGCAATGTTTTTATGAGTGGCCCCCTGTTTTGTTTGTGTCCATGCACAACCATTAAGGTGACCCAGTACAGATTTCTGCTGACGGTTTTAAACTGCTCCAATGATCAACAGCTGGTTGCAGTAACATGTTAAAAGAAACGTAACAATGTGCCAGCAAATTGCTGGGAAATAAAATTGGTAGCTGTTGTGAACATGGATGTAAACAATGCAGGTTTCAAAACATCAGCTTTGCAAATGTTTTGTTTTAAATAAAATTCAGCAGTGCACCATAAACAGGATTGATGAATGGTGAAGAAAGTGCTGATGGCTGAAAATGAACTGTCTGCAAGTCATCAGTTGAAGTATTTACGAGCCCCCGTCAAGTCCACAGAGTGAAGAGCATTCTCACATTATGCTCAACTTGTTTAAGCTGGTCAAGTTGTTTTCATGGGACAGCTGCTGTTGTAATTGCGTTCTCAGCGTGCGTGTAAATGCACTGTTTCTCTGTAAAATTCTGTCCTTCCAAATGTTTGTGACTCCACTGCAGTTACTTGCTCCCTGTACAGGGGCGGGGTTCACAACGTGCTGCATTTCCCTGGTATATTTGTAAAGGGAGATCTTATACCTATTTTTTATTGCAAATAAAAAAAAACTTGTTCACTCCTGTCTCTATCTGTGTCCATATCCCAAGGAGAAATCACACTGTACACTTTTTGTTGATTTGTCCTTTGAATGTGAGATATATATATTAACATTCCCATACAGCAGCAACATCCTCCTCCACCTGTGTCTGACGGTCATGCTCACGATTGTATACAGTGGATTATTAAGTGGATTCCTATGGCTGTTATAAAGCAGCTAAGTTCCAGATGGTTGTAATGACAACTAAAAAAACAAGTTGGAAAAGAAAAAGAAATTGAAAAATGAGAAGAAAAAAAATCCTGCCACTAACACTCAAATGAGAATGATTTGCTCAAGGGCATGATGGCGAATCTGTGAGCCTTGTAGACTGCCATTATGTGCTTGTGTAATAAATCAGATCAGCCCACATATTTTGTTTTGTAAAAACTGGTGAAGTTAAATGACTTGGTGACCGATGATGACTGGATGGCGCATAAATCAGAAACACAGGCCAACTCATACACCACCATGATGAAGGCCAGATGGTCAAAAACATTTCAGAAAAAAAACCCTGGTATATACAAGGAAAAACAGCACAATGTTGGTTTGGTTTGGAGAGACTTTGTGTATATTATTCATATATATATATCTTGATAATGAGAAATGTGCTGTATGTGCATGTGTGAATGTGGTGGACAGGTGCAGGTACATCAAATGCTCAGATCAGACACAAATACAACAAAATGACATCTGATTCCTCAGAGATAAACACATGGACTACACACACTGATCAGCCTCAGCATTACAACCAGGGACACATGAAGTGAATAACATTGATCATCTCTTCAAATGTGGGTAGAGATTAAGGATAGGTAGATTCTTGTAGATGTTTCACTTCTCATCTTCAGAACTAAAGAAGCTTCTTGGATGAGAAATGAAACGTCTTCAAGAATCTACAGTCAAGTCCAGCAGCTGTTGATTCAACCCTTATTTGAATACCATGACCTGGATGACTGAGAGCCTTCGCAGACATTGATCGTCTCGTTACAATGGCACCTGTCAAGGGCTCTGATGTATCAGACAAGTCAGTTCCTAAAGTTGATGGAAGAATGGGCAAGCATAAGGATCTGAGCGACTTTGACGGGGACCAAACTGAGATGGCTGGACGACTGGGTCAGAGCATCTCCAAAACTGCAGGTCTCGTTTAGTTGTGTCAGTATATAGTGTTTAGTATCCATCACATCACACCTCACCTGCATCCTCACACTCCAAAAAAATATTTAGGAGTGGTTTAAAGAACATGACAAAGAGTTCAAGGTGTTGACTTGGCATCCAAATCCCCCAGATCTCAATCCAACTGAGCATCTGTGCAATGTGTTGGAACAACAATGGAGCCAGACCACAGGACACCTTCAGAGGTCTCGTGGAGTCCAGGCCTCAGCTTTGTTGGCGACACGAGGGAAACCAACATAATTTTAGACAGGTGGTTGTGGTTGTTGATTGGTGTAGTTTCCCTCACCTGGTTTGAAACCTGAGACGCCTCTTCACAGGCTTGATGTGGACTGTCAGGATGCACCAGCCCATTACCACTATGTTTCAAAAACTGAAACGTGTCAGTGAGCAGGAGACTAATGAGGTGTTCACTTCTGTGCTCACGGACGAGGCTGCATGCTTGGCTGGCGTCTGCATCAGCCACTGTAGTCCAGACAATATGCATCTTCTTGTTTTGTCTCCTCTCAGGCTCTGCCACTGAAGGCGTTTTATATAGTCTGCTCAGTGCAGCTGTTGCTGGGCAAAGTGAATTTAGGATGTTTCTTTTTATAACATTTCTCTCTTCTTGCCTGCTTGGCTGTAGGACACAGTAGCGCCTTTGGGCCACAGGGGGCAGTGTTGGTTAGTGAAACAGCAGGTGAGATTTGCATGGTTGTTATTGAGAGGAGGGAGATGACATCCCAGACACCAAAATCTGCCACTGGTTAGATTCTGAGAACGGTCATTTTAAATGTTCTTATGGGACAAAATATCTTGAAAACAACAACATTAACACTTTCTTCTCAGCATCAGACATGTTTTGACACCACTTTATATGTTACATAAAGTAGATTATGCAAACTGAGCTCTAGGCAACATCCAAAAAACATCCTGACAACAATGTCATCAGAACACTCTATTCTTAGAATGAAAAAAGGATCTTCTTCACCATTTCAGTGAGAACATTTACACCTTAGTAAACACACAGTGTAACACGGATCTTTTCTGACAATTATCCACCCAGTAGTGTTGCATTCAGGCTATCTTCCAGAATACTCAGGATCTGTAGGGAATGTTATGAATTTGGATTTTTTCTCTTTTGGATGGATACACACATTCAGACCTCACTGAGTCTTCAATTTGACCATTACCTGAGTGTTGACTCTGGGAGGAGGCCATAAAAGCTGCTTGAATTCTCTGAACGCTAATAAAAGGTGCTTCATTGCTTCTGGTAGCAAAGGACCTTTTACCAAAGACAAAGAGATGGAGGACATGTTCCCTTGATGCTGTACCACAAAGTTTTTCTTAGCACATGGTTATTTTGCCCCTAACATCTCCTTTTAGCGCCTCCTTCATGGACCATGTTAAAGTTTCCATCACACTTAAGGTAAATTGTGCAGTAAAGGATAAAGGCTTTTAAGACTGTTCTGATCTGTCCAGTGTATTCAGCTGCAGTGCTGCAGTGAGCATTGAGCAGGGCTATTCTCAGGGTGTTGGCTCGAACCCATCTGAAATACACCCCTTGCTCTGGAGGTTAGCCTGCCACTTACTGTTCAGATTATGGCTCAGAACATCAACACAAGGAACAGAGGACTTTCTGTCTGTCTGTGTGGACTTTGATCCAGAGCAAGATGTCTTGACAACTTCAGGCCAGTTCATTCATGGTTCACAGAAGAAGGACTGTGGCACCTGTGCTGCCCTTTGTCTTTCACCATTATGTGGGCCAAATGGTCTGTTAACTAGCTGCCTTGAAATGTAATGTCTGGGTTTGTCAGGGTCCCCAGAGGAGGAATGCTAGTCTCTCTGACAAACACCTAATCGTCTTTCCTTACCCGTAACATCTTTTGCCACTTCTACACAAGCAATACCAGCATACAACAAACAGACTGTCATGAATGCTACTGAGCACATTCATGCTCTCCAGAGGATGAGCCCTTTTCTTTTTGGACAGTGTCTAGAACTTTGTTCTTGCACCATGCTCAGAACGAAAATACAACCGTGCACATAAGATATCTCATAAAGTGATCGCCATGTCATTTACTGAACACGTTCATGGTCCAAAGATTTACATTTTAGATTTAGATTTGAATGACCTCGTGGCATTTTTTTCTAGTGCTTTAGCCCAACATTCAAGCGGGGCACTAAAACAGGAACAACTGCTAGTATGCTATTTGTTCTAACTGATGACTTTGTATTGTCAGATGTAATCACCACTGAATTTAAACCATAAATCACATGATCTGCTAGGTGAAGCTCCCTCCAGGAAACTGCGAGATGAAGTAAAGTTAGTTCATCAGGAGGCAGCAGGCTGTCAAAACGTTAATCTATCACTGTCACATTTGATGAGGTATTTGGGACTGTTTTGTCTACCTCATGTTGACGACATTTTTGTGTCTGGAGCAAACAAGCCAGACCAGATCTTATGCAGCAGTGACATGGATTTTGTCAGGGGTGAAGTTTGTCTCTGTACTTTTTAACTTGTTCCCAAACACACTAGAAACAAGTGACTTCAAACCAGTAGAGGAGCAGATGTGAGAAGCTTCTGACTGGCAAATGTATTATTGGGACTAGAATTTGAATCATGGGCATTAATGTCAGGGTTCGACAGTGCTATTTTATTAGGTCACTGCCGCTGACATTCTCAGTTTCATCCACGTGTCAGTACCTCTTCTTCTGTTTGTCCAGGGAAAGTTGACTGTGTGCAGTTATTGAGCACCACCCTGCTTTACATTCTTCCAACAACACACCCTCAGTCCTGGCAGGCTGTACCGGTGATGAGGACAATTACATGACCTGCTCAAGGGCATCAAGGCAGAGACGGTTGAGGTAGAACTGGTTCACCCAAATCCTGGTTTTAATATTAAGTGTGGTGTGGTGACGGACCTCCTCAACATCCTGACTTAAGTCTTACTCACCTTCTTCTTTTCACACACACACACACACACACACACACACACACACACACACACACACACAGCTTCCTCCAGTGGTTACTGAGCAAAGCATAAAAGAGGAAGCAGTTGCATATCAAACAAAAACAGGCAGTCCCGTTTGACCCATCCAAACACAGAACCCCACACACGCACGCACACACACACACACGCACACACGATGGAGTCAGAGAAGAAAGAGGAAGCAGACAGAAGATTCATTTGATTCTTTTTCCAGAACTAATAATAATACATGAGTACAGGAAAAGTGTTTTTAACCTAGACTCCGAGGACTGTAGGCAGCCATCCACATAATCACTGTCAACAGTTTTTCCTGGAACTATTTCTTTGGTCAAAACAAGTTTCAGTGAAGAATTGCACTGGGATTATAGGAGGGATCTTAGAGACAAATAGCAGAGGATTGGCTCGAGGTTAAGAGAGAAAATGCGTGTGGTTTTTTTTTAATTGGGTCAACTGATCTTTAAACCCTCAAACAGACTGAAGTAAGGACCAGCCAGAAGCCTGAGACTTTTTTTCTCACAAAGAAGAAAAAAATAAAACAAGAACACACATAAATACGGAAGAGCATTGTCTTAAAGCTCTGACTCTCTGACTTACTTTTATTCGGTCCTTGTGTGACCTGATTGGCAGCTGTGATTGTTGAATCAAGGTGTTTGTGTTGTATGTGTGTTTTGTTAATATCACAGATCCAAATGCATTTACACACGCACACACACACACACACACACACACACACACACACACACACTGGTTGGACAGGCTGACAGCAGCCACCTCGAGATTGTGCTTCTTTATCCGTTTGTTTGTTTGTCTGTTTGGTGCATGGAAGTGGGTGTGTTTGTAACACAAATTAAACAGCATTGTCACTAATTTCAGGTTCAGCCAGGTCTGTTGTGTTGTTAGAAATTTGTCCTTATCACCACCCACAGATTTCAGACAGTGTCCTCCACACTGCTATTATTATTTTGCCAGATTGTTCCGACAATCATGAATCATATGATAATGGCTGACTGGACACAGAAATGATGAACATCTCCCAAATCTATCTGTGTGACATGATAAAACATTATGCTGGAGCCTCTGAAAATACCTGTTTCTGATTGTCTGACAGTAACATTGTACACCTCATACTAACAATGATGTGGTCTGCAGTTTCAAATCTGCAAAAACAACAAATGCTGTAAACAATACAGAGCAACATTTGTGTACATTTGAAGTCTTGTTTTTGGCCTGATGAATGTCTGATATTCACTTTTTTATAAACTCTGTTTTTGGTCTCCTCCGACTCCTGAGGGAAATATATGGCTGTTTAGAGGCTAAATGTTCGGCTATCTTCACCAGCTAGATGTTAAGACTGACTGTTGGCTGTTTGGTGCTGGGCAGGTAACATACTGTGGGTTCTACACTGAAAAAAGCCTAAAAATGACACTCGAGTGGTGAGATTGAACCTAAACAGTAAAACTGTGGCCCACAAAACTAAAACAATGAGCTGAAAGACACTAAACTGAGGCGAACTGCAGAATCGAGTGATAATTCTCGCTATGAGACCTCTTTTACATTCAATTTAGAAAATTCAAAAATAAAATCATCAACAAAATGTGAAGAAGAAACAGTTTTTCAATGTTATGTCAAAGACGTCAATGTGTTGTGTTGTGAGAGATATTCGCTGAACTTAGCATCCTAACCAGCAAACCTTTTCCTGTCCTGTAATAAAATACGTTTGAGTTTCACCAAAATCAGTAAATCAAGTTATAAAGTTGTGGTTTGCTTTTTTACAGTAAGCAGCAAGGCAGTGAGACCCTAAACCCCAGAAACACCCTGTTCAGGCATCTGTCGTTTTTCCAACCTAATTCTTGTCTCATTTGTGGTTTGATAAAGAGTAAATTCATGAAATTATATCACTATTTTCCAAGCTACTGTAATTGTCAAATTACGTGGAACCCGCGTGAGTGCAGATTTCATAGGAACACAGCCGTCGTCTGGCATATGGAAGTGGGCGTGGTTTTATCTAAAGTACCATGGAAAAAACGATAGATGCCGGAGGGACACCTCATTATAGTTTTGTCAGTTCACATTCATGAGGACAACAACATGCTTGGTAGTATATGAGTAGCTCTTTACTGAAAATTAATCTGATCAATTGACCAGAATTGGCATGAATGATGAAAAATTACATGAGGAAAATCACTCTCAAATCTAAGCACTGACCTTCAAAGGGGATTGAACCCTTCACTGTCAGTTACTGAAGGATCTACGCAGAGCTACTCGGAGTGTACTTTCCAGGTCTAGAATAAACTCGGTAATTTAGATGTCCATACAGCCTGAAATCCTTGAAATATCCCTGCTATAGATAACACATGAAAGCAGGGCACACCCAGTGGGTGATACTTTGATGTCTGTGGGTCGTCCCCCTCCATCACCTTCAAAGGAAAGACTCACTCAAGAGTACAGACCAAGGCACAAGTTTTAGGGCAGTGTACAGTTTTTTTTATGCCCAACATGACATGATGAAGCAGTTCCTGCCTGGAAGATTTAAAAAGCACAAGACTGTATTTTAGATTAGCTGCTTGAGACAAAGTTATATAAAGAATTTTTTCCCCCCATGCTTTTACTATTTTATGATGTTCTTTCCCATTTTGTTGTTATACGCTGTGGTTGAATCCATGTTCATTTTTCAAGGAAATAATCTTACAATTAAAGTGTTTAGAAAAGATTTTGAATGTTCCTGTGTGTCTGTTAGGGTTAGTATAGGGTTATATAATGTAATTTTGATAATCAGGATTTGTATGTGCTGCTCTGTCCCAGTTTAATGACTCTGAAGTCCTGTGGTTTCTGTCCCATGTGTGCCAACAGATGTTCATTTTTTGGTGTTTCTTTTTTTTTCGGATAGCAAAAATTAAAGCGAGTGAGGCAGTGGAATAATCTTTAACATCTGGATATCCAACATCATTAACAGGCAATAGTAAAACTGTGTTAGAAAGAGCCATGCATTCCTGTGGAAAAGAAAACAGAAAGCATTGAAGTCACAGCAGAAGACAGACCGAAAGCAAATTTGAGAGCCGAGCATGTTGACGTAGGACGAGAAATCATCTGTGCATTTGCATTAATAAAAGTATTGGTGAAGAGGTTTTGCACAATTGACTACAGGCAGAAGTTTTAACAGACTGTGCTAAATAGGTAAAAACAATTTGAATCATTGCTGAAGCTTGAATATTGTCATTTTCTTTCAGATATGTTAGATTTTTCATTGAAATCATATATTACACTAGGTGGGTCAGTCCACCATTTTTGGTCCAGATATTTCAACAACTATTGAATGTTTTGCCATTAGGCTCATTCATGTCCCCCCCAGGATGAACCGTAATAATGGATCCCCTGCCTTTTAATCGAGTTTAATCGAACACCATCAGGTCAAAATACTTTGCTTTATGACCAAACACCTGCACAACTAATGACAATACTTTGTGTTTAAAGCAAATTAGCAATATGTTAGCATGCTAACATGCTAATGATGAACATGGCAAAGATTAAAAACTGCTAAAAATCAGTGACTGTGAGCATGTTGATGTCAGGAACAAATGACTCCTGCGCCTAAGTCCAGATTGACAGAGCAGCTATAGCAAAGCTGTACACTGTGAAATCGATCACATACATTTCACATGTGCACTATCTGAAAATTGCTTATCTAATGCTTTTTCCGTGTGTTATAAATGTGATGGGATATACTTTTCTAAGAAGTTTGACATGAATCTTCGTCAGTCCCCAGATGTAGTTGGTTCTGATGATCTTTACATTTTCAAGATATTTGTGTGTTTTTGTTCTCTATCTATGATAGAACTATGATATGAAGTTCTCTATCCATTCACAATGTAAATATCATCTGCCAGCACAAACCATGCATACTATGTATACTGTGTATACTATATATACTATATATCCACCTATCTCTTGTCTTGTATATACTGTATATTGTATTTATCTGCACATACTCTGTATACTCTGCAATATTTCTACTTATTTTGCACTCGGCTATATATATATTTGCACTACTAGCTCAGGTTTTTAGTAGAAATGCCTATGTTCTCCTAGTCTTGTTGGTCTACTCTTTGTTGTCAGTCTACTTATATGTAAGTACAGAGTTCAAGTGAAACCAAAGTCATACCTGGCGAATAAAGCTGATTCTGATTCATAGAGGCCAGTGCAGATTTGCTGTGTCATTTCTTTGTAATGTTTAATTAAAATAAGAGCACAATATTTTTAGGAGACATTATAAAAGAACATTCTAACTGCAGAGCATCCTCAAGAGGTACAAGCTCCTGGTGACCTTCAGTGTTTGTGCCTCAAACATCTGTCATGATGACCTGATATTTGCACTCATAGCGGAAGAAATAAGCAATCACAGCAGTTCACACATATTCAGAACGCAGCTTGGAAACCATAGTTCTGAAATCACTGTCACACTAACAGCAGGTGGCTCTCGGTATATGTGTGGTTTTATGCATGTTAATCAAAGTGAGGCCGGGCAGCTGACAGGTAGGAGCGATGGCAGCAGGATATAATGCAGCCTGTGTGGATATCATAGCCTCCATCACAACAGCACAGCCCTGACAGCACTGCTGAAATATTCATCACTCTTTCCATTTCACATGCTCTAATTGACAGAAGAGGAGACACAAACAAAGGCTGAGAGAGGAAGAGACGTGCAGAGAAAGGAGGAGGACACGATAGTTAATGGTTGACTGAAGTAATAGTCTACACCAGATACATATTTACATATTACAATTCACAGTGCATGTTGTCAAATATTTTATTATGGCACTAGACTTGTAAATCACTTTCACAGTTCTTCGCATGTGGTGGAAAAGGAAGCTGAAAATGCTGATGTATTTCTTAAGTTGGCCTCAGCTTGTAACCTTAAGATGCTGCATTAATATTCATTATAATATTTAATAATAATTATTATTATCAACTATTATATATCAACACTATTTATAAAACATATACTTATAATAGTTTGTTTGGGTCAGCTTCTGTTCTGTATCATGTCATCAACATGATCTGTCTATAGATGCTTTTCGCAGCAGACGTTGTAATTTGTCATAGCAGCAAAAAGCATGTTTAATTGATAACATTGATAACGACTGCAGTCCATGTAGGTGAGCTAGTCCCAGGGTCCTGGTGTTGAGCTGGCTCACTGTCATGGCTTTACTTAGACACTTATGGCCATGAAAAAGGTCTGTTACCTTTACAAGGCCCCTAGTTAAGGTTTTAATCATATTCAGGATATGATGTGAAACACAAACCTGGTTATTTGCTTGTGTGGTGTAATATTTAGTGTAATGTTCTGCAGTCCAGAGAGAGTTGTGTGTCAGTATGGATCTGTTACAGGACGGTAGACAGGATGTAGACAGACGCTTTGGAGTTTTCATTCATCAGCAGCACTTTATGGGTGTGGTTCACCTGCAAAACGTCGCCAAAGTAGACACAGAGCGACGGCTCCACTTGCACTTGTTGTCATGTGATTAACTGACTGCTGTCTTGTGCCTTCAGGCTTCAGCACTCCAGCAGTGACTGCACCTATAGTGACTGCAGCTATAGGCTGAGGGTGGGCCAGTCTACAGTTCCATCATCTGCTGTGAGGGGGCCATCACACTGTTTTCAGGGCCCCCAGAAAGTGCTCAACTGCCCCTGTGTGTCTATGTGTGTATATGTGTGTGTGGTGTCAGAGAGAGAGAGAGAGAGAGAGAGAGAGAGAGAGAGAGACAAGGAAAGAGACAAGAGAGAGAGAGAGAGAGAGAGAGAGAGAGAGAGAGAGAGAGGAGACAGAGAGAGAAAGAGGGAGAGAGGGGAGACAGAGAGAGAAAGAGAGAGAGAAGAGAGAGAGAGAGAGAGAGAGGAGACAGAGAGAGAAAGAGAGAGAGAGGCGTGAGAGAGAGAGAGAGAGAAGAGAGAGATGAGAGAGAGACAAGAGAGAGATAAGAGAGAAAGAGACAGACAGAGTAAGAGAGAGAGACAGGGGAAGAGAGACGAGAGACAGAGAGAGAGAGACAGGGGAGAAGAGAGGGAGAGAGGAGGGGAATGAAGAGAGAGGGAAAAGAGACATAAGGACAGACTGCAAGGGAGAGAGGGCGGAGAATACAGGCAGAGAGACATAGACAGGGAGAGAGAGAGAGAGAGAGAGAGAGAGAGACACACAGGGACACACACACACACACAGTCAGAGGCAGCAGGCAGAGCTCAGGGCTCAGTCAGTCGGTCGGTATGTAGCAGCAGCGGAGCTTCAGTCCGGGATTACAAAGAGGGAAAAACGCGCCTTGGATAGAAAATATCAGCAGCAGGATTAAAGAGAAAACCAGCCGAGGATGAGACACACACTGTCCGCCTGAAGGACACGAAAAAACCCGCCGTTTTTCTGCCCATTTATCACCGTTTTTCACGAAAATGGCGAACGACTCTCCGGCCAAAAGTCTGGTGGATATAGACCTGGCATCCCTGAGGGTGAGTGTGTGTCCCGGACATGTTCACAGCCCAGTTTGATTTTTCAGATTCACACATGAAAACGGGAGCATGTTGTTGACACAGCCCTGCGGTGGCTTCTCTTTGTCTTATATCCGCCGGCTTGGGAGGCCAGCAAACCGGGCGCAGCCGGCTCTCACATCGAGCCAACCCCGATGTAAATACTACAGGGAATCAATTCAATCTAACCTGATTTTATGTTTGTTTGTTTTTGATGCTTTTTAAATACAGGATCCTGCTGGGATTTTCGAGCTGGTGGAAGTGGTTGGAAATGGCACCTATGGACAAGTCTACAAGGTTGGTGTGAGCCTCCATCTGTGTGTGTGTGTGTGTGTGTGTGTGTTAAAGCCTCAACCCTGAGAACAAACGGGCGGAAACTGGAGCACAAACATGCATTTATGTATTTCCTCCCCTCTCACGGTCTCAGGTTTATTATAACATGTCCATCCCCTCCTACACTGTGGCCGGTGCAGTCTGGACTGGATTATCTCTCTGATAGCATTTCTGGCCTCTCACTGATTCACATCCATTCATTATATATATTTTTATATTTTAGAGATGCAAACATCCCAGTGCACCTATTTTGGTCCCAAAGAGCTCCCCCCTCCTCCTCCTCCTCCCCCTCCTCCTCCTCCTCTCATCCACACCCTAGTCAAATATTCCTTGCATACTGCACGCTTTGCATTGCTCTGATCAGACAGACCTCATCCGTGCATGACAGCCTCTACCATGCTGACCGACTTGTGCGCCATTGGGTGGGCGGTGTTTCATTGCGCATTTGTGCACACCATTGCCCAGCAGGCCTTTTGCTGGAGTGGCTCTGCGCTGCATTAATGGGGATAGGCCCGTGCTTCCCATCTCTCTCTCTCTGTCTATCTCACATACACACATATTGGAAAAGGCATTTGATGGAGACCTTGTGCTCCTGCAGCCCAGATTTCCACCTCCAGTGAGATGAGAGGCGACATCATCCTGCTGTTGCCTGGTAGAAATGAGAGCAGAGGAGAGAGGAGGACTGGGTCTGAGCTGCTGGATCTGCCCAGGCTTCTACTGAGCTCTCTAATTAGACAGAAATCACATGCAGCAGTTTTGTGCGAGGAAATGTGCATTTTGCTGTCCAAACCATGCAACTGTGTTTGTGTACTTTACCAAATGCTTTTGCATTTCTGAAAACTGGTGTCTACAGCAGTAAAATGGGTTTGGAATTGTGTCATATTTGTGTCATGTGAGACAGAAGGCAGCTATAGGTAATGTTCCCAACCTGACTCACCACAAACTGCAAGCCAAAGCTCTGTCTGAGCTGTCTGCCTGTCCAACTGTGATTGACTCTCATTTGCTTGTGGCTGGAAGACAGAGCCACGTGCTATTTTTTCTTCTTCCATGTTGCAGTGTGGGTTAGACAATTCCAAACATTTGGAACAAGTCCAAGTCAAACTCAGTGAACACCTTGACTTGAGGTTTGTGGTGCAAATGTTGAGTAACTCAACCTGCTGATATCTAGGTTTTCTGGCATTGAGCACTGGTTGCATGGTAGAGTTGGTCATGTGGGAGTTAAAAACAGTCAACACTTACAGAACAAGCATTAAATTGTGGTTTAATTACCTTGAATTGTTGACTTTGATCTGCATGTCAAATCTTTCTGTACACTGAGAGTCATACCCACCACTTGGATGTTGATGTTGGCTGTACATGCTGCTAAATAAGCCAACTTCCATATGACATTGAAAGCTGCTGTAATGTAGTGGTGCCAGAGACGAGCATGTCACTTCATGATGAGGATTTACACCTGGAGACAAGTCGATATTGTGGAGGAGGATCTGCAAATGACAAAGCTCCATCCTCAGGCTTTTTCTTATTACCTCTGCTGCACTACATCAGCCTCGTAGTATGACGTGTGGAAATCCCTTCTGACAGCTTCTGACATGTTGTACTAGGCATCATAATGAGGAAAAGAACATTTTATGAGAATCATGTTAAGCAAGTTATATTTGCAATACTACAATGAACTCTGTGAAGCAAGCAATATGCTACATGTGTGTGTATGGCTGATTTGAATTCATACATGCTTCCATATGGTAGCAATGACATGCCATCCTCTTAAGCCGAAGACCAAAGTGGAGAGACAGTGGATGTGGACATGGTTCTGTTAATGCTACATTGGGTGTCTGTGTACACAGATGTGTACTTGTACAATAACACACAGTCCAAATTTTTGGAGTCCCCTAGTGTCCACGTGGGCCCTCGCAGACAGATGATATGTGCAAAGTATATTTTGAGGTTTCTACCTCTTGTATGAGATAAACTTGCTGTTGCTCTGCAGTTTACAGACATGAAACAAAGTAACTAACATACAGTATTGCTCCAGGAAATCATAAAGTTTACTGTGTATGAGGAGCCATTTTGGGCCTTGAAGTAGAGTCTGAGGAAGCGCAGCTGAAGGAAATGTTACTCACCTGAATTGCTGCAACAAAATTAGGTCGTAAGACGTTGACATCCTTGAATCATCCTTGTTTGGACGTCACTCGGCTGTAAGCTCATGCACATCAGAGCCATAAAGTCTGTCAGTCACATGATGATCCGAGTTACTCAGCAAAATAAATATCAGGAGCAGGATGAGTGTGGCGTCTGTGTCCACAGAACAATCTCAAGGTCTACTGTATCTCCAGCTCTGCCTCTGAGGATAACACCAGAGACCCGCAGCCTTCAACGACTCCACTGCTGAGACGAGTGTCACTTTGAATCAGATTGTATGGTCGTGGACAATGAGGACGGCCCTGAGGCCATCCTCAGTGAACGCCTGCTCTGCCGCTACCTCCACAGTGTGGACCAATGAAATGTCTCCTCATAATTAAGCACACTGATGACCGTATGGGTGCGTTTGGTCATATATTTTGTGCTGGGGGAAAACAGTACCACTCATATCGCATCCTGATTTGCTGTTGTTTGTTTTATTTGCGTTGTTTCTGTGGCTAGGGGCAGGATGGCGGCTGCTGTAAACGTTTCATTGAGGCAGGGGACAAGTGGTTGTGGAAATGCTCAGATGCACTGGGACACAAATTAACCTTGACATTTTGAGTTTAGTTCCTCAGGATTCGGTGAATCATAACCACGTTTAAGTGAGGATGAACTGAGCTCTTTTTTTTTTTTGTCTGCACTGTCGGCCTTGCAAACATCTGACCCAATAGTGTGTTTGTGTGTGTGTGTGTGTGCGTGTGCGTGTGCGTGTGTTTGGGTCTGCACATGTGCACTTGATCCTCAACACTTGGTGATTGGTTGGGTTTCCCAGGCTGGCGAATAGCTGCAGAATGTGACTGACTGAGGCTTGTTGCAGCTGTGTGTGCTGACAACAGCTGTCGGGATGGAAAAATAAAATAGAGGGAGGGGGGTAGAGGAGAGACAGAAAAAATAGGAAATATAACAGAGAGAGAAGCACTAACCCTTTAATCACCAAAGTGATCCATCCTAAAGAATCAGTCAGTCTGCGGTTGAGTTCAGGAGTTTGAACTTTCAAGTGAAAACATCTGTCAGGATGTGTAGTCAGTTAGGAAGTGTTTTGTCTACAATGCGATAAATTATTAAGAGCAAAACAAGGGAGTTAATTAAGGGCATTCATCAAGAGCAAAACATCAGCAATCAGCATGACTGGAAAAAGAAACAAAATCATGAATGCAAAACAACATGTAGATAAGGTAGAATAACCTGAACTTCATTAAGAGCAACCAAGAGTAAAAAGGTCAGAGGTTGCAGTGTTTCTGTTTCCATTAAACAGTGGGAGGTAAAGGAAAATTTAAATCAGAGCTGAAGAAAGAGGCAGAAGGAATTTTTAAAACTCCGGGGTGAGACCACACTCAGCATGTGGGGCTGGGAATCCCCCTCCCCGAGGAAATGGTTTAACCCATTTATGACTTGCTGAGTTTGAGACTCACTCAGCTTCTCTCCTTCAAACCGCAGCTGTAATTGTTTCAGCCTCACCGAGAAAGGCTGCCTTTAAGTTTATAAAAGGTCCAAGATGAGCAAACACAAAACTCGTGGGATTTTTTTTGGTTTGATTCCCTAAAATCTGGCAAAAGCTGGAGTTTGTTACCTCGCTTCGTGTGGGTGTCGGCAGAGAGCGAGTGGATGTTTGTGAGGAAGCAGTGAAACGGCGGAAGTCATCAGTGCAGCGAGGAGAAGTCGGTGGCTTTGCTGTGATGGCCAGATTAGAAAACCACAGTCCTGTTCCTGTCGCTCTTTAATACATCTTCACGAAATGTCACAAAGTAAATCCTGCTTGTGAGGTTTAGACGTGCAATGCAGATAACAGTATTGTTCAGATGCTGGCAATTCGTGTGGATGTTGTTACTGTTAAGATGAATTTGATTATCGTCGTGCCCAAGAATACAAAATGTCAGCTTAAACTATTCTAGGACTGCAACTAATGATTGTTCATATCAACTACATTAATTAAACTAATGATTATTTTGTAGTTTATTAGATCCAACATCTAACCTCTAAAATATCTGAAGACAGTGAAAAATATCCACCATTCTTTTCAGGTTTTAGCTTGACATTGCTTGAACAACAGTCCAAAAACCCAGAAATATTCCAATTGCAATGATTTAAATCGGAGAGAAGCACAAATTCCTCACAACTGGGAGGCTGGAACTATAGAGGCATATTTGAAATTTTTTCACTTTTCTGTTGATCCTTACATAGTCAGGTGCAAAATATATGGTCTGTATACCACTATATACTCTACAGTTTGAAAATAAATGTGTCATTTAATGTGAAAATAAGAAAAACCGAAGCTAATGAGCTTTTAATCATGAGACACTAAAACTTTGCAATGAGAGCAGACAGAAAACCTTGACCCTATCACTGTCTTTAAAGGAATAATTAATTTAAAGTAACTGGAGATAAAATGTGCAATACATTCAGATTGCCCTGCAGGTGATTGAAACGTTTTTTCTGTACCTGATTAGGGAGAACCCTCTGATGCTCTGTATTGTAATCTTAGTTCTCTAACCTATCATTTCAGTGGTATGTGAGGATTTCTCTGGAGCCTTCCTGTGTTTTTTTTTTTTTTTTACCAGGGAAACTCCAGAGTTGGATATCGTGCTCTACAGATGAAGGCTGCATGTCCGCTGAGATGTTGTCTTCAGAGCAAATCTTAGTCCCGTTTACATTTCAGTTCATTGTAAAACAGCAGTGTCCTTCCTGTGTTGTGCAGCAACCTTTTCTATCAGCTTCAGGCTGGAAACATTTATATTTTTTTTGTGGGGTTGCAGCTCATGATTATTTGCGTACTCGATCAATAAATCAATCTACAGCTCAAGCTTCAAAATGCTTGAAATTGCAGTCTTCATCTCAAAGATCTTGAATTTACAAGGATTTTAAGTAAAAAATATGTATATGTACTGATAAAAATAGATTAAAAAAAACAGCCATTCAAAGCAGTTTCACTTCCTCGGCTTCTCTTCATCTCGGCTTTACATCAGGTATAAGATGCTTGTTTTTTTCTATTGCTTATAAAGTGAGGCTGGGTGTGGCTCTCCACCAGCAGCCTCTCGTCAGCAGGCCAGAACACCATCAGTGCGTGTTCCTCAGAGGAAATACGCCACAGTATTTAACCGAATGTATGGCTGATCTGTCAGAGTGCTGTACTGCTCTATCCTCTTATAGATCCACATCTGGAGCTGAAGAAACGTACACACAGCTAGTGACGTTTCAGTATTTCAGTGGCTTGTTCATGTACAGGCTTGTGATAAATACTGGATATTGACCAGTTACGACTGGAAACCACAGCTATAAAAAAGGCCACCAAACAATATTACTAATGAATTAATAACTTATGTGTTATTTGATTTAAACTAGTAATTTAGGCTACACATGTCCTGTGTTTGTCATTAGTCTTAAGTTTTACTGTCCCTTAATGGTTTGAATAAGGGCGGTTACTAATGATTATATAATTAAATTAAATGCTCCAAATTATCATTTGAGATTTTATTTACTTAAACCTTAACAATTTTCTGGAGCCACAGATGATGTGAGATTCAGCTTGTTTTGTCTGACCAACAACCCCAAACCCCTGAAATATTACATTTACACTTATGTGAAACAGGGAAAGTAGCAAATCCTCACAGTTTAGAAGCAGAAACCACATTTTTGCTTGATAAATGACTTAAATGATTAATTGATTGGCAAACCTGTTGTTGAATGACTTCCAGTTGATCAACTAGTCGATTAATCAGCTCATGGTTTCAGCATTAGTATCATCCATCTTGATTATTTAGAGTTGTTGTCATGGGAATAATTTAAAGATATCGACCAAAATAATTCTCTTATCAACTCCTGTAACTTATAACTATATAAAATTGTTGTCAGTCATAAAAAGCATCATAGTATTGCATGCCTCTTAAATATCTATTGTTTTCTACTTATTCCAGTTGTGTGGGGGGCTATTTATAGGGCGGCCCCGCTCTGTAAAGCGGTGGAACTACAAAGCTGTCAGAAGGAATAGACTCATGCAAAGCTGGCTCACCGACCTTCCGGCTATTCAAACTGGAATGTTAGTCGTGTCTGCTGTGACCTTTCACGGCACAGGAAGTGAAGTACGGCCGCAACCACCAACAACAGCACAGTGTAAAAACTGCGTCTCCACTGGGAACTTTTCTTTACAGTCTAAACTGTTGTTATCTACTGTGACCTTTCCAAACAGAAGAGTGGAAGCTCTGCCACTGATAGCAGCAACGGGAACTTGACTTTGTCACAGTGTGTGTTGGAGAAGTTGTGTTCCTGACACAGGGCTGCACCTAGTCATTGTTTTCAATGTGGATGAACAAATATTGTAAAGGTTTGCCACAGCTGCACAAACACCCAACACACCAGACCCCAATGTGATTCCTTTTAATATGCTTATATTTTCTGACCAAGAACTCCAGAAGTCTGAAACATTTCATATTAGATCATGCTGATCTTCAAACTTGTTAGTCTGATGGTTTACCACGACATGTTTTCACAATGCTCGAAGAGGAAATGCTCAGTTATAGATGCAGGGTTGTCAGAGAGGAGGTCCAAAAGTGAAAGCACTGCCAAATGTAAATTAAATGTTAAGAATAGTGCAGCAAAGATTACATGTTGATGATATATTAAAAGCAAACACAAACGGTATCAAAGGATAATTAAGAATATATTTTTTATTTCATGCAAAGGTGACATTCTTCGTACCCTTGTTAATGAGTCTGTTAGCAGTGACCAGCTCTGCCTGCTAGCTACAGTTAAGCTAAAAATAAGACACAGAGGCTCAGACAGTATCTGGGTCACGTTCTTTGATGCTCACTGTGTGGACTGATGCACTGACTGAGCTGCTGCTGCTGCTGGTGATTCTCAGTGGATGCAAGTAGCAAGATTTATGTGTTTTGTTTCACATTTACAGGCTTTGTGACACATTTCTGTCACGGATGCTATTTATTGGCTTTTCTTGCTGCCATTTTACCTTTACCATGAAGAACAGGAGGGACATCTTTAGCTCGGGTGGAGACTAAACCTCTAACCCTAGTAGGGTTTGTGCTTAACTGCCCTCTCTTTATAATCCAGATTTTCTTGTGCCCCCCTGGACACAGCACTGTTTTCAGACAGCAACTGATGATGTCTGGTGATGATTATTTCATTAATTCCTGAATCATTCGGTCTGTAAAATGCCCCTCACTCTTTCCTCATCATTTTGTCCTCACATTGCATGCTTTATCCAACCAATGTGATTTAAATTAAAATCATACAAAACACCAAACCTTCATTCAAGAAGCTGGAAACAGAACATTTGACACTGATGATGATTGATGATCACAAATCCAAATAGTTGTCAGGGTATTGTGGCCTTCAGCAAATTGATCAATAGACTCATTGTTTCAGTGCTGCATTCATTATAAACTCTTAACATATAGACGTCTGTGAAAGTGAACGCTCTATTAGCTAAAGACTATCACACCTTGTCTTGATTTTCACTTTGTCACCATCATGTGGTTTGACACCTTGTCCCCCCTGCCGACCTGCACTGGGTGCAACGCACAAGCTAATATCACACCTCCGTTTATACTCTGCATTTTATTTTTGACAGCATACTTCCTGGATATATGTTTTATTAGCCAGCGGGCAGCAGGGTGTGAAGGCACAGACAGGAGAGGCTGTGACAAAGATCATGACGCTGCAAGTTCACAGTAAGAGCCACGGCTTGCTCAGCTGCAGAGACGCACTGTTAAACACAAGCTTTGTGGACAGAAGAAGAAGTGTCTGTTTCCATTTTCCTCCTCCACCAGCACACCCACCCAGCCACTCAGGTCCGGTCCTGAATCTGGATGAAGATGGAAAAAGCTGTCCCCTCTCTTCCCTTGGAGCCCATCCTTGATGTGGAATTCAAGGGTCAGGCTGTGGGAGAAAGAGGAGAGATGCTGGGATTAAGCAGTGGAGGAAAAAAGCTTTGAAATGATGGATTCAAGAGGGGGGAAAAGAGCAGTGGAGGAAGGTCGGTTGCTCCCGAGAACCCCTCCTGAGGAGGATGGGGAGGCACCATGGTGGCTGTAATCTCAGCATGAGACAGCACATGCTGAGAGGCAGAGGAGGGCTTCATTAAAAATCACTTCCTAGCTGCTCTTCAGTTTTCCACTCATCAACTTACACATTTTCTAGCTGTAATTGCCGTAAATGTCATAAGCTCTTGCTGAGGAAATGTACAATTTCCAATTAGCTGAATGTGTTACTGTTATTTACTGTTGTCATCACTTGATCCTGCATTATTTCAAGCCGGTCATCCTCACCCATGATTGGTTGCCTTGTAGTCACATCATATTACCCCTCACATACAGTATGTAGTGTTCAAGAACAAGTTAAACTAGACATACAGTTTAAGTGTGTAGGCCACAGCACTGCTTATTAATGAGCTGAAATGACCATATTAGTGTATTCATTTCAGAAGATGGTGCCGCCATTTTGGCACCAGTTTGTTGACAGGTTGGCTGTGGGAGATTTTTTTTGTACTGTCAGAAATTCCTTGTACTTCAAGGGACTGTTTGTATTTAATGACTGTATGATAGAGTATATTGATGAAACGATTATAAGATGAATAAGTTGATAGGAAGTGGTTCAAAAGCAGTTTTGATAATTGATTAATTCTTATTAAGTCACTCATCAAGCAAAATGCAGAACATTCACTGGTTCCCGTCTCTCAAATGTGAGCATTTGCTGATTTATGTCATTGCAACTAATAACTGTGACATGCATTTTGCACTATATTCTCACATTTTATAGATCAAATAAAAAGTATAATATAAAAGTGCAGTATAAGAAATAATCTGATATATTGATAATGAAAATGACTGTTAGTTACTTACTCTTCTTTTCACTTTATATCATCACTAGAAACTAAAAGAAGAAGAAGAAGAAACATATACTTTTTTGTTTTATTTTTGTAATCATCCAGTAGGATTCTGAAAAAAGTCAACACCCTCGAGATGTTGGAGAGTTTAGTGGAGAAGTACTGCAAGTCTTTCAGCTGATCTGAAAAAGATTTCCATAATAATGTCGATGATGTAGAAGCTGGTTTTACTGTAACGGTCTCTCCCGCTCAGCTAAATGCCTTAAACTGAAATGTAAATCCAGACAGCAGCATCAGCTGTGTGTTTGTCCCACTGATACTGCTATAAAAACTCATCATAATTAACAAATTACCCCTTTTTATTGTTTGGGTTTTATGTCTGCCGGCTCCTGTAAGCGTTGCTGTATAACGTGACTACAGTATGTGTTAGTGTGGTGCAGGGTGGAGCGATGGATGCATGCAGACAGTGCAAACAGATGGCTTGTTGTTGTAGCGGCGAGGCCGTGATGCTGATGAGACAGAGAGGGTATTAACTGTATGTCACTGTCTGTTGGGTCAAGTGGGAGCTGGTATATTTTCTCACAGGAACAAAATGCAAGTGAACATTTTGATGTAAACTAACATTGTAGCTGCTAGAGCTGTGATGTGGAACCTAAATATGTCCATAGCACCAAGAATCATAAACTATCAAACACTGAAAGCTACTATCAAATGTGTGGTCAGCTTCATAATCTTGTGTACTTATTGTTGATCAGACAGTTTGTAATTTAAATCATCATTTTGTAGAAAAACATGCTCCTACTTTTCAAAGTAAGGTATTAAATGAGGCATCATTTTGTTATTAAAACTGCCCGAGCCCACAGGCCAATCAGACAACTGAATATTTAAGATTAGTCAAACTAATCATCTTTGCGTCTGGTGTGAGCAGGTGGCAGTGGAGTCCAGCCAGCATATTAGAATGAAATTAAAATTTAAAAAGATAAAACTATTTTTTCCCACATGAGGAAACCAGAACCAGTTTTAGTCTGTAAATTTAATTTGAATATCCCAAACTGCCCGTCCAGTGATTTAATCTTTTCTTCCTCTTTTTTCTTCCTCTTCCTTATTTGTTTCCTCTTTTGCTTCCTCATCATCCCTCTCTTTATCTTTGTCTCCTCTTGTCTGATCTCTAAAAAAAATGACTCAATTATTCCAAGACTGCCTTAAACCTGCCAGGCTTTTGGTTTGATTCCCATTCCCATTTAGACTATCTAAATGTCTGAAATGTAATTTGGAAGCTGAGGTCATGAGGTTGCTTTTCTGCTTGAAGAGGCTGTTGTATGACTTAGAAGGAAGGCAATTTGTAGTGTACTAGGTTGATTACACTCCTGTTACGGACACACATCCCTATGTGTTTGCTCCACTTTCCTTGGCTGCAGTCACACTGACAAGCAGACAGTTTCTAAGGTTGAGCTTTTTAACTGCAACTTCAATAATAGCACTATTACTGCAAATGTTGGTTTCAGGAAGTTTCTGTGATTACTGATTACTTTAGGCAATAGAGCTTAAAATCCTAAATCAATCATGCTTCAGTAACTCCTGACAAGCCACAACCTCTATATACTATCCATGTGTCCAAAACTAAAGTCCAGATGGAGATGCAGCTTCAGTCAGTGTCAGGAAAATGGATCATCCAGCACAATAAAAAAAAAAAGTCTCAGTTATTAGTTTTGCTGGCATTTGGTCATAAACCAAAGTATTGGACCAGTTTGAATGTTGACCTAGATAAAAAGTCATGGGATCACCAAAGTTCTTACATTTCATCCTGAGGAGAGTTTGAATGTGTTGACCAATTTCATGGCCGTGTGCCCAATAGTTGTTCAGACATTTCAATGAGTAGCACAAATGTCAACCCGTTGGTGCCACTAGAGAAAAATTCAGAGTCGCCAGAGTCATTAGGATGAATCCTCTGGGGAACATGAATGTCAAAATTTCATTGCAGTCCATTTAATAGTTGAGATATTTCAGTCTGGTGGACAGATCGATCGACAGACCGACATTTCCATTCCTAGAGCCAATAGATCTGAGTTTACTAACATTAGGGTCAACCCAACTCTAACATAAGCTGTCCTCTGGCTCCTTTTGTTAGCATCGCATTTCAACTGTTGTAATGTGAACAAGAGAAAAGTCCTAAAGATGTTTTTCTTAATGTGGCCCATTGTTTGCCATCTGGAGCCACTTGTGCTTTAAACCAGATGGGAATCAGTAAATCCAGTCCTCGAGTTCGAGCTGCTCACCATAGTGATAAAGAAGGAACTATTGGAATTTGGTAAGTAAGGATACAATCAGAGTGCAGCTACAGTAAGATGTTGTACCTTCTGCAGAAATCAATCAATTAAATTTAATCAGTTTTAGAAATGTATTTTTTGTAGGAATAGAGAAAGCAGCAGGAGAAGCAATGCCAAACAAATTACTTCCATAGCATTTGTCTTGATAAGTGGGTCTTTCAGTTTTCTCCCATCCTTGGATTTGAGCTCAGCTAAATGGTCATGAGTCATGAGTACACACACACACACACACACACACACACACACACACACACACACCCTCAATCACTCACTCGCATTTCCAAGGTCAGAGCATCAGTCATGCGTGTCCAGGGTTTCTAGATGGGTTTCATGCCCCCCTCTCTCTCTCTCTCTCTCTCTCTCTCTCTCTCTCTCTCTCTCTCTCTCTCTCCCTCTCCCTCTCTCTCCCTCTCTTTCTTCCCAGGACTCCACCCTTATTGATTTTCCACAGCACTAGCTAGCATCTTGTACAACGGTCTCTTCATTCTCTTATCTGTGACCTGCTCCTGGCTGATAAAACCCAGTGAAAGCCTCTCTGTTAAGAGCCAAAATGGCCGTCAACTGGGCGCCACATGCTCTGAGTGGGGTGGGTGGGTGGGGGGCTTTAAATGGTCATGTTTGCACATTTTCTCAAGTAAACATGTGTTCACCAGCGATGATGTTTCAAAGCAACCAAAGTCACTTTTTTAGGTTTAGGTTCATCTCTGATGATTTCACAAAGGTGTAATTATCACCTGTTGTTATGTGTAGGTAGCGTATCATATGTGTCCTCTCAACCTGTTGCCATAAACTCTTATTCAGAAAAACTACCTTTGTTAGCTAATGTGAACTGTTGACTTACAATACTACAATAATACAAAACAATATACGAGAAATTGCGCAGCACACAACAAATAAATAACACCCTAAAAAGCAATGCGAGACATGATTTACAGCTGAAAGGTGCTATGGATCTAGACCACATCTAAAAAGTGTTCATCTGACCTCTGCTGGGACAAAAGGCCTTTGAAGTCATTCAGTAGAACACTGAGGCATTGCAAGTCACTCAGTGAATGAGCTTCTGGAGTCTGTTAAGAACACTGTGTAGTTGGTGGCCTTCAAAATGCAGAACCTTTTTTAGTTTGGTCCTTGTGGAATTGTGTGCACGGTTTAAAATATGTGTCATACACCACTTCACTGTGGTTTTATATAGGTTACAATACGGGTCCACAACACTCATTATCTAGTTGGGAAGCTAAGATTTCTTGAGGACTGCCATTTTGTTGCTTGCTTGTTAATCTTTCTGTATCTGTGCCGTTTGTTGCCCATCCCTTATCCTTTCCTTGGCTGTTAACTCTGATTTGTAGCAGCGTGCATCTGGGACGACGCCACTGCGGGCCTGTGCCTTTTTAAAAAAGCACACAAAATATAAAACCCAGTCACCTTTTCTCCTGTAATTTCTTTGTCTCCATTTTAGACAGAAAGTTCCCCAGAACAAAATGATCTATTTTATGTAAAACCAACAAGGATAAACTAGAAGTAGGGACATTCCTCAGGCCACAGGGTGAATGCTCCCTCAGTTTATGGCCAGACTGTGCAGTTTGTGGGGTTCATACTTTAAACAGTTGGCAGAAAATGGCTTGTTGACAACAGCACAGTGCGGTAAAGAAGATTAATGACCCTGGGAATAGTTTGCATTAGGACGGAATGATGAGCATTGGATTATAGATTTGTTTTGAGATCTCGTTTGCAGGAGGAATTATTTCTTTCCCGGGGTTGAGATGAGTTTTTGGTCGGGCCTTCCTCCAGTGGACCTGGCTCTGGCTAAATGCTGGACTTGCGCGACTGACTAAGAAGTGGGCTAACTGTCCTGCCAGATAAAGGCACAACCCAGTGTCCCTCCTGTTGGCTTATTAAAGCCCCTTCCCCCCGACACACACACACACACACACACACACACAGCACACACCAGTTAACTCTCAGCGTCTGGTCGAGGCTCTTAATGACAGTTGTTGGCCAGTCTGAGCTTCTGTGGTTTACACGAGTGGACATGGTGGACTCCACGCGACTGTGTGTATAGTGTGTGTATGTGTATGTGTATGTGGGGGGGGGTTACTGTATGGGTGGCCATCTGGAGAGGGGAAAACAAAGCCGCTATATGGGTAGGGGGTCTGTTTGTCCTGGTACAAGCTTAAGAGACGTCTTGGAGAGCAGATTGCTGAACTGAGGGAGAAGTTTGTCTTTTAGTTCAGTCTGAAACTTGTCTTCTTTTGGGGAAAGAAGTGCGTTTGGTCAGTAAGACTGTGATACACCTGCACCAGGCATCTGTCTTTGCTTCCAGTTTTCAAACTGAAAAAACACTCAGCAGCTGTTCTTGAGATGTTGCCTCATATCTTCCAGCAATCCACTAGGATCTGGGTAGATCTGAGGTCAAAATTAGGCCATTCACTTCCAGCGTCATGGTTCAGTTTTTTATGTGCAGTCATGCCAAGTCAAAATAGTTCTTATCAAGGTTTGGAATTTTGGATGGAAGGCAGCCATCTGGGTCATCATGTAAATGTTTGGTGAACGGTCCAGTCTACCTGAGGCTCCAGACTTAAACCAGACCAAGAGTTTAAGCTTGTTTTGTCCAACTGATAAATCTACTGATAAAATAATACGAAGCAGCTAATCCTCATATTTGAGAAGCTGAAGCCAGAGAATGTTGGGATTTTTTCTTAATAACTGACTCAAATGAATGAATGAATGAATTGTCATGTGCTTTGCTGTTGAATTGTTTTGGCACTAATAGGGGACTTTGGTCTGAATAGAGACAGAAGTACATGTCATAGAAGAAAGTAATGTTTTTATTGACGTCTTTAAACACAAAGTTTTAATTTACGGTGTTGGGCAGTTTTACAGTGTTTTTATGGAGTACCAACCTTGTTGAACTGTAAGATATTACAAACTGTGAGGTCTGGTAGGGTGTTTCTCGAAGACACATTGACAGGACCTACTTAATAGATTAGAACCAGTGACCAGTTATAGGGTCTATAATTTGTCACTAAATTGTCACAAACCCAAATCTATTCAATTTTTTACCCCACAAGATGCAGAAAAGTAGGAAATCCTCATATTTGAGAACCTGGAACTATAGAATGTTTGGCATTGTTTATTTTTAAGTGGCCTAAATGATTACTTGATTATTAAAATAGTTGACAATTATTAGAAATAACTTTTTCCTCTAAGAAATGTTTGTAAAACTCAAAGTATAAATCTGAACTTTTATTCATTATTTCTCTACTAGCTATCCTATCTATGATTCAGTGTACCTCTTTGTCTTCACTATACTGCTACTCTCTCTCTCTCTCTCTCTCTCTCTCTCTCTCACACACACACACACACACACTTGTTGCTGCAGTGGTAATAAATCCTGTTTTTCTTTCCCGGAGCTCTGTAGCTTCTTTCAGGCCTGCACACAGCGAGGCAGCTGGCAGGGACGACTGACAGCCTCATTAGCTTTTGTTTTCATCTGCTTCAAAACACTGTGAGCCGGTCTGAGCTGTCACCTGACCGCAAACCCTGCCGCCTGATTGGACCGCACCGATGAGCCTCAGCCAGCTGACCAGAACCTAGGCCTCTGATTGGGCCAGAGTTTCTCAAAGCACTTCCTCCTGTAGCCGGGCAGAATCTGTGCGAACTCCCATGAGTACTGAAGGGTTTGAAAACACATAGAGGCTGCAGACAAGAGAAAGGCAGTCACAACTACAAGTAGCATTTTGTACATGAACCTTCTGCAACAATATAGTGGCCAAGTGAATGGATTTTAGGATTCATTCCTGTCAGTATAGCACAGCAGCGGTAGTATTGTTTGTCTTCGCTGGATGTTTACATGGTGGATGTTAAAGGCTTTAAGCAGCAGATGATGTGCTCTGAGCAAAGGAGAGACTCACAGTCCTTCAGCTAAAGTAAAAACCTGAAAATCATCTAAACTGAAAAAGTTTTTCATCTCACCGCACTGACATCTGGAAAAAAGCTCCCGAATGCAGGCGGTGTTGTCGTGACTCAGAGACCATGTTACCAGGCAGATACAGAAAATCAAACACACCTCAGACGGTGCTCAGGCAGAGAGGGAGAAGCTGCTGGAACTGAGTTTGAGTTAAAGCAATGGGAATTTCTTCTTTTGTCCGTAACGTCTGAATCACAGTAGAAGATCAATATCGGTTTCGTCTCTGTGCAGCCAGTCCAAAGAGAAGAGAGAGCACAGTGACTTGAAGCAAGGTGCCAGAACACGCCTCCTTAAAGCTCAGTCCATCAGCTGACATACTGTAGATCTTCCCTTCAGATTCTGTTTGACAGCAAAGGAGCGTGTTTCCCAAAATCTTGAATTATCCCTCTGAAACTGAATAGTGCTCGTTTTGTTGACGAAAATAGAAATGCTGACTGAATTGTATTTTTTGGAGAATTTTGGAGTAAGGAAAATTTGTAAAACTGGAGTACTGACTATTGAACCTCAATACTTTGTCAATATCAGAATCTGTCAAGCACTGAAAGTTGTGTCAGGACTTATGCATATTCTTTAATCTATAATGTCCTTATCTAATTCAAAATAACATAAGGGAACAGTTTTTAAGAAAGGTATTGAAAAAGAATCTGCGGTTCCCCACCAGCATTGAAAACTCAAACAGTACCCAGCCTGGGCACCCTGATGCTGTCCAACTGGGAACCTTGGTTGCATGTCATTTTCCATGTCCTCACCTCATTTCCTGTCATCTCTGACGGATGCATAAAATGCCCCAAAAATACTTAAACACACTAAACATCCCATTATGCGTACATTCACCTCTGTCAGTATCTCTTTCTGTATCCGTCTCTTTCTGTTACCTCACCATCGGACACACACCTCATCACTCACAGACGACGCCCTTCTCCTCTGGTGCATCTGCGATCATGCCAGGCACAGTCTGCGAACAGGCCTGTTTTCTGTTGTTGTGGGCGTTTGGCTGTTGGATGCTTGCTGCTCTGCCTCGAGCATGTTGACAGCAGCTGGTACACGGGTCACTGTAGGGTCAGCTCTGCCAGCGATGCCCGCCTACTGCTGTGTTCCTGTACGACCACCCTCCCTCCGACCGTCCTCTGTTCAACAGGTTACCTTGGAGACTGGTTTGTAAAGTGATTCGCAGGCCGACATTCGGCTGGAATAAAAGAGGGGATCTGGCGAAATTGAGCTGCAGTGGCTGATGCTGCAGAGATGAGAGCTCTGCTGTTTGGAGGTTTTGTCATGAGTAAATCAGCTGATCGAACAAGGCAGGTTTGAGTGAAGTCCAGACCATGTCCCTTAAATATTGACTAAAACTCAATCTCTGTCTTTGTAATCAATGGGTTTGGTATACAAATATACTATTATATTATTGATAATGATAATGCACACATTAAAAACAATTAAAGCAACTGAAATATGTTTGACAGCAGAATTGATTCAGAGCATTTGGATGGCTTCCTGTGATATTTTTTATATCCTCCTGTATTATTTTATGTGTTAATCAGGGAGACTGGAGTGTTGGATGTGTTGCGACTAGACAGGATTTTAATAGCCTTTCTTTAATGTCCGTGTAAACAGAATAATTAGGCTGGTATGCAGTTTCGAAGCGTAACCACAGCTCCCAGGATGCACCTGTAAAATGTTGTAGACACAAAACAACAGATTTTTATTTTTTGTTTATTGGAACGACTAGATGTTGTCCTTGTATTTTGTGCACTCTGTGGTCAACATGCTAAAAACACTGTGTGATTCCAGCGTTTTAACGGACCGTCACAGGCTGTTTTTGTCGGCTGAGGAACCCAAAGTGAACAAAGGCACTGGTCCGGCCTTAATCCCGATCCTGCTGATAGGCTCGGGGTCTTCCGTACCACTAAAGCTCGTGATGGCATATGACACTTTTTTTTTTACCTTTATGTTCCCGTTGTTACTCTTTCTCATGTGTTTTGTAAGAGGAAACATGATATCTAATAGTTAGACAGCGTCCCATTGTTTTCTGAAATGCTCCTCTCTCCTCTTCTATCACAAAACACAACATAACACAAGTGGGACAGCAGGAACTCATTACACACACTGACTATGTTTTTGATTTTGTGCATCAGTACATCACCTGTGTCGCTGCAGGTGACGTTGCAGTTTAACAAAAAGGAAAGAGACTGCATGAGGCTTTTGATGTTCAGTGAACTGTGAAAAGTCTCGGCCACTTGGAAACACACGATCCATAACTAACTCTTTTCTGTCTCCCTAAACCTCCCCGACACACCGCCAACCTCAAGGACGAGTCTGAACATGTCCATGGATTACATTGACTGCTACACCTGTGTGTGTGTGTGTGTGTGTGTGTGTGTGTGTGTGTGTGTGTGTCTGTGTGTGTGAGCTGCTGGGACAAGCTGACCTTGATTTGTGTGAGTAGCACATTTTCACTAGTTGCAACAATATTTTGGTCTCTACTTTTCCAAATAGACTCAACATCAGTGTATAGTGTGTACTTTGCAGTATAAGTACATATTATGGAACGATGCGGGTAGTTTGTTGGTATTTCTGCCTCAAAATGTTAAAATCATAACACAGCATTATATAAATAGATTAGAATTGGTCAGTCTTGGTATATTATGTGTGCTACACTGTTGAATTTCTGGCTTTCCCATCGAGATTTTCTTTTGAGCAAATTCACAACAAAATCTAATGATTTTCTTGCTTATTTGAACTTGAACTTCAGAGAGAAAGAGACAGAGGGACATGATGTGTAAAATGAGCAAATGCTGAGAAACGTGATCCTGCAGGGGAATATCACTTCTTTAGCTGAATAAGTGTGTGTGTGTTTGTGTGTTTGTGTGTGTGTGTTTGTGTGTGTGTGTTTGTGTGTGTGTGTGTGTCTTCTAGTTTATTCTGCTCAGTGCCCTTTGGAAATAACTTTGACCCTCCCTAAATCTGTCTTGATGGATTGCCTATTTGCTGCTAAACTGCCCATTTAGGAGTTTCTTTGCTTTCAAGTTAAAATGTATTTTTACCTTTTGTTGCTCTGCATTCTGGTCTAAAGGGTCTCGATTTCTGGAATATTTGTCTGATTCACAGAGGTGCACTAATGACTATTTTTTCCTAGCCAGCATGACTACTGTATTAGGCTGCTTTGGCCTGTGAAACACTGTAACATGAAAAACTGCTTGGATGCTGAAAATTGTGTGATGGTCCATAGTTGACTAAGTGTCCTATTAATATGATGATTCACCTACATTTTTAAGAAAATAATTGTATTTAAGTTAAAAAATCTTATAGTGTTAAAAATACTGCAACATTTTCAGGAATGCATCGTTCCTAAATTTATATTTCTAACTATGTGAACATGATATAAATGAATAAAAAAATTGGAACTCTTTCCCTGATTGAAAGACACCAAACGTCAATATAAAACAGCTGCTTATGTCCAGTGTGTTGGCTCAGTGAATATTGATCTTTTGAATAATAAACTTAGTGTTGGTTTCAATGTCAATCTTAGCACTTTGTTAAAATCTATATTATGAACACTGCAAGTCATCCACATTTTTGACTTTTTTGAAATACTTCCTGACACCAGTTTCCTTTGGTGTTTGCAGTGTAAACCTCCTCTCTGCCCTCTGTCATGCACTCGTCTCTCCTCAGAGGGGAGAGTGGCATTGATGATAGGTGCTGGTAGGTGTTGAGGTCTCCGGTGTGTGTGTGTGTGTGTGTGTGTGTGTGTGCATGTGTGTGTGTGTGTGTGTGAACTCTATCCTTCATTCTGTAACTTGTCCTACTTCTGACTGGAGCAGAGCTCAGGAAAAGGAAGAGCTTTTTGTTATGCAAGGCAGCACCTTACTGATATGTGATTACAATTGTCAGTTTGTGCAAAATACCCAAAAAGGATGGTTTTCAATATTTGATACTTGATCATCTCTGTGATTTCTATGTATCAGGGGAAAGCTAAGACGAAACTGATTTGAACGTTCTGTCTTATCCAACACGAGGATCTTAGGATAGAGGCTGTTGTATGTTTTACTGGATTGTAATGCCCTCTGAGACAAACTTGTGATTTTGTTGACTTCACTTGACTACAAGGAAAAGATTGTGTGTCTGTGTGTGTGTTTAGTACGTGTGTGTGCATATTTACAAGCAGCGAAAGCTTCTGTGAAAGTTTGGCACTTTGTCAACAGTATAAAGGCCAAAATAAAATACCTGGGTGAACGAAGGATCTGCCTAATCATAAAACACTCTTATCTCTGACAAACACACACACACACACACACACACACACACACACACACAGACAGACACTGTAAATTTCTCAGTCGGGCCCAAGGGCTTTTTAAAAAGATCTTTTATCATCATGGCATCGCTGTGCAGTGGAATCACTTGTCTCTTGTCCAGTCTAACAGCCATTAGCCCTCCTCCTCCTCCTCTTCCTCTCCACCATGTGATTAAATCAGACCCTTGGTACACACCCTTCTCCCCTGCTGTTCAATCCCATGGTAACTCGTGAAAAATGCAGGGGTTGGTTATTTTTGGCTACACTGGAAAAAAGGTATCATTGGATGAGCGTAATTTCATTCTGCCACCTGTGTTCCATCTAAACAAATCAAGTAAAATCAGTCTATCTTGCTTGTGCTATTGAAACACTACATGGATTTGTAGGTGAAATGTTATGTTAATACTTAAATGCAGTTAGTTTGCTTTTCATTCAATGAATTAATTCAAATTGATTTACATTGTTTACATTGGTTAGTACAACAAAATCTTGCCTTGTTGTCTGAACAAGCATACATTTGCATAAATTTTACTAATGACAAACTTGTGGAATAAACAAATATGGTTTTTGATTGCACTCATAATATCAGTCTTCTGTTTCAATTAATGCTGTTTCAATTGCTTGAGCTAACGAGCATTTGTTTCCATTAAATGACCTAAGGCCGACTAACTTACATAAAATATTTCAACAAACATATAAAACAATTTTACATTTACTTGTTTTCACATCTGGCATCAACAGATACCAACGCTCTTGTTCCCTCAAACTTTCTTTTTAACCTGCTACATGTAACTCGACATTCTTTTCAATGCATGAAACATCAACTCATTGCCTTGGAGAGGAAATGGTTTCAGTGGAGGTGTTAATGGCAAAGCGATGCTCTGCTGTTTTCTTTCTGTCTCTTTCGGATCAATAGGTTTTAATGGTAGGACCTACAGTATGTGTTGTGTTGTAGTAATTATGCGCTCTTTGGGGTTTCAGTTCAGATCTGGTCAATGTGTCACAATTAGTCTGAACCAGATAGTAAAGTTTCTTTGTTCTATGAGGTTGATTTAATGATCAAATTACACTTTCCATGTGTGTGGCTTTTGGGGCCTGTGTGATTCAAACTCATAATGAACCCATGCATGTGTGGATGGATTTATCACGTCTGTATTGGCACCAAACACCAGCTGTGTTGAAACAGGTAAACTCCACCCAGTGGTATTGCTTAGAAAAAAATATCTGGCAGTCTTTCGCAAAGATGTAATATCATGTAGACCTAATTCACACTTCAAATTGAAATTGAAGCAGGACCTCTAACGGCATGGACTCTCACCTGAGCTTGAGTTTGATTTTCAGCTTGACACCTTGTTGGCAGTGTTCATTTGAAACTAGAAAACCAAAATTCAGTCAAAGAGGGTGAAGCTTGGGTGGAGCAACCAGCAGCCATCAAGATTGGAAGGCTTTTCGACTGAAGCAACAACCCAAATACACCCCTCTTTAAGCATTAATTCCTATTGATGACACAACTCCCCTGACCTTTTACGAGTGAAAGTAACCATTGAAATCCTAATTACAGAAGAATATTTTGACTTTCTGTTTCAAGAAAGAAGTTTTTTCATTTACTTCAAAACCCTTCATTGGAGTTTAATTGGAGTCATTATCCAGTGGCCATTAGAGAAACTGGCAACAACATTGAGCCACATTCCTGTTCAAATAAAGATCATATGAATAAAGAGCCGAATAGCATCAGTCCAGACTTCAGTTTACTCTGCTTGAATCTTGAGGATAATGAGGGACTGCATCCATCTCATCATCTTCCCGTGGTTGTAGCTGTTCCTATATAATGGTTCACTTGATCAATATTTTGCTGCTTCCAGGTTGTCAAATGTGAGGATTAATGTTTTTTTTTGTCTTATGTGATAGTAAACTTCATATATTTATTTTATATTTTAGGTCAGATTTGACAAGCAATTGGAAGATGTATGTTGTTGTTATAATTTGGCTTTGTTCACCATTTTATGACATTTTATGGAATTAAATGAAATGGTGAATTGATGAAAAATAGTCCTCTATTTTCATGTGTGTCAGAATGGCATTGATCAGACCTGGATGTATGAGCTGACCGAAAAGGACATTAACAAAGTTTTTTGAATGAACCCTGTTTGGCGGAAAAGCTGTTTTAAAAGATTAGCCAAAAATACATTTCTGAAGGGGATTTGAAATCTTGATGTTATTTTGGACACATATGATTTGAGTAGAATGAATATTGACACTAGATATTTGCTTCAAAACAAAAAAAAAAAAAAAAATACTGCAAAAAGCAAAATTTTTGGATTTGCTCTCCTTTTGACTATTGACTCAGCCAGTCTGGGCTTCACCGTGTGGATGAAAGGCCCTTCAGCAGGGAGGTTGTCGGACATAACAGTTACCTCGCCGCTGGCCAGGACGTCCTGCTGTCACGCCACGCAGGGTCGAGGAGGGAGCACAGAGAGCAAATGAGCGACTTTGTTGCCGAGGTTAAAACTGAACCAGAGACAGATGCAGAGAGGGTGATGTAAGCCTGGTGCAAGCCCACCTGAGTGGAAACGTGAAGACCTGAGGAGGATTCACTGTTTGTCTGCAGGGCAGACGATTCAGACTCTCTTTGTCCTGTCCTGTCCTCTCCTCCTCTTGTAATCCCAACACTCCTCATGCTGGTTAAATAAATCATACGAGGCTTTCCAGTGTCGGAGTGGCGGAGGGTTTGTGTTGTCAGATGAGAGGAGCCAGGCTGCAGGGATTATCAACCAGAGCAGAACGGAGGACTTAACAGTTTTTCCTCTTCTCTGGCTGTGTTCACACTGCAGCTCCTAAATCTTATGTTTGATTCCTCCTTTACACAAGTGACATTGAATGATTTTTTTTTTCTTTCCCCGGTATAAACAGAAAAAGACTGCATGAACTCGCTTTCTGTTCCAGTCAGATAACTGAGTGTGTGAGTTCTGTGAAGCATGTCGTGTTGATTTGGCTCTGAGGTCATTTGAGGCTGCAGTGTGTTGTGCTGTACTGAATTGCATCATATTGTAAGGTGTCATATATTTTGAAATTTTGCACGGAGAGCCTGGTCATTCTTTGATCAGACAACTTCAGATATTTTTTTAATATCTATTTTATTTTAGACTATCATTCAGGTAAAGTTCTCAATTCCTCACAGTCATGATTTAAAAGATCAATTGGACAATAAAAATGTTTAATTAGTTGCAGGCAACCTTGTCAAATCCCTCTTTGTGTTCTGCGTCATTTAACCTTGATACAGACGCTCCGTTCTTTCATGTCACTGTGCTCAGGATGATTTAAGATTTTACTGTCCGTTTTATAGGAGAGAGGACGTTCCTTGATCTTTTGACCAGCCTTTTTTCCCTCATAATTCGTCTCTGTCTACAGTCAGCTGTCTAGTGCAGCAGAAAGGCTGCTCTGTAACTCATTTGTCTGGAGGCCAGATGGATGTGACTTCCTGTGGCTGCTGATTACTCACACGTCTTTTCAACATTGCCTGCGCTTCGTGTTGTTGTCAGATGCGAGTTACATCTGCAGGAACAATATCATCCAAAACAAATCAGATATATGACCATCAATATTGTCGGAGTTGAGCTAGAAGACCTCTGTGCTCATGTTTGTCTCTGTCCTCTTTTATCTCCCGGCACTGCCCTTTCATTCGCTCCCTCCCTCGCTCGCTCCCTCCCTCCCCTCGCTGTAGGTTAAATCTCTGTCTATTTATAGCGTGCAGCAGCAGAGCTGAATTGTGGGTCAGTATGTTGAGAGGGAGGAGGGGCTGCTGCTGCCGCGTGGCGCATCACAACTTGCTTCATGTCTTGAAGAGGGGGGAAAAATCAACCATGTCCATTGTAGGAAGAGAAGAAGAACAGAATTTGAAAGAATTTGAAATTTGAAAATAGGCCATGAAAGAAACTAAAGAAGAAGTACTTCCCTCTGTCATTTGTATTCATGCTTATGCTGTATAATCAGTGTCTCTTCATACATACACACATCAGCCTGCTGTACCCGTCAAACAGCCTGTTGTGGTGTGTCGATGTTGACAGAAGGAAAAGGTCGGGTGGAACCGAATCCAGGTCAGCGGGTGATTCACTATTATTAGCCACCCATTAGTCAACCGAAAACAAAGGCTGCACAGTATCGTATATATTGTGAATTTCTGAATATTTTAATCACAGTTTTGGGAACCCTTTACTACATTTTTTTAATCGGTTAGAAGAGGTGGGATTTGTCGGGCAGCAGGACAACATTGCTGGACGACATTTTAATCTTGGGACAATGAAAATTCAGCTGCTTGAAATTTGGGATGAGCAGAAGACAAAAACATTCATTATACTTTAAAGTCTATTATAAGCGTTATAATAACTTTAACCTGTTTTTTTAGTGTATTCCAACCACGTAATGTTTCTTTATTACTTTATTTACAAATAAACAAAATTATAGGAATGTTGTTGTCAGTAGTCTGGTTTTAGCAGCATGCTCGGGCTTTTAAACATGCGGTTCCTTATCTGTACGAGCAGTGTTATGTTAGCAGCTAATCTGAGCCAGATCAGCCTCCGTCCCTCAGCACCACAGCTCACCCGAAAATGAGCTGGTGTTTGTGCAGTTACTGTTGACTTTAGGCTTTTACTGAATTACTCTTTATTCCTCAAAATCCCTTAGCTCCATGCTTCAGTGCTTTAAAGGAGCATTTTCACCCACAAAGGTAAACTGCTTTAAATAGTTTTCATTGTGGCTGTTCAATATGTGCTTGTCCCTATGAAGGTCTTTTCACTGCACTAAGCGCCAGATAAAATAGTTTAGAGTTTGAGATATGATTAAGAATGAAGGCATCGTTGTCCTTTGCCAGAGCCAAAAAATGGCGACAGAAAAATGGCCAATGTAGCTGAGATTCATGCAGCTGTGCAAGTGTTTGTACAGCAAGAGTCAGTACTGTCCTGTAGATTTAAAAATGAAATCAAGTAGCAGGAGAACCACACAGGTTTCTTTGGGTCGTTCTGAGTGTTGGTTCTGCCAACCTGTTGGTTCCTGACGATCTCATGTTGTCGGAGGAGAAGTGGTGGAAAGGTGAACTTTGACGCCATATTTGATTGGTTGTGGTTGGATGGTGCATTAGTTGTTGAACTTATTTTACCATCCATGTCTCCTATTTCATGAGTTTTTGGTGTGTGTGTTTGAGTTTCTTTAAGTACCAGTGCAGAGGCCAGAGTAATACCAAAACAATACTTTTTTAACAGCTTCTTAAATTGTCATATTCTCAAATGTTAAATGTTTTCTTGACACAAGCAGCCATGCAAGAACCTGCCTAAAAAATATGATGTAAGTCGGTAGCTGTTTGATCAAAGAAAAAGTAAGTACAATTACAAATCTGACAAGATAATTGATGAGTTTTTGGTTCTTGGCTGTTTTTGATCCTCAAAGATACAGACTACTTTACTTGATTGATTAACTTTTGGCAAATTGTGTTCACATTTAAAGCTGCACTGATCTGATACAGTGCCGATCTCTGGCCTTGTGTTACCTTTCGTAACAATGATGTTCCACCAGTATGGCATACTGATTTTAAATTAGGGAAAAACAGAGCATGCTCTCAGATGTGTGGTTGGCTTTGGCAGATACCCTGACTGGAGAGAACTTGAATCAGGGAATCTCTAGTTATGCTGTGATGGAGAAAAGAACAGTAAGACAGCGACTCAAACACAGGCAAAAACTGAACTGCATTCATCTGCAGTTCATCCTCATCCTCTTTTTTGAGGTGTTTTACAGGGAAAGGTGTAAGTGCTTTAGTGTCAGATGCAGAATGTAGATATCTGGACGGATTTATGTTTTTTTTTTTTATTGCTTGTTGAGATTTTGATGTTATCTTAAATTGTATTTCTCAACAACTGAAAAGTGCTGAAAAGAGCAACGGAAGATCTCTCATACTGAACAGAGACCCAGTGTTATCCAATCCTCAGTCTAAAATTTCCCCTCTCTGCCCGCCTGCCCGCCGCCCCGCTTTTCTTTTTTCAGCTGTGTGTTTTCACTGGCGGTTAAAACATCTCTGTCTTAATTAAGTGCGCCTCACCCTTCCCTGTGCTGAAAAAAGAGCCGCTCTCTTTTATTACGGCCCACTGTGAATGTGAACCCTCCTTCAGACCTCACTCCTCGCCATCGCAGGGCCCTATATTTACCAGAGCCACCATCCACCCCCCCTCAAACCTCCCTCATTACCCTTGCAGGCCTTTGAAGAGGTGATAAAAATGCCAGTGTAGAAAGTTCCAGTGGTTTGGATATCGCCCTGCCCTTGTGTCTGGAAATGGAGGGTGTAGTTAGCATCCCTGGCTGCAACCTTGCAGACATCATTGCAAGATGTCACAAACACCATCATCAGATTGTACAAACTCTCCATGACAGTGTCGTTCCCCAAACCATCGACTTCCTGTGACTTTGTCTGTTCGTCTGGCAGCAGCTTCCTGTCTGGAGAGAGGCAGAGATGAAGCTGAGCCTGACTGGGACTTTAGGCCTGTGAGGGAGGCTGCAGAGGTGAACACGGTTCAGCCTTCTGCTTTAAATGACAGAGCAGGAAGAGAAGAGGTTTCATGGAGACGAGCGATCATTTTCCTTGGCCCCTCTCTGAAAAGCTTGGCACAGTTTTGCACTCTTTGAAGATCTCCTCCCTCCTTTCTATCTTCCTTCCCTTCTTCCTTCCGCTTGTACGTTCAGAGGATTTTGTTTATCTGCCAGCTCTTCCAGCACACTAAACACTGCAGTGCCCTATGCAGCATCTATCAAAGGGCCGAATCATCAATGGAGCCGGGGTTTGGTTTGGAACTGGGCCTAGCTGTTTCGCTCAGTCAGATATTACCCACTGCAGGGGAATCTTCCTCTCTTCCTGTCTTTTCCTGTGTCTGTCTTTGTGTATCATTTGCAGCCCAATGGGTTTTTTTTTTAGGATGAGAGGGTTTCCGGTTTGAATCCTGGGTCAGAAAAAATATACATCCACAACCTTACTTGTGGAGCTGCACAGAGGTGGATAGTGTTTGTCTGGTTTTGTTGGGAAGCTTTAAGGTCTAAACTCTTGCAAGTATAATTATGAAGCAGGACAAAGTCCATGTTTACTTGGACAGGAAGGAGTGACGTCAGTGTTCTGTATTTTGAATGGGCAGAGTGCAACTACCTGCACCAGACACCTACTCTAATCTTATTATCGTGTGGCTAAATAGAGGCCTGTATCTTTCTGTAGAGGGAATGATTAGCAGTTTGACGCATTTACTGTAGCAAGTTTAGCTGAATATCATAAACATTGTTTATTGTCCCAGAAAACATAATCAAACTTCAGTTTTTGAAGACTGATAAGTTTGTTAACTGCTGGCGAAAAGGTGTATACTTCAGGAAACTTAGGTACTAGTAAAAGCATTGTTTGCCCTGGTGTGTCTTCTTTATTCGTTTTTGGGGAACTAAAAGAACTTTGCACCCACGGAGGAACCTGTCACCAAACTAAAAATCTCTTTGTGCCAAACAATTTAAAGCACAATCCTGATATTTATAGTCCAGCATTTGATTTTTCAGAATAGGTAGATCCAGAAGTCAGTGTCCATGACCTTTGACCCCTTTTTAAATCACATCGTTGCTTCTTCTGAGTACAGTACAGTGCTGCTACCCCTGAAGGGGCTTATGCATTATGGGAATTAGCACTTTGGTTCTCTGCCATACACACACCCACATACCCACACACACACACACATTCAGAGGTACTTCAACAAATGCCCTGCAGCTCTTTCCATATTGCTAAATGCAAAGGCGAAGCTATACTGCAAAATGGACACACACACACACACACACACACACACACACACACACACACTGCAGTGAGCCTGCAGAGCCAGACTGACCTTTTACAGTAGCTTACATGTCAGTCTCCTGTTTTACCTGTAGGACTGATGATTGTGACTTTGGGATTTTCACATAGTCAAAGAGCATGTGTAGCCTGACATGTCATTTTCCTGTGTTGCTCTGCGTGTAAAATGATTCAGCCAGTCATTTTACTGACAACATAAGGCTTTCATCGGGGCTCTTCGCCTGATGTTTTTAGTCAACGTTTCAGTGCAGCCTGGTTTCTTTCATTATAAATGTCTTTAACATTTTTTCAGTCTGTTATTCACAAAATAAAAGGAAGAAATAGATGCCAAAACGAAAGTGACATCTTCAAACTGTTTTTTTTTATCTAGCCATAAAAAGTAGTACATTCTCAAATTTGAGAAGCTAAAATCAGCAACTGCTCAAGGTTTCATTAATTATGATGAATAAGCAGTTATTATTGTCAAAGATAATTGAGTCTACTGATCATTGACTGAATATTTACCAGTCTAGTATTTAATTAGTCTGTGTGTGCTGACCTGATTCTGAATAGGCTGTTGTAGCTGTGGCCATGTTGAATCACTGGCCAGAGAAAGTAAGCCACCGGCCCCTTTCACACAGCACAGACAAAGCGGACACACAGCTGATCTCCACAGCACGCGTGTCATCAAAACGAGCCGTGTCTGACATGGCCGACTGCACGCACATGCTGCACTTCCACTAGCGCTCTGTTTGCCGCCTCAGATGGAGCCGTGCAGCCGAGTGAGCAGGCCGACACTCTGTGTGTGTGTGTGTGTGTGTGTGTGTGTGTGTGTGAGATGAGTGGCGGTCTGTGTTTGATATTCTACAGTACAGACGCTTTGTGATTAATTGATTAGTCTCACAGATGGTTCTTTTGTTTTAACCTGCTACCTGTAAGTTCTTACTTTGCATTTACAATACAGTATACTGAAATATGAAAAAGGCCTAAATTTATTGTGCAAGTAAACTAGGATTAAAATAGTGATAGGAAGAAAAATAGAATAATAAAATACTACAAAAGAGAACTTAATTAAAAGCTAGGTTAGTTTCACTCCTTAGTGTATTGAGTTCAGATTGTTGCTTCACCACATTCACTTCAATGTAGTCTGTACATCATTTTACAGTACTGAGGCTTCTGACTGCACTCGGCAGGTTTTCCATCTTGTTCCAAATTTTTTTTTAATCTTCTCCTCATTGAGACTTTATCATTATATATTCAAATCCCAGAGAGGAACAATATCCTTCTGTCATTAAGAGCATTATGATGTCATTTTATCTGACTACATTGCCAATCTCTAATGACTGAAGAATGGCGTGGTAGCTTAGCTGTTAGCGCTCCCCACTCCCTTCAGAGAACAGAGGGGCCAAAAACACAGTCAACCCCGGCTAACAAGCTAATTAATTTAGCACTTTAACCTGGCGCCGCCCTGCTCTAATTTAGTTCAGCGTTGGTTTCCAGGTTGAATGTAAGCAGCTTCTGGCCCTCTTGGATTAGTCAGCCTTGCTTCAACAATGCTCGGAGTCAGTTATTTTCCTCTTGATTCACTGCTAATTTTCACTCACGCCATTTGCATTTTGGTGTTTTTCAGAAATTAGGCTAGGAGCCCACTGTGGGTAGTTAGAGGATTTAAATCCCCAAACTATGCTGGAGAAATTAATAGTTTAAGCTGCCGAGGCCTACACAAAGTCCCTGCAATGGAGGGCGGATCTGCTGTTTGATATTCAGCAACCCCTCGATACACAATCTGTGGAGATTTTTGTCAGTTATTAGTGTTACTTAGTCACGATGAATCAGATTGTCATCCATCCACAGTCAGTTTTTACTCATGCGCTGCAAGACAAAAGCTGACAGAATCAGTAGGTTTGAGCGTCCCCTTTGATGAACTCATGCTCCTGTTTATAAGCAGGACGTAAATGGTCACAGCCTCTCGTCTGATGTTAAGTCGGTGGGTGGAGGTGTTGTTAAGCCAGGCAGGAATTAAGATAAGAGTGTGTGGGTGTTGCGGGTCAGCGAGGGAGCTGCAGAGGGCAGCGAGCCAACCGCGGGATAAAAACACATGCTCTGTAGTTGACATTACCTGTGTCCGACTCCGAGTGTTCGGTCTATATATAGCACCATCGTTCCCCTCTTCCTCCATTGTTCCTCTCAGTGTTAACCAAGGAACGTCATTGTGGTTACACAGCTTTGAAATGATACTTAAACAGATGAAAGGTTTATTGTAGAAGATGATTTACAGACACTTTACAGACTTTACCCCTGGACAGAGTATGCCGAGAGTGGCTCAGATGTAAGGGAGAATGCTACTATTGCTACTATTCATGAAGTTAGTCCAGATGACCCAAAGTCCAGATGACAAATGGAGTTTAACATTAACATGTTGACCTGATGTTGGCCATAGATGAAAAGTCAGTGGATCACCTTATCATCTTCTGGGGACCATGAACAGCGATCAACATTGCCATATAAACTGTAAACCCCTGAGAAGTTTTCACCAGCGTCCCTGCGTACGTCTCCCTTCTACTGAATTGAATTACCTTCTAGTGAGTAGCATTAGTTTCGTTCCTACAAAACATTGTTCTATCACTTTATCTAGCCTCATCCCAAGCCTCCGAGCAGGCCTCTCTAACAGGATTTGTTTAATAGTGTACGAATCCCTGATTCATATCTCCGCAACCCTCAGTCAGCCAAGATCAACACTAATGAGCCTTTGAGGGAGAATAATGAGCTTCCAGCAGTCGCTCGACTGTGTCTTCTCTGGACGAGGGAGGACAGCGTGTGGAGGCAGAGTCAGCGCCGAATTTCAGTAACAACAGGGGTAATGGCGTCCGACAGCGAGCTAATTCCTCCGGTGTACTCAGCCGCTTCATCTGGGCTCCGTCCAGAGGCTTCAGACCTGGAGACGGAGTCTGATGAATCAAGGAGCTTCCTTGGTTTTTCCAAATGTAGATAAATTTTGTTTAAGTTTGTTTTGAATATGTGAACAGAGAACTTTTTGCTGATATGGAATACTAAAATTTGAGTTAATCTTGCTCTGAAAAACATTTTTGACTGATACCAAAGTCATTCAGGCACCAATGGCGGCTGTAGCTCCCAATGTTGTCTCAGTTTCACATTGCATTTCTACAGGTTTACACACCAACAAAGCGGTCCAGGGTTCGGTCCAGACACAATAATTGTGGGCTGAAAGCCTTTTTTCTGTATCTTGTTATGTCTCTTTTCTTTTGTGTTTGGTGAAAGAACATGACTTTGAAAGTTTTACCCAAGTTTAACCCTGAAGAGAGACCTTTCCCACATGAAATTTCAGAACTATCAAATGATCGACTGCTCCTTTGTTTGAATATATCTTGCATTTGTGAAACAGAGTAGATATATGCACAACAACTTGTCAGACTCGTCTTCTGATTCGAACCAAATGAACTTCTTTCGTCCGCTCATCTTTGTCTTTTTTTCTGCCATCCAACTCAATCTCTTTTCTGTACTTTACGCCTTTTTGTCTGCCTTTGTCTCCATCGTCGTGTTTTCCCTGCTGATCCTCCGGACTCAGAGGGCTAATGGAGGAATGTCATGATAAAAGGAGCAGCGAGAGGACGTCTGGTCGTCTCGTGTCTGGACGTCCTCGGACTTAATGCTCGGGGAATGTAGCAGCACCTCCTCTCATCTTTGTCACTTTGAACTTCAGCTTGAGGCACGAAACAGAATAAGCTGCTAAAGCTTCCTCTTCTTCTTCTCTTTTCTAATTTCAAAACTGACTTGAATTTCACACTGCTGTCTTTTTAAGAACTTAACTTGCTGCTTAAATATGTCCATAAACAAAAGGAAACAAAAAAATTGTCTAAATTCAAGTCACTTGTTTGACTCGGCTGCATCTCAGGAATTTCTCAACTTCTATTCACACATTAAACTGGATTTGGAAGTGATTTTTTTCTTACGTAACAATATTTGCAAGTGATCACAAGACTTCTGTTAAAGAGGTTTAAGTCAGGCCTTGTTTTACCAAAAATGTCCATTAGGCTTGGTATGATTTGGCGTTTGTCTCAAAGTGAATCTTATGGACAATAGCTATATTTTAAAAGAATGCACTTGTTCTTTCGCCGTACTTGGAGTTGATCTTTCGAGGGACTCAGCGTTTTCCCAGCTGCCTTTGCGTGGCTTTTGAAAAGTCCTGATGTTGTGGTTTGTCGGCCTGGTTAGAAGCGATATCCATTTCACCGAGGGTCAGTCCTCCCTGTAAGTCTAAAAATGGGGTGATAGCCCGTTACGTTATGGAAAGTTGCACCAGTGCCCAGAATGTAACCCCCTTACTACTACTAGATCTAATTACAACAGCTATGCAATGCTGCCTGTCTCTCTGACTACCTGTCTCTCCTCTCTCTGTCACTGTCTCACTGTCTGCTGTGACTCTTGAACCTCCTTCCTTCTTGCCCTTGCTTTGCTTCTCTGCCTCTCTCTGGGCCTTTTTAGCATTGTATCCTCTGTGAATCTATCGAAATAAAATCCCTAAAAGAAGGGACACAAAAACGACTGAATATATTGGTATTTACTCTACTTCTGATTTTAATTTGGAGTAATCGTTATTGACATAAAAACATTGATTCCATATTGATCTTTCTAATCAGTGTAGTGAAGGAGCAGACAGTCCCCTCATTTTTAGCTGCCCCACAGTGATGAACAGAGTTTTGTAAGTGACCAGCGTCTCTCTTTCTCTGTCTGTCTCTGTGTCTCTCCCCAGAGTGAGGCTGTTTTCTTGGCCTACTTACACAGAGCTCCCTGTTTGAACACACTAAAGGCCGAGCAAAGCAGCAACACAAAACTGAGCTTTAGAGCAACATCTCTTCATCCCTCACTAACAGTTTTCAGCCTAAAATGTGCCTTGAACTTAACCACTTCATGGCTTTCCCTTTAAAGTTTATTTGAATTATGAAAGAAAAAAAAGGCTGGGCAGACCTGGAAAAACCAGCATGTCATCGAACTGGCTTTCAACTCTGTGGTCACTTTTAAGGCTGTAGTTTGTCGTGTGTAATATTGTACAGAATTTTCTATTTTCATACTTCTGCCCTCTGAGGTCAAGAATGGAGATATGAAATCCACTTTAATATATAGAAACATCTCATGGGTCAGCTGTGAATACCATAAAGCCTCAACAGCAAACTGTCAAATCTTATAGTTTTTTAATGAAGACATTTATACTCTGCTTGCTGTCACTGTGCTGTCACCATTGATGTCTCTATTTTAAAAAAAACGGTAGTGGTTGCTCTTCCTCAGGGATCGCTGAAACATGACTCAACACTACAAGCTTTTTATCTTAACTGTGTGTTTTTGCGTGTGCGTTGTCAGGAAGCGGCACATCAGCCCAAATCGCGTGACTGGCTCATCTGCATGGTGCCACGTCATACCATGCAGTCCGTGATGCATCAGCAGGGAAATGAGCAGCTGAGCTACAGGATCAAATTAGAATCTAAATTGTTGACTGAAGGTGTGATAGCTGAAGTTCATATGGTAGTTGTATGAATGATTAGTTTCAGTTAACCCTGTGTTGGGGAATCAAACTCATGCCATGTCAAATGTACACGTCCTGGGACCTGCCACATTCACAGTGAAAGGCATTCTTAGCCATCAAAAAGTTGGCCAGTCACAAGTCACAAAGGTGTGTATTCAACTGGATAAAATGTGGTGAATCACTGGAAGCAAAAATAGATGTTTGGATTAAAAAAATATAAATGATGTACAGCATTTTTTAAAATGTTTGTCATCTTAAAAATGCATTTAAAACTGCATTTTATAGCAATGTAAATCCTCAGGAAATCCTTCCCTCAACAATAAATGTTATTTATTTTAACCTTGTGCATCACTTATCAGACTGTCACCTCGATAGATTTTGATGGAATTTAGTTTTTCTTTGTAAATTAAAAAGTGCATTGTTTCTCCAAACTGTTTCTGCTGATGGCAGAGGGTAGAAGGAGAGGATTGTGGGAAAAATGACTGAATCAATTAGCTGATTAGTCGATAAGTTGAGCAACAGAAAATTAGACGTCACCTTTTTTGATAACCGCTTAATTGTTTGAGTCCAGCAAAGATGCCACAAACTTAATCTGGTTCCATGGTTGGGTTTTAGCCTGTTTGTCTAAAACAGTAATTTGAAGATGTCACTTTGCTCTTTAGGGGATTTTGGTGGACACTTTTCACTTTCACCAGTGTTACTCATACTTAAAATAACTTAAAGTCACTTACAGCATTTTCTGATATTTTATAGACTAAAAGAATCAGTCAACAGATAAATGAATGGTGGAAGTAATCATTAATTTCAGCTCTATAACTTTATGCTAGAAATAGCTCTGGTATAAATAAACTACTTTCTGTCTGAAGAGTGGAAATGTTTTTGAGGTGTAACAGCCTACTTCTGCTAACTGTGTGCATGTTGCATGATGGTGAAGCTGTGTGGTGACTTAAATTCCTATATTATAGCCTCTTTAAAAAGAGAAAGTTTATCAATTAAATTTATGAGGAATATCCATGTGCTTTGCGTCATCCTTGGTAAAGTCAAGTGTTTTTGTAGTGAATTTCAAACACTACAGAGCTGGTTTTAACTCTCCTTGCTGCTGCTGTTGTTGATGGTGTGTGACAGGATGTGCAGAATTCAGCAGCAGCTGCTGTCTGTTCGCTCATCTGGAACCTCCAGAAATATTTTAATTCCTCCTCTGGACCCCGTCTTTTTGTACATTTTTCTGTATGTGAACATGTGTGTGCGTGTCTTTATGTTGTGTATTGAGCTTGCAGCGCTGTTCAGTGTGTGAGAAACACCCTGAGGTGTGGAAACCCATCATTATGATGATGATTAGCAGCATTTCCATAACTACGTGCATCACTGGTTCGATCAATGAAGACTTGTAAGCGAGACGTTTTTCACACTTGCTGAGCTGCAGAAATAGGAAGTGTGTGTCTCTACATTAGCCTGTGTATGTGTTTGTCTTTGTACATCTGTGTATGTGACTCTGTGTGTTTGTGAAAGTGTGTGTGTTTGTACCAGAGCTTGCACCTGGCTCCTTGTGTTTGCCCCAAAGCCCAGAGGGGTGCAATAAAGAACGCCTTGTCCCAAAAACCATGGTGCACACACACACACACACACACACACACACACACACACACACACACACACACACTGTACTTCTGTACTTGTGAGGACCCTGACCTAATGCATTCCCCAGCCTCTAACCTAAACTTAACTCTAATCTAACCCGTAAACCCAAGTCTGAACCCTCAAACACCCTTTTGGAGATCTGTCCAAAAGGACAGAGGACTGGCCAAAATGTCGTCACTTTGCAAAAATGTTTTCACTCCTGAGGTCTAAAACTCAAATTGGTTCTCAAGCAAATGAACAAACAGGAGAAGAGTCGCTCATGCGTATATGCCGTCTTAAACAGGTAATATGTATATTTTGCCATAATAATAATCTGCTGTCAACTGACCCACATAGTTTATGTTTAGTCTAAATCTGGATGTACGCCTGACAATGTTAAGTGTGTGTGTATGTGTGTGTGTGTGTGTGTGTGTGTTTCAGTTTCAGGATGACTCCACTCCCCTGGCATTTCCTTGGGGGGGAAGTCGCGCAGCTCCCTTCTTTCCTCGTCTTAGTTCTATCTGGCTTCCATCTTCTACACACACACACACACACACACACACACACACACACACACACACACACACACAGTCCCAGCTCATTCTTCCTCCTCCTCTGTAAACCCTCTGACACTCAACCTCCTTCCTCTCCTTCCTCCTCCTGCCCATCTTCACTCATTCCACTTTCTCTCTCCAGACTTCCCGTGTTTTTTGGCAGCAGAATGAAAAAGTACAGAAAAGAGATTCCCAGGTCTTGAAAAGAGAGGAACAGCACCAAAAATATTTCTAAAAAGTAGGAGGAGAGAAATGTTTCTGTGAGATGTTGCTGGTCAATATTTCATTGAATTTAATGACCTCTTGTGACGACATTGCAGTCACAAGAGCAGCAGCAGAGCCTGAAAGTTAGAATATGAACATGGAAATACAATGTCTAACAGTGTTCGTTTGTTGCATGTCATTTCTCCCTCTCTTCACCTCGTGTCCTATAGGCAGAAAACAAATACTTAAACCTGTAATGACTGTTATTTTTTTTACCCAGTTAGTGGATGTGGAAACAAGTTGATATAATCAAACAGTTGTTTTTTTATTCATTCAGAAGATACTGAGCATCGTCATTATCATGATCATTCCTAGAGTCATGTTTGTGACCACCTGATAAAGGAAAATTCCAAAACTCACTCTTTTCGCTCTGTTTTGGTCTCCAACCCCTTCAAGCTCTTTAGCTAGACTAAATGATCCACTATGTTCACCAGCTAGTGGCTATCTGTGTCTGCCTGCTGTTTAGTGCTGAGCAGTGTACGGAGGGTTTGTAGTGCTCTTATTTGCTGAAAACAGCTGAAAATTCCGAGAGCAGTGAGAGTGAACCACAACAGTAAAGTTGAGGCCAGACAGCTAAACAAACTGAATCTCGCTGTGAAGCTGAGGAAAATTAGAATTTTTTCTGGTCTCTTTAACAAGTAGCAAGGAAACTGACCACCGATCAGTATCTGGATTCAGTTTTGGTCTCCTTCATTTTAATGAGAAACCCAGATCACTGCCCTCTTCCCTTCCCCCTTAGAGTCGCAGCTATAGGTCAAAGGTCACACCAGCTGAAAGATCATAGGGGGGCTGTACCTTATGAACTCTGGGGTCAGCTCCCAATAGTCTGAGTAAGGGACATCATTAAAACTGTTGTGAGCTGCCTCGGTGGGTCCTGACTCGAGCGGAGGAGTGATCAGAGTGAAGGAAGCCGTAAAGGTTAGGATGTGACCGAGCCTTTCTAAATGTCCGCTGTGGGGCACATTTAGGCTCGATGATTGTCGTTTTAATTACCTGCTTTTATTTTTTCAAATTGCTGCAAATGCACTTTGGTATGAGCAGTCTGTGAAACTGTCGGCACGTAAACAGATGGTTCCAAACGTCTCACGGGCAGCAGGTTACGAGGATGATGTGCATTGGTTGAAGATACAGGATGAAGTGTTTTACATGGGCTCCTTGCACATTACACATAGTCATTTGACCCATTGTTAATATAAAAGTATGGTTTGAATAAAGTCTACTCAGCGCAGTTTCCATTGTTTCCTTTGTTTGTTACTTTTCTAGTAATGTGTGCCCGTATCATAAAACAAGACAAATCACTGTGCTTGTATCAAGAAAATTACACTTCAATCTAGAAAATGGCTGAAATAAGTTGATTTTTATCAGAAACAGGTGGGGCTCATTGGAAATGTGGTCATTGGTCATTACTTTCCACTGCGGTCATAGACTATTACAGTATTTATTAGAGTCATTATCAAGCATTGTTTAACAGTCTGTATTAGATGAATTCACTTTTATGACAATGTCTAGTTAGCTCAGTGAAATAAAAATCAGCCATCAGAAATTGATAATAGGTGTGAGTGTAAAAAAGCAGTGACATCAGCGGGGCTGGTGGTGCGTGGGAGCGACGGGCTGACCAGTGTTGGCAAACAGTGGCTGATTAAAGTGACTGTTGAGCTGGGGGAGGAAGTGGGTGAGTCAGTGATGCCCCGAAACCAAACCAAGTACCTCTGAAGGAAAACATTCCTGGAGTGAATCAATTCCTCAATACCTACACGTGTGACCTTTTCAAGCTCAGAGCTCCTGTCAGTTTTGCTGATGGAGCATTTGTTCTGTGTTTTGCAGCATCTATTGTTTTAGAACCTTCCGGTCAGACAAAATCATCAATGTGATGAGATTAGGGCTGCAACAGCTACTCAAATGATTAATAACTTGATTGTGCGGAAAATTCATTTGCAACTATTTGAACAATGCAACAATGCAACATGAAAAAACAAACATTCAGTAGTTCCAGCTTTTTCCAGTGTGAGGATTTGCTGATTTCTCCGTCTTTGTCTTATGTGATTGTACAGGATGTCTTTTGAGTTTTGGACTGTTGGATGGGCAAAACAAGCCATTTAAAGATGTCACTTTGGGCTTTAGAAATCTGTGATGAATATTTTTTTTGACATTTTATAGACAGACATATTTCAGCTTGTCTTATTTGGCATCTTTACAAACGTTGTTTTGACCGTAATTTCAAATAAAGGTCTTGCTGTTTGAAAAGCACTCGTCTGCCTCTGGACTGTTGACTCTAAAATCTTGTCATCAGTGGAGAGCTTTGGTCTCCCATGATGGACTAAATGCTGTTTCCAGCCAGGCAAGAATACAGTTCTCAGGGAACCATTCAATTCTTGTAGATTTGGATTTAAAGATGATATTATTTATCAGCAAAATAAAGGCTCTCAAGGACTCAAGCTTAAAAAATAACTGTGATCATCCTTCAGAAATCCACAGGAGTTTAAACCAAGGGTGTATTGTTGGCTCAGACATGGTGTAATGCAAAGTTTCACCCACACATACCCTTGCCTCGAGGGTGTCTGTTGAGACCATGTGAGCCTAAAACTCTGCACTGACACCAACACGGATTGCCTCTCACCTCCCGGGCCCTGCAGGCTTTTCCGTTAATAAAGGAGACTGTGGTCCAAACATCCCACACAGAGACTTGGCCAAGCATGGTCGAGATAGATCATGGAGCTAGTCATGAGAGAGTCGGATGACAGAAGGATTGTATCATGTTTTGAATGGAGTGTGCAGTCAGCTGGGAGAGTTAACAGAGAGTTTCAATAACTGCATTATTTACGTTCATGGTTATAAAAGGTCTTGTAAAATGCCAAATGAAGGATTTATTGATTTGATCCTTTGAAGGGTCCTGGTCCCCAGGTTGGGAACTGCTAGTTGAGATAATGTAAATAAACTGAGGGTTTATTGGACACTGAGCGATGTTGCTGTGTCCCTAGATCTCAGTAATTAACTTGGTTAGGAAAATGATATCATAACTGAGAGGAATAATAGGCAAAACAGTGAAAATCAAACCCAGGTTGTAGAACATAACCTGGAATTCTCCTTAAAGTTACAGCGGCTGAATAGTTTCTCCTTTACTGACCAACTAATGGACAGTCCTTCTGTCTTTTTCCTTTTTTTATATGTCCACATCGGCCAGGTGTGTATGTGTGTGTGTATGTGTCTCGTTTTTTGAACAAAGGAACCAGAGAAGAAGATGATGTCATCCTTTAACCGTTGTGTGCCTGTCTGTGTGTGTTGGCGGTTGGGGGGGGATTCAGTAATTATTACAGTCTGTGTTGTGAGGTCACCTTTCTCACACACGGAGAAGAGACACACACACACACACACACACACAAGAATCTTTCATCATTTAGACAGTCTGTTGTTGATTATTTCATCTGAAAAACAGCTTCACAAAAGGGAAAACGGCGAATATTTCCCAACATGATTTGAAAACGAGAGGATGCAGTAAAAACTGTAATCACAATGAACCTCTACACCTACATCTTTGCACACACACACACACACACACACACACACACACACACACACACACACACACACACACGTCCTTGAAGCGAAAACAAGTCACTCGTGACTGGCATCCTGTCTGTGTGTGTGTTTGTGTGTGTATGTGTACAGATATTCATCAGTGTCTGTCATGATGTCACTGGTCCATACAGCTGCTCCTATACAGTGTGTGTGTGTGTGTGTGTATATATATATATATATATATATATATATATATATATATATATATATATATATTTGTGTGTGTGTGTGAGAGAGAGAGAGAGGAGAATGTACAGTATTCCTCTGTGTGTATGTGTGTGTGATTAGGAATAAACCTGTCAACACACATTCTTGAGTCTTAAGAAAACTGCAATGTCAGCTGAAACATGCTGGTAGCCTTCCACACACACCACACACACACACACACACACACACCCCCACTGGTGTAAAAGAAACCGGGGAAAAAGAAATGCAAATTCTCACATTGAGATGGTGAGGTCAGACTGAATGGGCAGGGGGAACTGAATGGGCAGGGGTTTGTTTGTGTGTTTTTGTGCGCATTAGTACGTCAGAAATACCTTCTGCATGTGTGTGTTGTGAGTTAGAAACCAATGACTCAGCAGCGCTACAGTAAGATGGACGCTAGAGTTTAATGGAGTCTGATGGAGGTCTGCCTGCATTGGCCTGGTGCTGTGGCTGAAAAGCACAGAGACACCACACACACTTGACTCACACACACTAATCCACAACATTCCCATTAACACTCCACAGTTCAAGGACCGACTAACTCTTTTTTATGGCCAGATTTGGTGTTTCAGCTTCATTTTGGATTTATACACTATAATATTTTTGGTGCAATATGCCTTTATCTCATCCAGTTTTTGAAATGACTTCCCCATGGAGGTAGTCTGTTAATGTTCCCAGTTATTTTCAGTCTCCTCTCTGCTGTGAAACTGCTCTGTTTATCTTTCCCTTCCTCTCCCCTTTGCTCCAGTTTGTCCTTTCCCTCGACTATCACTCCTCTCCCTTTGTTTTTCAAAGCCGATATGATTCGACATAACATCATACCACCTACACTTTGTTTTGTGATTGCTACTTTCCAAATTCAATCAGTGTCTCCACTCCTCTCTCCTTGAAGATTCAGATTTGAAAAAAAAAAAAAACATTATAAAAATGAGCTGTTTTTGTCCTCCTTCACCTCTCCATTCCCATATTGTAGTTCCCACAGTCAGGCACCGGCTCTCTCAATCAGCCTTGACCTTATCTCCAACCCCGCCTCCACACACACACACACACACACACACACACACACACACACACACACACACACACACACACACGTCCCCTTTGGCTAAACCAAAAATGGGTTAATCCCTCATCACTCAAACTGTGGACCGAGCGAACTCATTCAGGAACGGGGGGGCGGCGGCTCAGGTGTCACGGTTCTGTTTCGCACAAAGGAAACCCGATCGTGTGGCGGTTCAGACACACATGCGCAGGACAGAGGCTACAAACATGATGCAGAACAGAAAGGATTGCACAGACTTACACTCACACTTTCTCTCTGTGTTCGTTTTCCATCTGTGAAAACATTTCAGCTCACATTGTTAACCCACAGAGGTAACTGAACCCTGGTCTGGTGCAGTTTTAGAGTGAAAGTGGGCTTGAACAGCAGGGGCTCTGTCCACTGTTGCTGCGTTCAGAAGGTCTGCTGTACCTCGCTAGTTTGTTCAGGCTCTTTTGTCCGACTGATGTTTACAAAAATAAACCCAGAGAGTGGATTCTAACCTATAGTGTAGCTGTGGAGTAGCTATGGATTCTCATTGACTCATGTGCTCAAGACATCGAGTGTAATTTTTGTATAGGAGGGTGTTGTCTTTTTGCAATGTTTACTTAAACAATAGTTCCATAATGTTTGAAGTCTGGCTTGATTTAGAAGAATTCTAGGTTTTAGTAATTCTTTCCATACTGACCATGCTGCTCTTGCTCTCCACGATGAGCCCAACAGTGAATGAAAATCAATCAGAACAAGCCTTGATTTGCACGTTGACTCACTGATGTCAACTGATGTTTTATAAAGTCTATGATTGACACATCAGCCGAAACTAATGCGACATTTCACCAGAACAAGAATTGTGGATTTGTCTCCTTTTTCGTTTTAGCTCAGTGCTAAGGAGCTAATGCTAGTCTGCATGTAGGTTAGGGTTAGGGGTTAGGGTGAACCTACATAGCATAAATAAGCTTGTATTTTAGTCTACAGGTGTAGTAGCTATTTTTTTTTTTACTTCTACAACTTTAATACTTCTATTTCTAAATTATCTTTATAAGGTTGAATGGCAGTTCTATAATGCAAATTAATTTTAGCATTTTATTTTCTATTAGGTTGTTAGCTTTTAGGTCCTAGATATTTATTAGAGGTATTAGAGGTTTATGAATCCTTCTTGGCACATTTCCCATCTTTGCTTAAGTTGTTTTTGTTTGTTGTTTATGCAAAACAATATAAAACAACACAGCTAATGAATGGAACTGTTATACAAACAAACGGTCTCATGCTAGTTAGCCTCCCTCACACAAATCTACTGTAGCATGTAGCTTCTTTCCAGCTCATTTAGAAGCTAACTTTAGGGCCTTGTCTATTTTGATTTTTAACACTGGCTCGAGGGTCTTTTTAGCCACGTCCATATATTATTATTGGTTCCATTTATTCTGAAATCAGTAAAAACCTAAATGAATAAATAATTAATTATGCATACAATATTGTACAGCTGCAGGCTATAATTATGTAGCTCACTGTTAGCTCACTTCATTAACTTGGACTTTAAATGTTCACACTGTGGCTGAAAACGAGGAGAGTTATATTTTAATTCCAGTCCCATTGAAAACACTGTGTCTGTTAAGGATTGCTGAAGGTTTGGACCATCGCCTGTGATTATGCACTCTCACGTGGAGGCAAATGACTTTTTATGAATGTGGTTTTTGTTTTTTATGACCGTCTGAATCACCCGGTATGTTTAGTCGGCCTCTGGAACTACTTCCGACCAACAATTTGTGCTGTAAATTGGTCACTATTTGGCTTCTTTCACCAACAGCGGGAAAAAAAAAATACTATTGTCACTGTCACATTGTGCTCTTAATTGTCCAAAAATTGAGCTGTTCATACTCGAACAATAGTCCCATAGATTGGTACTATTGACTGTGATGCTCTGAGGCTGCATGGGGACACAAATCACAAGTCTACCTTTCCCTTATCTCTCCTCTCTTCTGCTTTTCTCTCCAGGGTCGACATGTCAAGACGGGACAGCTGGCGGCCATCAAAGTCATGGACGTCACTGAGGTCAGTAAACACCACTGGATGTGTACTTTGATTTTTTTGTTGTCATTAGCCAGGTCTCCATCCAATTTTTAGATTTTAATATAAGTTGAACGTATTGAAATAAACACCTGGTGATCCTGATTCTCCAGTTGGATTCCTTTGAACCATTTATATATTCAAAAGAGTGACAATCAGACCTGAAATGTTGGAAAACAACGTAAATAATGAGATTGAAATATGGCCTTTATGTTTGTGTCACAGTAGTGTTTAGAGGAAGGTTGGTGTCCTCATTGCTCCTCACAGATCTGATGTTTTCATCTGCCGCTATTTTTAGTTGCTTCAGTGGAGCAGAAACTTCAGTAAATGTTTAAGTGACATGCTTCAAGTACGTCATGATTTATTAACTCTGTTTCTATTGCACTACATTTGACTTTTTTTGTGAATTATCAGCATTTCCTCTCAGGTTTTTTCATGTGAAAATTGAACATGTACATAAAAACAGGTGGACTGAAAATCAGTTGTTGTTGTCAGTGTGGGAGTCTCATTTCTAACTGCATTACGGCTGCACTTCTACAGGATTGTTAGATTCTGTAGCAAAATTGTTCTGTTGTTGGAGAGATGTTGCAGTTTAGTTTTACACAGCCATGTTAAAATATTTCCACTTTAAAGAGAGAAATGAATCAAGTACTGATATTGGATAGAGGTATGAAAAATGGTGCGGCTGTAGCAGTTACCAATTTCACCAGCAGCCACAAAGACTGCAGATATGGAACTTGTTCCAAATTTGGTTTCATTGCATCTGTCGAGCTAAATCAGTGCTAATTCTTTATTGAAGCGTTCAGTTAACAGTTAACACCAAACCAAACAGTATCCCTGACTCCCCTCCCTTTTTCCGCTCTGCACCCTCATGTCAATGTTTTCTCTCCAAAAATAGTCATAATTTTTAGGCTTATAATCACACTATCGGCTCCCAACCCCCATTTTTTTCCCCTCATTGGATAAAGCAGAGTCTGTGTTTGGAGCTCAACAGATTTCTAATTTCCTGAGGGCAGTTTAGCCAATAGTCTTAAAGATTGAAGATTGGTGTGCATGTGTGTGCGTACAAGCGTGCTTTTGAGCCCATTGGTGCACGCTTGCCAGGTTCCTCAGAGTTGAGTAAGGAGCCAGAGGGCTGTTTCTGCCTGAGTAGTTGGAACCTGTGTTTCTTTGTGTGTATACATGCAGAAACATCCTGGTAGTCTTATAAAACTTAATCTCACCATCGTTGATAGCGGTGGTAGTAGGGAGTGCTGTTTTCCTGCCTGTCCTGTTACTCATCGTCGAATGAAGAGTGAAATGAGACAATAGGAAAAATATTCATAAACAAATATTTGAGGTCACTTGACCATTTCCTGCCCAGACGTCTTAAAGAGGAATCAAGGCTGTCACATAAAATCCTTTAATCTGGGTCAACCGTTCTGCTGAAGAGGATTGTACTGTCTGTCTTTTAGGACCCTGCTGGTTTTAGCTGTATCTCTAAAAACCCTAATACTTCTTCACATAAAGTCCCATCTTTAGGAAAGGGTATATAAGGGCCCATTGCCACATGTCATTTAAAGTATCTCCTATCCACAAAGAATCCAGTTGACACTTTCATTTACACGTAACCACATATATGTGTCACTGTTGGCCAGATGACAAATCTGATGACAATCCGTCTGGTTTTTCCCAGCTACAAATCAGGGTCAGTCCTCTAGTCTAGAAGGACGTGATAATGTCCCTGAAGCTGTCTGGTAACTTAAAAAAATGCCAAAATACTTGTGAGACAAAAGTTTTATTCTCTTCATAAAAATTGTTCTAAAAATTGAAAAAAGTAAAGAGGCCTAAAGAGGTAAATGTATCCAAGTACAAATTGTCAAGAAAAGTAAACCTAATTATGTGTAATAGAAATATGTTTACCTGACTTGTTCCTTTAATCATCTCAAGACCCTGTCTTATTTATCTTCAGACACATTTGAGGGTTCAGACCTTCAGGGTGTGTACCACTGATTTATTACAAAGATACAGGGTCAGGGTCTGCAAACACATAATACCCCTCAGTCAAACTTAGGGGTACTATCAAATGCAAATTTTGTATATTGTATGTAGGAAAAAATGTGAAATGAATATGTCAATTTCCTTTTTGCAAGTGGAATGATGCCACTACAGCAGAATGATGATGCAGTCTTTGAGTTTAAGAAACCTTATGTTGTTCCACTAATGGAACCACTTCTATTTGAAAAACAGCCACCATTTGAGGTTGATAGCACATTTTGGCAGCATATTTTAAAGAGTGAATTGTATTCTTCCCCAGGCAGTATTTTATTTTTAGACTATTGAATATTTGCCACCTCTGCAGTCTCTTGCCCTTTTTCACACCCCTCATGGTTTTCCTGTGGCTGCAGTCTGACACACCCCTAAAGGAAAGAATGACCACTGCAGTTTGAGTCTGTCGGGGAAATCAATCCATCATGAGCCATTAATACTTTGTATTTTAAGTAGAAGAATGGACAGAAAAAAGCAAAACGATTGATTCAGCATCGATTTTCACAGGTAGGCCTGTAAAAGAAAGGCAGAGTTTAACTAATCTTAAAATCATAGGAATTTGAACATTGATCATATGAATATAAATAATAGTATAGCTGCTTTGAAGGCTTCACTGAATATACGACAGAAAGGTCAAAGTGTCAAATTTGAAGGTTGGTTCAGTAATTGTGGGCATTTTGTGTCCTCTATGAGTTAGTTCACTTTAGCTGCAACCGTGGCAGGTGACCAGATACAATTTGGAAGTCCTGTTCAGAAATCTAGTTCATGGTGAAATATTGAAAAAGGCAATCTGAGTTTGAGAGTGTACTGTGGCCTGCAGGCACAAATCTCCATTTCCAACTGTGGAGATTAAAGAGAGGACATGAAGAGGGATCAGGAACATTTGATGGGAATATGTTTATGTATTCATGTGAGCTGAATGACTGAAGAGAAATACACATGTGGGGAACATTCAAGACATGGCGGTCCTTTTTTTTTTTTTTTTTTTACTTGCCCCTCAAAAATGTTTAGAGCAGTCCGTTTCTGCACGGTTCAGCCGTTTTCTAAAGTAAACACACTGAGTTTGTCTGGATGCTTGCCAAGAATGACAGTCGAGGCAGAGGTTGTTTGGAAAAGTTTGAGATTTTCATGTGCACATACACATACACATACACACACTAACCCCATGTAGCATTTATTTGGATGTGGAAAGACCCATGAAGGGAACCACAGGAGCTTTCCTGCACTCACGTGCCATGGATGCAAAACAACACAACACATCCCCCTTCCTGTTGTGTGTGAGCATGTGCGTGTCAACTCTGTGCTCCCTGTGCACATCTCGGCATATGTGCTCTGACCCACATACCACTTCCTGTTCCATGTACAGAGTGGGAAAGAGAGGCTGAGAAAAAGGGACACTTAAAAGAAGAGAGAGAAGATGACGAGTGAAAAGCCCTAAAAACCAGCTCCATGTTTAAACAGCTCAGTTCAGCTCAGCTCAGCTCAGACTGGCTCCTTTCAAATGAACGATAGGGCTGCATTTTTTCACGCGGGGCTCAAGTCGTTCTGAACGCCTTACCCACAACACCCTTCTCTGTGTAGGTCTCCAAAGACCTTTACATGCATCTTTGCAGGAGCATCACTCCAGCTTTAGTGCCCATTCGTCTTGGTTGTAGTGTGCAATGCTGAAAGAAGCAGAATCTAAGAGCACAGTTTGGTACAGTACAGGGCAGTTAGTTGTTTTTCTGTGGGTCGTGCTGCTCATACCAGGAGATGGGTTTAATTGCTGGTATTTGATATATGAGCCCTTACCCTCTGTGTGCTTTATTGGATGTGTCAGGTGATAAACTAAGCTTGTGGCATTTTCCTTGTTGGTTGGTGAATGTTTTCAGTTGAGTTTACAACATACGATACTTGAGTTTGTGTCAGTCTTTATGTAGCCGATGTATATGACATTTTTCTACCTTGTTCATGCCGTTAAGGTTTTTGTGACTGTGAGCTAACTGAACCACCCGGTTTCACACCCTCTTTACTGAAGGATTGCCACAGGATGGATTAGAAATAACATTGTTTCAGTGCTGTGATTGGCTGCCATGAAATGTACTGTAGTATATCATATCATATTCCCATTCTTCCATCTGGAAAACTTTTAATTTTGGTGTATATACAGAACTGTATATTGTCTCGGGGGGGGGGGTAAGAGAAGAAGAAGAAGGGCAGGAACTGAATAGCTGTAACCTTAGACTGAAGGGGGGAGAGCTTAGATAAGGTTCATCTGAAGTGCAGTGGGATTATGGGAGGGGCCACTCGCCTGCTCGCCTGCCTCTCTCTTCACCTCCTTCACTCACACTAATTTGCCACCTCTCTTGTCCCTTGTCCATCATCCCCTCCCTTTATTCTAAGCTCTGTTTTTGTTGCATTCATTCAGATTCTTGCCTGTATTTTCTCCCCTTCTCTTCCCTTTTTTGACGCATACCCTGCTTCTACCGTATTCCTCTCGTTTCCACTCCTAGCCGTCCTTCTTTCAGTCACAACCTCTGTTTTCTGTGGGGAACGAGAGAGACAATGAAAGAGTAGACATGAAGAGTGAAGTCATCCTCCTGATGGGAAATCGCAAAGGAAAGGAGAGAAGTAGAGAGAGAAGTGGAGCTGCAGCAGCTCTGCATTCAGAGTCTCTCACTGCTGCTCTTGACTTGATGTACTCCAATGGGATTCAGCAGGAGAAAATCGATCTTGATTAGTGGAAAAACTTCACAGCGAGCATCTCTGTCTCTACCTTTCTGTTCCCCCGGCGAGTGAATAGCTTTTCTCGCCATATTTTCTCGCTTGCTACTTCTCTTTCGGTGAATTGTGGAACAAACTATACACTTCAAAGCAAGTCAACTCTCACCCCCGCCCCCTCACACTACTCCCTGTCCATTCAGAAGGTGTGAAAGTGAAAACTGGGAAGGTGTTGAAGGTGTGGAATTGGCATGTTGGTCTTGAAGAGTAAAAGAAGAATATGTTAAAAGTGTCCAGCCATGTCGAAACAAATACAGATACATTGCAACACTGGCTGAATCGGTTTTCTGTATCTCTACAGTGGGCCTCCAACCTTATAGTCTGCTTTTCTTGACACATCTCTATCAGATGGATTGCCATGAAATTTGATCCAGACATTCACTTCCCCAGAAATCAATCCTAATGACTTCGGGCCAATACTAGTGCCACCGGTCCTTATGTATGATAATATGTGTTACTATAATATGTTCAAATTGAAAAAACTTCAAACATGTCCTTTAACTCTGAGTGAACACTTACTTAAGGATGACTCGATAGGATCTAAAACAAACTTTAGACCTCAGTATTTATCCATATTCTGATTGGTTTTCTTTACAATTGACATTACAACCTGAGCTTTTTCACAAATACCCTGGGAGGATAAGTTTGAACAGCTGCTAGTGGAAAACGTTTTAAAAATGAAAACCTTTGATTCCCATTTAATTTCATTTGGAACCATATATGTCCTGTGCATGCCCAGTATTGCAATTGTTTTCCTGATCAATCATAGTCTGAAGATCCTTGCTTTAATATGGCTATGGCCTCACAGTCACGCTTTTCATCTTCAGAGCTTTGCCACATTTATGTCACATCTTTTGAATGCTGATGTTTTCAACCAGCAAATAATGATTCTGTTTAAACCGGCTAAGTTTGTGAATTCCTGTGTTGATTAAATTTTTATCTTGGTGCTTAGGTTGCTACCATTCATTCCTAACAAAAAAACCCAAAATGTGAAATGCTTAGCGAGAGATTCACAATCTCAACACAATCAACGACAGCACAAACTTAAAATGGGATGATTTCAATGGTAAATGCATACACGCTTCCTCAGATATGACAGGAACACAGCGAGTGTTTAAATTAATCCCTGAAACACATCCTTCCCTCCAGGTTCCTGGTTGCCTGTTAAAGACATGTCGACCTCTCTTGGCCTTTGTCGAAGCCAAAGTCTCCCTCCTACTCAGCTTCCATTTTCCATTATGCTTCCATTTTGCGGCTGTCCTCTCCCTTGGGGTCGCGGTTCTGTTTGCCCTGCTCACTTTGTGTGCTGTAATACTTTAGCAGCAATATGGCCGCCACCGAGTCTCCCCACCATTTCATGCCAAGGAATGATAATGAGTAGCTTCAGGACGCCTTGTTTTGAACAACTGACTGTGGATTTATAGTTGAGGGAAAGCGAGACAAAAGAGAGACAGAGAGCGTGAAGGAGAGAGAGGTGAGGTGTCATGATGATGGGATATAATGCAACCCAGGGCCAAAGTCATTATGAGAGACAGTAATGGAAAGTGATGCTACAAGGATGAGAGTGATGGAGACAGTGCCCATCCATAATAAATGGACAGTGTACAAACAAGATGGGGAGAAAAAGATGTAGTTACCACATGACAAAGAGAGAGAGGATGATGTCACTATCTCTTTGTCGAAGCAGCTGTATCCTGACATCCAGGTCACTTCCTGCCCACCTCTTCTCCATCCATCTCATGTACACATTGGTCTGTGTGTATTTCTGGGTTGTCTCAGTCAAATCCAAATGATGCTTTCTGACAGACTGAAGTTAAACCTGCTTGTCTGACTGGTAGAGCTCAACATGGAAAACTGTCAGGCAGCAACTGCTGGGGAACCGATTATGTCATCAGACAGAACATTATTAAAGGATAATTGATTTATTGTTGAAGTTTGTTATTGAATGCAGATTATTTTATGGCTTCAGCTTCTCAAATGTCAAGATTTGCTGTTTTTCTCTTGTTGGCCTATTGGTTTGCCAAAACAAGACATGCCACTTTGAGATCTGGGGAGTTGTAATCTTTCAACAGACATGTTGTTGACTAAGAGGTTAATTTTTTGGTAGTTATTATGAGAATTAAGTATATTAAAAAATCATCAGTTTCAGTCCCACAACAATCTTAGTGTTATTCTTCTTACACTTTGATAACATATTTTCTGATTTAAGTCATAGTTTAAATGATGTATTATATTCAGCCAAAGGTCTGGGATGGTAATATGTGATTAGATGTGCATCAACACTGATGCATTTGAGAAGTCTGACCTATTTTGTTAAATTAAAAAAGTTTTTTTTTAAAAAAAGCTACTAAAAACTACAAAATTTAAAGTAGGGTAAGAAAAGTCTAATTTTGGAATTGATAAGAAAGAATAAGACAAGACAAGACAGCGCCTTCTCTTGCTGCTCTGGCCCCTGTTTTCAGGACATCATCGTGGGGTAAGAAGTCAACTGTGGCCATTTTAAGGTTTCTGTTGCTTTCTAATCCAGAGTCACAGTTGTGTCTACCCTTCAGCCCAGGATATGGTTCTTTCTCTCCAGTGATTTGAGATTGATGACTTCAGTTTTTTTCTGACTTGTCATTTTTTTTTTGCTCAAGCATGTGGTCTGCTCAAGAAGTGACTTTTTTTTTTTTTTTTTTTTACACTCCTTTTTCTCAGGCATGACCATCTGTGCTGCACTGAGCATAAAGCAATGTAACTATTCATATGTTTTGTCAATTGATTCTTTTCTTCCCCTTTTGAAGCTGTTTTTCATCCTTTATATGGGTCCCATGGTGAATATTGTGTAGTAATGTTCCTGCTGTGTTTTTCCTCATCCAGTCTGTTCTCAAATCTGTAATTATGCTCACTTGTTCCAAAAACATTCAAATGACTGACAGTTTGTGGGCGCTGGGATGTTCTGTTGACCATAGAAGGTACTGTGTGTGTGTGTGTGTGTGTGTTGACTTTCTGTACATGTTTTCATGTCCTGTAAGGTCTTGCGTGATCCTGCTTTTATTTTCACAGAAATATTATTTAAATATGTAACTGACCAGCTTGCTGGCTGACTGGTTGACTGGCTCACCTGCTGGTTAACTGGCTGGATGACTTCTTGGTGACTGCTGATCTACTGCTGATGAGTGGATTAACAGAAGGACTGGCTGGCTAGCAGTCTGGTTTGTTGGCTTCCTGACTCACTGGTTGGCTGGCTGCCTGGCTAAATGACTGGCTGCCTGGCTGAAGCAGTAACCAACTGGCTGGCTGACAGGCTGTGACTCAAGGGATTGGCTGACTGGCTGGCTGACCGACTGACCCCATCATCTTTATGGACAGTAAAAACCCCTGTTGAACTCTTTAAATGGTCTCAGCAGATTAAGGCAAAATAAATAACAGGCAAAACTTTCTGTGGTGTACAAACAGGCTTTCACGCGGCAATGTACTTTTATGAGAAGTGCTATTTACTTTAACATCTTGTGAGAAAACAAGCTTGGTTTAACTTTAGTCACAAAAACAGCTTAAAGTACAAAAATACTTAGCAGTAGAACCCAACAAGAACCTATGAAGAGTTTTGTTCCAACATGACACTTCTGCCATTTGCATACACCCTCCAAATGACTGACAGCATATAAATTGCTGCTTTTTAAATAACATACAGAAGTTCAGTTGTTGTCAGCCTCACTGCGTGTTCTGTTTTTAGAGATAGTGAAAGTGAGCTGCAGGTAATGTGTTTTTATAGACATGTAGAAGTTGACAGTGACTTCTTTCATCTTTAAATGCTGAAGCTTGGCTGAATTGCCCTTTAAGCTCTGGACCAGACTCAGAAATGTCAGTAGAGTCGCTGGCTGCCTGTCATCTGTTGCCTCTGCAGCTGCAATGATCGATAAGACCTGCGTGTTTTAATTTCTGCAAGCACCAACATTTAACACCAATCATCCCTGTAAAAAAAAATAAAAAGCCAACTATTGCATGTTTTGACAGCCAAACTGAATTTGACAGCCAAAAGAATGAGGTAGCTACCTGCAGTGATAAATATAAAGGTTGGATAATGTCTTGGCAGTTGTCAAGCAGCAATAACTCACCAGTATGAGGAAATATTTATTATAGCTGCTTTAAAACCAGTAGTTAATGTGCCTCCTGCAGTTAAAAGACTATTCTTATATAACGTAACGTTCTACAGTTTGACGTCATTTTTGTGATTTTGCTCCCCAGTTCAGTTGTTAACCATCTTATGTAACTGTTTTTATCCCATTGCATGATACAGTAGTTTCTTTTCAGGACAAACCAGCTCAAACAGTGGGCTGTTTTCTTGTTCAGCACAGAGCTTGTGCTTGTCATTGATCCAAAGATTTGCTTAGTAAACTGCAGTACTTGGGGCGTCTGTTTAGCTGCTGTGTATTTTCTCCTGCAGTACATGTTTCTGCTGCTGGTGCTGTTTGTTGATAGCGAGAGAAGGAGAGAGAAGGTTAAAGAAAGGGTATATGGCACTTTGGGTGTAAATGAATAAATGCATCAATGTTGAGTTCCTGTCTAAATGTTATGGTGGTTATTTGTCTGTAACACCTCGACAAAGGCAGATCATGTCTGTCTTTAACCTCAGACAGTTAAAGATCAGCTCTCTTTTCAAACCAGTTTTTAATTTTCAGTGCAGACAAAATGAATCATGGATATCAATTATCATTTTAATGGAATTATACTGCTCTTAGTAATGCCTATTGAAATAGCTGGTTATATAGTAACATGGCTCTGGGGATGTCTGTCTGTCTGTTTGTCAGACCAACTTTGGTCCAGATTAAAACATCTGAACAACTCCAGGATGGATTATCATGACAGTGTACAGACATTCATGGCCTCCAGATAATGGATCCTACTGACTTCCCTGACTTTTCCTCTCGCACCACATGAGGCTCACTTGTGTGGTTCTGAGTGAAATGATTCTTGTATGAATTGGCATGAATTTTGGTTCAGGCATTCCCGTTTCCCTCAGGATGAATTGTAACCACCATGGTATTCCTCTGACTATTCATTTAACGCTATCAGCAGGTTAAAATTTCAATTTATGACTGTCAGCCTCAGTTTTACTTTGTGTTCAAAGCTGAATAGCAAATATTACCATGCTAACATGCAAAACTAAGACAGTGATCAGGGTAAACAAGCTCGTGCTTAGCATCAGCATGCTAGCGGTCTTTGTGAGCATGTTAGCATTTAGCTGTTGTTATCATTTAGCTTAGAGCATTGCTGTGATTAAGTATGATCTCACATAGCTGCTAGCGTGACAGACTTTCTAGTCTGGTCTAACATATTGTGTATTTTCTGGATAAGTCATCATCATTTCCAATGGAAACAGAACAAAACCTAATCAACAGAGCCAAAGTTCACAGCTGCTACATCTGTAGTTTCAATATGAAAAGCCAAACAGTTTACCTCTCAGTTCCTCAGAGCTTTTGGGTTTGTGGACATACGAGGTTGCTGCAGCCCTCAGTTTGCAAAGGAGTCCAGGCTGCAGCCGCCTGTCACGCTCCTGCTTATCGACCGGCCGTAATAACAGTGAAAATGTCATGTCGTGTCAGCCCCGGTCGGCCTGCGGGATCAGACGCACGGCCTCGGCTGATGCAAAGCGCTCGCAAATAAATGTCACACGGCCTCGGTGATGCCGCAATGATCGGGAAATAATCGCTTGATCTTGTTATGCGTCTGTATGCATGTCTGAGTCTGTACTGTAATATCCTGAGTGAGAGGGAGAGATGGTAGTTTGTTCGGCCCTGTTATCATTTGGAGTTCAGGCTGTATCTGCATGTTTGTTTGGAGAGATATCCGTTTATTGGATCGGTTTGGACATTTGTTTCCTTTCTTGGCTATTCAGCTTGTCTTTCGTAGACAGACTGAAAACAGCTTAGGAGAAAAGTTCCAGAGTTGTGGTTGCTTTACCACCTTTATGTCTAAAAGTGTTCCACTGGGAAGAGGGCCAAGGCTTTAAACATTATGTGGAGGAAGGGTGAAAATCTTTGGCCGGTTCTTCTAAAACACAGCGGAAGAAATGTAAATATTAGGGAAAATGTGTTTTCTAATGGGGTTCCTGTTTCAAATGCTAGCAGGGGAAATTCCACTGTCTACGCTTTCTGTTGAGCTGCTTGACATCCAGCTGTAAAGAGTGTGGCTGTGCTGGGCAGCAATGGGACAGCTCAGCAAACCTTCAGGGAAAACACAGACCACAATGTGTAGCTGCAATGAATGTTAATGACTTTATCATAATATGCATAATTGCTATCTATGTCAAAAAAGAGTAATAATGTCCATCACAATTTCCCAGAGCCCCAACTCTTCAGATAGCTGGTTTTGTTTGACTAACAGACCAAAATCCATTGATACAGAGTAATTTATAGTTATATAAAAAAGAGAAAATCCACACTGAGAATTTGCAACTGGTAGAATATATACTGTATGTATATAAAACCACTTACTCTTGTGTATTTCAATGTGTGTAGTGAATGTGAATGCTTAGCCATAGACTTACAGCACATAGTGACATTGTAAATACAGGGAGGAAGTATTTACAATGATTTGATATTTTAAACTTGGTGACATGTTGATACACTTAAAGTTGCAGCCATTTTGTCAGACACTCAAACTACAAGATGTGTGATGTTGGTCAGCAGTAAAAAATTAACCCTAACCCTTGACCAAACAGATAACATGAACGTGAATATTCATGCATGTGTTTAAGGGGGATTTATTAGATGCAGAGTAGATGAGCTGAATTGTGTGTATCCCTGTGTATATTTTTGTATGTTGTTGTGTCAAATGTATGCATACATTCCCTATAACAAGCTTAAATTTAGATACACTTTAAAGATCAACATAACAGGATGGAGCAAATTATGAACTCCATATGATGGAGCATGTGTCTTAGTTCTCCAACATCTGAATGGAAACTGTTAGCAATATATAAGCAGGACAGAAACCCCTTTTGATCTTCAAGCCAAAGGGTCCACATATTTCCAAAACTCAGTGTGTCGGAATGTTTGGACTTTTGATTTAAAGCTCACTGGAGTAAGCCAAGTGTGTGAAACCAATAAAGATGAAAAATGTGCGTAAGTTTTAAAGTTCCCGCAGAGAGAGATGTGATAAATACACATCTAAGAGGAAAAATGAAAGAAAAAAACATGGTGACAAAAAGTGAATACATTTTGAAATTTATCATCTTTCCAGGTGACCTGATCATAAGAACTAATGTTGCTAATTACAAAAAAACCCTAATTACTAAAAAAGTAATTACTAAAAAAGTAATTAGTGTTTACCTTGTGCTACTTTTCCATTCAGCTTTAACAACTTGACCAGAAGAAAATTGATTTATATTGTTGGTTTTCGGTCCAGTCCATTAGTTCATATAATAGCTTCCTCAGCATCTCGCAGGCAATAAGAATGTATTAAGTCCACACTGATGAGTCTCCCTTCTGTCTTTCTCTTATAGGATGAAGAGGAGGAAATTAAGCTGGAAATCAACATGCTGAAAAAGTACTCCCACCATAGAAACATAGCCACCTATTATGGAGCCTTCATCAAGAAAAGTCCACCGGGCCATGACGACCAGCTATGGGTGAGTTTATTTCTACTATTAATAATGATGTAATATCTTTACGGCGAAGTGCTATAGGTCACATTTGCCTGAAACATAGCTCAACTATAATAGTGCAGACTTCCTCCAGGTGTTCTTGGGGCATGTGGGTGGGAAGCAGGGAGTGCAGACAGGCTGTATGTCCAATGTGTATAAATGAGAGTAGAGGAATGAGTTGTTGATCACTTGAGGCTCTTACCAGCTGGTTAAGAGGAGTGAGGAGTCAGCAGTCAATGCTGGTATGAAACAGAGCAGTCATTAAAATAGGTTTTTTGAAATTGGGAATAATTTGCGACCATGAGAGGTCCTTGAGCACACAGCCATAAATGTGAACACACATGACCAAACACATGATCATGAAACTAAAATTCACAAGCTCTGTCAGTAGTGATGGCTGACTGGTATTGATGGGAGATATTGCAGATCAGCACTCAACAAACTCTCCAACAGGAAGTCCAGATTGGTGTGGCTATACTGGGTCTGTATACAGTTACTATGCTTGCATATATATCTGTTCACACACTTTTTTGCTTGCAAACAATAACAGTTAATACAGGATAAATGTTTTTCCCCAACATTAAAGCCCCAATTGGCCCATAAGGCAGAAAAGCAATACAAAAACAAATCAAATAAAAGAGCAGCAAGACAGTGCAGAGGAAATGAAGAAATCAAACAAAGCAAAAATGAGAAACAAAAGAGTTCATCAGAGAGGGGAGAGGCAGAGGAGAAACTCAGGAGTAGGGGGAACAGCAGCAGGAGAGATTTATAGCTGCTCCGTTTGTTGAAGACAGGATTACTTCGTTTTATGACCCTGCAGCTTTGCTGTTTCTAGAGAGGAGAGATCTCACTCTCATCCCACAACACAGCCCTGTATTTGTTTTTACAGCTGCCTCCACGACCCCTTTACAGCATCACTGTGGGCTTCAAGCTGTCTGCTACCTGCTGTGTGCGTGTGTGTGTGTGAGAGAGAGAGAGTCATGTCATTTTCTTTATTTTCATATTCTGCATTGAACATCACGAAAGACTCTACTGAAGGAGACCAGATTGTCTGTTTGTAAGCATGTTTCCTTGGGTCAACATGTAAAACCGAAATTATATTTTCCACATCTGCGAGTGCTCGAATATTTGTCATGATGATATGATCATATTGTGATATCACTATCCAAATTCCTGTTATATAAATCATGAATCCAAGAAAATTATATTTACAAGCTAATAAAAAAAGCTTTTGATATATTTCTTTCACACTTTTGAAAGGTTGTCTCATAACCTAATGCATAGCAGAAGAGCATATTTCATATTTTCTATTTTCATAGTCATAGATGTGGATTTTTCATAGAGGCAAAATGAGTGGATGTAGGGTCTACTTGATGAACTTGTTGTGCCACTCTCATGAGGGTTCCAAAGTCAATGAGTAATCATGTTAAGTAATCGTGATCTTAATATTGAGCAAAATAATAGTGATTATGATTTTTGCCACAATTGAGCAGCCCTAAACTCTGACTAAATTTTTAAGAAGGCAATGCAAAGATGCTTTCTTTTAAGGTATTAAATAGCTTTAACGTGAGTAAGGAAATCTGGGGATGGTTTTCACCAGTCTAGTGGAAAGTATAATTTCCTAAAACATCCCATTCTGGTATGGAAATGTAGTGGCTAGGAGCAAAAGCAGGCACACAAAAAATAGTTAACACAGCCAGCAAGATTATACAGAACCCCCAGGGACACCGCACAACCCAGGAGGAGAGCATCATGAATAGTTCAGGATTCTTCACACACTTTGTCTAATGAATTAAAAAAAACTCCCTTCAGGATGACAATATAGGGAACCTACAGCAACAAGAAACATCTTTCAGTGACCTGTTATTCCATCCTCTGTCATCTTACTGAACAAATGGCTTCTTATTAGATATTACTGACTACTGCTGTTTTATGATGTCTATCTAGGATATGTATTTATTATTATTATTTTAGCACTTTCATCCCAACTGTTTATTATTACTCACCCACTTAATTAATATTTTCATTTGGGGACACACACCTCGAGTCCAGTTAATTGGGCTGTTTTTTGGGTCAGTGGTCAAGATTAGGGTTAGGTTATGGTCAGGGTCACGGTAAGGGTTAGGCAAAGTCTCCAGAAAATGAATGTATTTCCCAAAAGTGACATAAGTATGTGTGTGTTTGTGTAAATGTCCACAGTCTTCTCAGTATCTCCTCCTCTCTCCTCCAGCTGGTCATGGAGTTCTGTGGCGCCGGTTCCATCACAGATCTGGTGAAGAACACCAAAGGCAACACACTGAAGGAGGACTGGATCGCCTACATCTCCCGAGAGATCCTCAGGGTCAGTCCCCTTTCTCAGCACTTCCATAACAAGTTCCTATCCAGAGACAAATATACTATAACTGGAAAGTATTTTCAGGGTGAAAATATATTGTGTCTGTTGTTGCAAATGTTTTTTAGACAACAAAGAGCAGGGTTGAGTGTTGTTGCAGTGAGTCTGAAGGAAAAGGTCATAACTGCTCTGTGAGGCATTGTGTACTGCTTTTAATATTAATATGTTGTTTTTCTTCTTTTCTCTCTACAGGGATTAGCTCACCTGCATGCTCATCATGTCATCCACCGTGACATCAAGGGACAAAACGTGCTCCTGACTGAAAATGCTGAAGTCAAACTGGGTATGTGTTGATTTTTATTTTGGTTGAATGTTGGGTCCAGTCTGGGAGCACAGCCCGCGCTGAAATTTGGATGACTGCGCTGAAAAAATACTGCAGCACCATGCTAGTGCCAACTACTACAACTTTTCATTACCACTGTTGTTTTGTAATGTTTCACATGATTGCACAGTTGTAGGTCTGTATAAAAGTCTCACCCAGTATTGCAAATCCTTGTGAAAAGATGTGTTTTCAGGCACAGTGTTGCATTAATTTAACTGGAAAATAACACCATATATCTTTTGATAATGATGTTGTAAATTGCAGGACAGGACTCTTTGGTACATAAGTCATAAAGATATTTGTATGTCCATTTATTGATGCACAAAAAAATAGCTCATTGATGCTTTATGCTGTATTAATTGACATCACTCATATGAAATAAACAAAAAGCAGCCACAATTAGACAGGTAGAGAAAGTTGCAGCTTGTGTGTCCTCACATACGTCTCCCTGCCTGTCTGTCAGTCATCCGACACTCTTTCGCCTGATTTGAGACAGGTGAAAGCAGAATTACACTGTGTTCCTGTTATCAGGCTTCTGTGTGAGAGGTTTTTCAAAAAAGGCCTTAGAAGGTATTAGAAAGTGTTTAATTTTACAAAATAAATTGAAATTCAGTATTTTCTCTTGCCTGTCGCAGGCAAGTAGCCAGGAAGCTCATTGTCTCATAGAGAATAAGTACTGAGTTTAGCAAAGTTTAGTGAATTTATCATTTTAAATTGGTTAATCTATCCTTCCATTTACTGCCTCTTATTCTCTTTAGCCTTGTTAATATAACTGACTATTTTAATAGGAGGTATTGTTGTATACTGCTGATATAATAATTGAATAATTCTAGGCCATATTGTCCCCAGTAGTTTGGTTCAGTATGACTATGGAACAGGTATTCATTGGATTCTGTGTGTTATCAAAAAAGGGTCTTAAATTTAACTGGATGAACCCTGCAGAAACCCTGTATACAGCTGTGGTGATCTCATCCACACTAGTCACCATTTTTGTAACTGTTTTTCTGTCGTAAAAAGTCTCCACTGTGGCCACAGTAAAACACTTTGCAGTTTAGCCAAAAGGAGGCAAGACAGATTCTTGTAACAGAGCAACATCGTGACCTTTACACTCAGAGTCAGGACCCGACATGGACTTGTGTGTGGTGGTTTTTAACATACCAAGAGAAGGAGTAAAATTTTAATTAACAAGGCTCCCAGGGCAAGAGACTGAATCTTTTATTTATCTTAGGGGTTGTTTCTGACAATGTTCTCTCACACAGGATTTTTACTGTTTCATTCACAGTTTAAAGTTTCTCACACTCAGTATTTTCAACTGGCAATGTATTAAAAAATTAGAACAAAATGTATGATCCACAAGTTGAGCACTCTCAGTATGCTCCCAAACTTACTGGTTTACTGGCATCAATCCAAAAATGTCAACACATGACACTCCTTCGAGGTCCTGGCTCTTACATACTTTATAGAAATTAGTCTGTTAATGAAAATGGTTTGAACCAATAATAATTAATATTAACGTTTTGTTCCCCAGTTGACTTTGGTGTGAGTGCTCAGCTGGATCGGACAGTAGGTCGAAGGAACACCTTCATTGGGACACCATATTGGATGGCTCCTGAGGTCATTGCTTGTGATGAAAACCCAGATGCTACCTATGACTACAGGGTAAGGAACTGGATCTGTATCGAAAGTGAACAGAAACTGGATCTGGCCTGTATAAATAAAATCCCCAATCTCTCCATCGAAGCTGCATTTTTCAAGCATTCAGTCAGAGCCCACACAGACAGTTTTGGAAGTTTGCTTGTACTGTAGGTATCTGTACATAATTAAATGGTCAGTGCAGCCAAATAACAAAAAACTTATTTTCTCACAGGCATAGAGTTTAGTTTAGTTTTTCACAAAGTTGCACTGGTTTTGAGATGTTGAGACTGTGGCTGAGACTTGTGCTGCCACCCTAGTACAATGGAGCTTAAAGTAGTTTGTGGATCATCCTGAGTAACCAGGACGTTGTCTCCGGAATGAAATATTGCTGCAAAATAGCCTGAAAAGTGTCAGAAATCACAGTTTGCTATCAGAGTTCAGCTGACTGGTGCTGCATTTCTGGGGGCCTTACAAGGCTTTAAAAAGTTTGAGAATCACTGCTACCTTAGATATGACACATCCACTTCTTGGATAAACATAAATAAACTTAGACATTTTACATAGACATGTATAAACGACAGAAACATGTACACAAACTCATGTGACTAATCTGGTCTTCTGTCCATTAGAGTGACCTGTGGTCCTGTGGAATCACAGCCATAGAGATGGCTGAGGGAGCTCCCCGTAAGTACACATCACATTAACCTAATGGTTGTTTCTTCTAATAGTAGTTTTCAGAAATTGGTATAATTACTATTATGGCACAGTTATGGCACAGTTTTGCTACGACCTTCAAAAAAATAACTAAAGATTGTGGAGTTTCTGGTGGTGAAGGAGTAAAAGAGAGATGGGAAAAATTTCTTTCAGCACTTCCACGTAAGAAAATGGTGTAAGACAGAGGCCAAACCTATGACGTGTTTCTACCTCTCGCTAATACCTATCTTCTCTTTTTTCCCCCCTCCAGCTCTTTGTGACATGCATCCAATGAGAGCCCTCTTCCTCATTCCAAGAAACCCTCCCCCTCGACTCAAGTCTAAAAAATGGTGGGCTACCTTTTTAACTTTTATCCTCGCTGTCACAAGTATCTCCTATGTTAACAAATAGACTTGTGGCTGAAAATGCAATGCAATGCCAACCCCAAACATCACATTTAACTTTAACCCAATAGGTCGAAGAAGTTCTTCAGCTTCATTGAGGGCTGCCTGGTGAAGAATTACACCCAGCGTCCTCCCACTGAGCAGCTGCTTAAACACCCCTTCATCAGGGACCAGCCCAACGAGAGGCAGGTCCGCATCCAGCTCAAAGACCACATCGACCGAACCAAGAAGAAGAGGGGCGAGAAGGGTGAGTCCGTGAGGGAGATCTGTTGGTGTCAGTGTTTCATCCTGTAAACAACAGCACTGCTGCTCAACATTTGTCAGTATGAGACAAAAATAAACTCATGGATAAACATCAGTAATCAGAAGCTGCTCTATAAAATGTAGAGATGTTTTGTGTCTGTCAGTGGAAAAGGAGACTGCAACAGAACAAACTTGATGTAGCCTAAAAAGTTTTATTTCTACCCAGCTACACATTTTTTTGTGTAACTTTTAAGTAAAACATTTGTGATTTTACCATTGTTTTGTTCAGCCATTCTGGCTCTTAGAGAAGAAGGTCTCAAAATGTTGTTTTATAATTTCCAAGTTTCCAACAGTAACCCTTATGTAAATAGTGTAAGTTACACAATTTCAGTTCAACATTTTTAAATGACTTTTACTTAGCTTTTATATTATTGTTCCTTACCATCCTCAGATGAAACGGAGTATGAATACAGTGGCAGTGAAGAAGAGGAGGAAGAGGCATCTGAGCAAGAAGGAGAGCCAAGGTAACGATCTATTATCACATCACAGTATAGCGTGCAGGGCTTTGTTTGCATTGGAAGCCGCTTGTTCTCTGTGTACGCAAACCAGTGTACAGGACATTTGTCTTGTCAAACTGCACTACAAACACGCTCAACATAACAACTTCTCCAAATACAAGGAGCTAACCACTGCCATGTTTTAGTGTGGGTCACACACATACTGTACCAGGATTTTTTGAAAGCCACATGAAGGGGCATGAATCAGTTTCTGATGGGATTCGAGTTGAGCAAAAGCAAAGCTTGAAAATTGTATGTTTTCAAAGCAATTACAGAAATGAAAATTCAGAACATAAAACATTTATAACAAACCTTTTTTTTTAAACTTTTTCTTTTGTCTTTGTGATTACAAATGTGTGGCTTTTGCTTTGGCTTTTGGAGCCCGAGAGAAACTTTCCAGTTATATCTGTCACTATTGTTTTACAAAAATGTCAGTCATGCCACCAAATCCTCAGTATCCTCATGTGTGGAAGCCATACTGTATTTATTTGCATTTCCTATATTAACAATTTAACAATTTAATTAACTTTCTATGACCCACACCAGCTAAATCCTCTCATTGCATCCTCCGTATAGCTCCATAGTCAACGTGCCAGGTGAGTCGACTTTGCGCCGTGACTTCATCCGGCTGCAGCAGGAGAACAAGGAGCGCTCGGAGGCGCTGCGTCGCCAACAGCTCCTCCAGGAGCAGCAGCTCCGGGAGCAGGAGGAGTACAAGCGCCAACTACTGGCTGAGAGGCAGAAACGTATCGAGCAGCAGAAGGAGCAAAGGAGACGGCTGGAGGAGGTGAGCACACAGGCCTCATAAATGACTTGTCATACCTCAGCCTGAATGGACCCACATGAGATGTTTGTTAAAATCAGTGTGTAGAGGAGGATAGGTTGAGTCCAGGTTGTAAAAAACTGTAACTTTGTTTGAAAAATCTCCCGTTTAATTGAAACCCATATCTAAAGTATAGCTATTATTCATCAGGCATCACAGGATCTCTCCCTGGAGCTACACTGACACTTAGAATAGGACTAAAAATACTCCTGTTTCAGAGAAGGACTTGTGTTATTTATGAAGCTTTCTACACGCATCCTCAACAAGCAGGAGAGATTCTCCTTTGAGAGTGAGTGACATCAGCATTTTACATCACAACACAGAGAAGCTTAAAGTGAAGTTGAGGTTGAAATGTAGTTTTCTTAGTCGTTACCTTGTGTATTCATCACCTTTAAAATATTGACCGACTGATATGGGTGATTTGATGCATGAAATATGTATTACATGTTTTATGCATTTATGGCAAGCTACTGTACTTAAGCTCTAATAAATCCTGATGATGGTTAATAAAGCTGATAAATTGCAAAATCAAAAGCTTAATAAATACAGGCAACAAGGAAATATAAACTCACTTTATATGCTATGTATACGATAAGCACACTGGATGTCTCCTGACATACTTGTAAAATATGCATTAGTTGGCATCCTGGCTTGTCAGTACATCTGGCTTTACAACTGCATATACTGCATTACACTGCACAGCGAACAGCCATGTAGTTGAAATGATCAAAATAGAGTCTCCGGCCTTGACACGACAACCTTGAGCTAGTGCCGAAACAATCAGCATGTCGATCACTGAGTTGATCGACCAAATATTTTTTGCCAACAATTTATATAAACAGTTACGTAAAAGTCGAGCAAAAATGTCAATCAGTGATCAGTTGCAGCCCCTAAGCAAAACCCACACATTTTAGACCAAAGACCGTGTGTGCAGCTGCTGGTAGTGTGGTAAGCCAGGGGGAATTAACCAGTTTGTCAGGTGCCGGTACACTATCTCCATAACAAGATTAGAGACTTTTGACTTTGAGGTTAGTGGTTAGATTTTTGCCAGATAACATTATATAATTGACTCTAAAATCAAATTTAGGCTGCGGTGAAAAAAAATTAATTGGTGTCCCCAGAGGATGAGTTTGAAAACCGTTTTTGTAATTATCCTCTATCTCTTTGAGCTGTGGCCCTTTTCTGTTAGTGTCTGTGTGAGCGTGGCTGCTTTTCTTCCTCGCTTCTCTTAAAGGAGAGAGAAAAATCCATAGTGATGGAAGAGAGAGGGAAGTGAGGGGGAAGTTGCAGAGAGATGATTATAAATTTGGACAGAAGTGGACTAACCTAAGTACTCTAGAAGGAGAGGAAGAGAGAGATAACGACAGAGAGAGAGAGACCTAAACACTATGGGAGGGACTGACAAACAAAGGGATGAATAGAAGTAGAACATATAAAATGCTGCAAGTGTGCAGTGAGTTTCAGGATGTAAATTTACTACACCTCAAAAGTGCTGGTTTTCTGCGGCAAGACAGTTTTTCCCACATAGTCACAGCTAGAGGCTGTCTTTTTGATTCATGACGGTGCTTGCAGATGAATCAGACAGTGGAAGCCACAGTTAAACTCTTGCCATGTCACAGAAATACCACTGTACATGTGCTCTCCTGTTTTGATGGATTACCTCCTGTAGCACCGAATGTGTACAAACACGATGCGTCACAATGCAGCAACCCACACTGATGTCCTGCAGCTTTCACTGCACCTTTTCAGAACACACTGACAGACAGAAATCAGTGTAATTTCTTCATCTGTCTGCTTAGAGAGCCAAGGATAAGATAACTGCCTGTCAGACTTAACATATTACTCTGATTAAATGATTAAGTCCTAATGCAGTGCTTGAAATGTTGACATTTCAACTTCCTCCTGTCACTTCAGCTCAAGCACTGTCTGAATTGTTTTTATATTTTCTCCGCTGAAACAGGTAAATACAGATATTTGCACTCCCTTTGGCCTTCCAAAAACTCCACATGTGAACAGTTTGGAAAGTAAAAAGAACAAACATCATAGTTTACAGCACTTTTATTTAAGTCACATTAGTGTAGTCTTGAAAATCCTTAACAGCCTTTGTATTTGAAGAAAACGGCACATATCCCTGAACAGATGGCCCCGTATGTACTGTGTGTGTTAGAAATTAGAATAGAGCACCCAAGCTGAATCTATATGCCCCACTGCTTTGAACCGAGCAGCAGTTTTTAGATCAATGTGGGACTGCACCTAAAAAAAGATTTACAGTATCTGTTAATCTGCTGATTATTTTCTCAATTCAATTTAGGAAATTTTTTCCATAAAATATAACACAGTGAAATATCCCCATGCTGTGAAGAACATTTTTGAATTTGAGAAGCTGGAATCAGCATCCTTTGAGTTTTTATTTTTTTTTAGAGAATTTAGTTTGTGACTTCTACTTCATTGTATTTGTCTATTTTCTGTCTGCTCACATCCTTTTTGACACTTTATAACAATGTGCCTTGCAAATTGAGTTAACAATAATCAGTAATGTTCACATCACATACACGCAGATGGGTCATGTCCTATTTCGCTGTGTGACTTTCTTTTTGTGCTGTGTGTTGTTGTTGACACTAATCCTGCTCAGCCGAGCTGTTGTGGCACCAAAGATAATTATTATGTGAATGATATAAGATGTACTTTACAGCAACAACAAATCACAGTTGGCTTCTAATAGAAGGTGCATGTAGGTCACACAGCTCAGGGCCTGATTTTATACCACTTATCGTAACAATAATACTGAAAACTCATGCTGCTTTTGGTTTCACACTGATGAGAAAACAGTAGTTCTGTGTCACATATGACTAGACAAAAATCAGAACTAGGACACTGTCAGCTGGGACATGAACAGGTTTCTCTGTTAATGTGCCCGTGTCCACCCGCAGCAACAACGACGTGAGCGCGAGATGAGGAGGCAGCAGGAGCGCGAGCAGCGCCGACGTGAGCAGGAGGAGAAGAGACGCATCGAGGAGATGGAGCGACGCCGCAAAGAGGAGGAAGAACGCAGGAGGGCCGAGGAGGAAAAGAGGAGGGCCGACCGAGAACAGGTATGAGCCAGAATGATGGAGAGCAAAAACACAGGGGGGAAGGTCTGAGGCTGAGTCTGAGGTCTTTTTAGAATTTGTTCGACAAGAGACATGTGGCTAAATTAAAAGTTTATGTTGATGTTTATGAATGTGAATCACAAGTGATGTTTTTGGAATGTTTTTGTGGCCATGTACCTTAGTTGTTACCATCTCTTCCATATCTATCTTAGGATATACAACCATTTCAGTATATTTTATTATTTGTCCCTCTAGGATATCTTAAAGTTATTTTTGTGTTTTCTTTTTTTATTGCAGCCCTAATTTAATGACTTGCTTTTTTCCCCAAAAAAGCTGCACACTATTGTTGTCACCTTTGTGTGTTCCACCTCATAAGATGTTATACAGTATGTGTAAATGAAATATATTATTTTCAGACATTGAACTCATGTGGGCGGGATGGGCTTTGTTTGATTGACAGGAGTACATCCGTCGTCAGTTGGAGGAGGAGCAGAGGCACCTGGAGATCCTGCAGCAGCAGCTGCTCCATGAACAGGCCATGCTGCTGGTAAGTGTTTGTCTGTCCTGTCTAAACCTGAGACATCACATTTACATTTAAGTTAATTACTTCCCTATAACAGTATAGATAATTTCTATTCTTTCTCCAAGTATTGAGCCCTATTCTGTCTCCTGGCCTCATGGCCCTCTGTGTCCTTCTTCTTCTCTTTCTCTCCCTCTTGCCTCTTCAAATCTACAATATTTCCTGAATGTTATTTCCATCAGTTTCTGTGGTTCTTTTTTAATGTTTCCACAACTCCCAGGTTGTTAAATTTCATAATGCAGGTATTTATTATTCCTCCATTAAATAAACTTTCCTTATTCAGTTTTCCTTCCAATTTAAACTGAATCAAGTTTTTGGGATTAACTTATGACTTTTGTTGATCCAAGGGGAGCCATTAACAGTTGAAGTCCAAGCATGAAATATCAGTAAATAAATATTCTCAGGTTTTTGCTTGGGAAGTCGGGATGTTTACGGGACCCATAGTGACGGTGATGTCGTCACCAGGAAACTAGTCATCCACCAGGAAGAGAGAGTTTCCCCTGTTTTTATTCCAGATGTTCCAGGTCTTGCTCAGAAGAGGAGCAAGGTTGTTTGGAGGGCTTTGTATGACTTGCTGTTTTTCATTCTCATCTTTCATTCAAGTCTTAAAATCCTCTTGGGGTTATGGAGGATACTCAAATAATGAAGGGATATGACCACTCATATCCACACTTCCAGGCAGCACATCATCACTTTGTCATTGGCTGCACTCCCCGTTTCCTACACAGTCACCATTTATACATTTTAGTATGAAAACAAGTTTCCTTTACATCATGATTGGCTTTGGCACTTGGATGTTGTTACAGCTGATTTAGAGTACTCAAACACTTGCTTTGGACAGATATAAAAGAACAAATTGTATACATCTCATTTAACAACCTTTGCTATTTTAGATGCAGCTTCTGGCAATGGGCACAAGTAAGCACAGAGCCCAGATCTCACATAATGAGTGGAATTAACAATCGTTAAAATTATAGATAACATAACAAATGGTGCAATCTGTTTACCAAGCATTGCAACTGCTCGTTATTTTTGAACCCAGAGCCACTTACACAGTTAAATAGTTTGACAGTAATTACCACTGTCACTGAATCAGCGAATGGGGCTCAGGTGGGAAATCTGCAGCTTCTGAGGGGCTTCAGCACAGTAATATTTGTGTTCACCCATTAGTAGAACAGGTTGGTTTGTGCTGATGCATTATCTAGAGGTTGACTGATTAATTTGTGCTGATAGGACTTTTTACAAGCTATCATTAGTCAGATCTTGGCTCAGACAGTGGCTGATGGCTGAGCTGCCTCCATCAGTCATGCAAGGACATACATTATGTTTTTCATGGAGGCTTCATACAGAAAGTCAAGGTAATGTCACTAAGTACCTGAGACCTAGACTATAGAACCATGGACCTGAATATAAATTTATATGAAGGTTAACTTTCCAAAATTCACTTTATTGGGAAATTATGAGCATGATAAGGTTGTTGGTTATAGTATGCATTAGAATGAAGATAACTGCACAACACACTTTAAATGACCTTTTTCAGTGCAGACTACATCAATGTTAATTGTTTCAGAAAGCAAGTCTTCACTTCTTGATAAAACCTTTAGTGCATTATTGGCAATGAGCTTAAGAAATATGGACTAAACCTTTGTGGTCCTGGGATAAATGTTGGAGCAGCTAATTTTACAACTGACAAGCAGCATTCATGTCATATTTGATTTAGATGTCAGGTGATTAATTGGTCATTCTCCTGCTCCAAACTCTGGTTATTATGTTGGCCTTTAAATATCTACTAGTTGTCAACCTCTGCATTTATCTTGAGCAACCAAAATAAAAACACCAAAAAAAAAAATGGTGGTACTCTGTATAGTGGCACCCAAAATACACATCCCTCCCTTCCTGTGAGGTCCCCCCACCCCCCCTTATGAATTTTCATTCAGTCCCTTAGCTGCAGTTTACGCCTGGCATGCCACCATTACAGTGCCATGATGAGACTTACAGTTATGTGCTGACCACATCAGAGTTTGGGAAAATGAGCTGTTTGGGGAACAGTGTTACTCCTGATGCTTTACAGAAAGAAGAGCATGTTCACTTGCAGTTTTCCTAATGCATTTCTCTCACAAATATCAGGTGGACCTGGGACTCTAAATTGCCTGTAGGTATGAATGTTTGTGGATCCCAGAAGAAATTAATGTTGCTGAGGTGTTGTCTAAATGGGCCCCTAAAGTATTAAAAGAAACAGTGATGTGCAAAGGTACAACTTGCCCAGCGTCTTTGTGTCAGAGCTTTTGGTTCAACTTGACCCTTCCTGCACTCAGGAGTATAAATGGAGGGAGCTTGAGGAGCAGCGCCAAGCCCAGAAGCTCCAGAGACAGCTGCAGCAGGAGCAGGCCTACCTGCTGTCCCTCCAGCAAAACCAGAATCTGGATAGTAGCAAAGCAGCCCAGCAACAGAGCGCCAAACCCCCACAGACCCTCGAACAGGACAGGATAAAGCCCCCACAGAGCTCTGAACCGGATACAGCAAAACAGCCGCAGAGCACTGACTTTGAAAAGACAAGGTCCCGTCAAAATCACAGTTTGGAGAAAACTACAGAGCCCAAACTACCTGTCGCTGACCTCCAAGGCCCCGCCCCTGACTCTGAGCCAATCAGAGAGGTGATCCTTCCCCTGTCACGCTGACTGCTGTAGAATGCTTCCTTTGCTTGTGTGTACTCACTCCCCCTGCTTTGGGTGTGCAATGTGTACATGGTGATGGCTAGCTGCTGGTGTGGGATGTGTGGACGCTTTGTAGATGAGCTAAGTGACTAGAATTTCTTAATGTCTCTTTCTAAACTTGTACGTCTAATAATTAAACTGGTCCATGATACAAATATACTCCAGTGATATTGCCCCAACAGCAGAAGGCCTCCTTGATCCACAGAACAGATATAAGGTAGACATTTACCATAATGAATGAAAGTCCTCTTGAAGACACTAGCTGACAGCATTTGAGAGTTTTTCCTCCTGATGAACCACTTTGGATGAAGACTTTGCTGTGAAATGCTCACCTGAACAGTGCTTCCTGCTCAGCAAGGGCACTACTGCTCCTCTAATTGGCCTCACTGTCTTTACAACCATATTAATGAAGTTACTGTCATAATGAGCCACCTCATTGCACCTCAGCGTGACTCCGTGTGTCTCTCTTTTTGACATTCTGCTGTTGCCATTTAGCACCTGGTCGTGGAGGAAAAGGAGAGAGACAAAAACCAGATCTAAAAGCACCTGACTGACCAAATGATGTTTGCATACATGTTTGTTGCTGAACTGGAAGGGGTACTTAGAGACCAGGGCAACACTAGCACTGCCAGGAAATTCAAATGTTTCAATTTTTTTTTTTCAAAAGTTGAACTCTTTCAGATGATGCAAAACACACTTTGGCAGTGTGACCATGAGTAGCAGGTGTTTCTAACATTCAGTCGGCTGTTTCAGCAGAAGTCAGTGTGTTAGACATACTGAAATGGTTTATTACAACTTGGGGTGTATTTTCAGTTTGGCCATCATTCCTGTCTAATAGTACTAATAACATTATAATCCCCCAGTTGACTGCTGAGTGTTGACTCCATCTGAGGACCCTGAAACTCATATACACCCTTAGGCCAATAGGAATAAACCAGAGACTAAACTAAACTGAGATATTTTCATTTGTAGAGTAGCTCAGTGAAAGTTCTGTTTAGGAGCAGTGATTTTCAAATTAAGGTTGGACTATCTTGTTTTGCAGAACAAATTTGGTCTTGCCTACAATTGACTTTGACATGTGAGACTAGAAAACACTCTTTCACGCACAAACCAACTCTCCATTTTTACTGTGAATCATTGTACTGGACCTCAGTGTGTGTCCTAACCTTTATGTTTTTCACTTCTCATGAAAAATGCATGACACTCTTTGCTGGTCGTGGTGCCGCTGTCCTACTAGCAGAGTCGTGGGAATATTGTGGCAACAATAACAGTGCTGCCCTTGAGGAAGTGCTTTGTTGTTCCTGCTGGTGTGCCTGTATCAGCAGATGACTTTTCTGATGTGCTTGTACCACCACTAGTACAAAACGTCTCTCTCTCTGCAGGTGGAAACTAACAAACCGTAGCACCTAATGGCTTTTTGTCCACTTACTCTTTACGTTCTCACACGTATTGACCTATAATCTGAAACCTCTGCTAATGCTGCTGTCTGTGTGTGTGTGTGTGTGTGTGTGTGTGTGTCCGCCATTTGTGTGTGTGCCTGTCCTCTTTAGGCTGATGAGCGATACCGGAAGAACATCCAGGGTTCTCCTCAGGCGGCTCAGACCAAATCCCAGCAGCCTCCGGTGCCACCACGCTCCGAGTCTTCCTACCCCAATGGGAACTCGGCGTCTGAGGCGCCCGCCATGCACCGGCCTGTGGAACCACAGGTAACCTTGATGTCTTTAAACCTCCAGTCTCTCAAATTATTTCTTCTTCTCTACTTTTTCAGCTGATGTACACAGGCAGCATTTTGAGCTGGTGTGAAGTGGGTCGTTTGTCACTAGTCACAGTCTGCTGGTGCTGTTTCTCTTGCAGGATTTAGCTGTGTCGTAGCTTAATGGGCAGATGGAGACACGAAGGCTGACAGTAATGCAAATCTGATTTAACACGTTCTCTGCTGAAAAACCAGTAACCCCTCCACTGTTTGTTAAATCGTGTCCCCAACAAAGAGAATGGATTGTGAGACTCAGTGGGAGACATGACTCAAAGCTCCTCCAACCAAAAAGTAGACATACATGGAGTCATATGATGTTCTTGTATGTCACATGCCTGCCCTCCTGTTCATACTTTGATCTGACAGCTTTCGCCCCATGAACTAAACAGCTTTTCATACTTGGAACTACAATGACTCTTTTTGTATTTCAACCTTAAGACGTCCTGTTGTGCCTTCAGGTTAAAGGCTTTCCACTAGCACGTTGTATTGGGAAGCAGCTCCAAGAAATACTGACTTAATTGCTGAGGTTAAAGGCAGATCATTTCATAATGTTGCAAGAGAGGACTAGTATAAAACGATGCAGACAAAAGTGAGCTAGAAGAGTGGTAGTTCATGAAGAGGTGCATACTACAAGTGCTGATTGAAGTTTACTTTTGCTGTGCCCACGTTATTGTCTCTGACCAGGGTTGCTCATGGCAAGTTTCACTGCTGGAGTGATAGAGTTAGCAGTTATGATACAACTATATGATAGTTACAAAAACATATGTTAATTTAGAATTTTAATATTGTTATTTTACTTGATGACTCGGTACCTGATTGGAGTATAAACTGCAATTGCCTTGAAGAAGACAATGACAGTAAAGCTCTCTTGTCAAGTTCAGCCGGCCAGGGTGCACACACTGTGGCAATGAACTTAATCAACCCACAAATATTTTCCTTTTGCCTGTAACCCTGCCATGTTTCCTATGTGAATGGGCTAAATTTGATTTTGTTCAGAGCATGCTGGCAGCCTTACACTGCCACAGTGTGGAGGCTCATTTCCAGCCAGGACTGACCTTGCTAACAGCGAATAGATTCATGGTGCTGTCATTTCCTTTGCAGCATTCACTGTATGGTGTCAAGTGTATTGAAAGCATTGTATCTCTAGAATGCCAGTTTATTGGGGAAACAAGAAAATAGGCCTTGTTAGTAGCTTGGGCTTCATGTGGCAGTACCTCCCGTCTCCATTGACTCTAGATGTTGCCTGTGTTTTTTCTCTCTTTTGTTTTTATAATCTCTCATTAAGGTTCTCTCTTTCAGGTGATTTAAAAAACTTCAATCTTTGTTCTTTGTTGCAAAAGACTAGTTGTGTTGCTTGACTGTGATTTCCTCCCTCCTGAATTATGTCTTTAGCTCAGCTCTTTCAGATTGTTTCATCTGGATACTGGATCCAACTATCTGCTGTTGTTGAACTTCTCTAGACTCTTTTCAACTTCAGTGTTGTCATCAATTCTATTCCAATTCACTTATTTAAATATGTAAATTGTGCATCAAATTTCCAAGCTAATGACAATTTTCATTTTCAGACAAAAGTGCTTTTTTTCTGACAGCTCAGTGGTTGTTTTTGAGTTGTTGGGTTTTTTTTTTTCCCCAAAAGAAGTCTCCCTTTTTACTAAACTTTCTGTGGCAATGAAAATGAAATGATCACAACCCTGATTATATACTCTTCTCCCATGATTAACTCTTTGATTGACAGGTTGTCCTCCCACTTTCAAAGCAAACAATGGTATTTTTCAAATGTGTAATTATTTCAGAGTCGCTTTTATCCCTAAGTGTGTGTGTTTGTGTGAACATGAGAGTAATTGTTTGGTGGTAAGTTGAAGGTTTGTACATCTCAGCTCCACATACTGTCCCTCCTCATTGTGTGATTGAAGACATACATAATTCATGGGCACCTAGATTTGCAGCAGGGTGACTCAGACGGTATTAGTCATCTTCCCAGCGAAGGATTCAACTCACTAAGCACGAATAATCACAGTTCATTGAAGTCAATCTGTTTTGAGTATGTCACGCAGATTAAATTCTACAAAAATGATGCTGTAACTTGGTAAAATGGGGGTGGGGGGTAGGGATGATGATGTAATTCACTGGTGCGTTATTAATCATTTGCCATAATGTTAAAAGTGGATTGATTAGTTTTGTCTCGTTAGCTGCAAGTCTTCAGGCTCAGTTGTGGCATTTTAACATTGTTACATGCCACATACTTCACTGTGTACTGAATCAGACTTGGATGGGTTTATTTTGAGGTCTTCTGATTAGACCTAATTAAATGAAAAACGCAAACTACAGTCTGAACTACTTAAATTTCCAAGTGGCAAGAAGCTGCAGTCATATTCACCATTAAAATTGGATGTGAAACCTGATCTCATGGTGCTCGACCCAGTTTCCATCCAACAAATTAAGCAGTGGATTGTACTTTACTAGCATTTAAATACAGCCATTGTATTTTATTTACAACAAGTTTTTATACCTAAATGACAGAATAGGTTGTTTGTCGGTACTTTCCTTAATGAAAGAAATGACTCCTGTAAAACATCTGATGTGAGCTTCAGCTTCTGTAGTTGAAGTCTTGTTACATTAACTAAAACTACTTAGTTAATGTTAAGAGAAGCTCAAGGTCTTGGTTAAGTTGAAATAAGCCAAATCGGGATCAAATGTCCAGCGTCACAAGCTTTCTTGCCCCAACCATGAATGTACGCATCCTGTATGACCTGTATGTGGTTCTGCATACATGTATGTTTGCATGACAGGCTATGTTCATACCCTGTTAATACAATTCACCTTCATGCTCGGGACTGGTGGTGAGGCTGAATCATCCTGAGGCCTAAAATTGGGGAGACTCAGGTTGTCTCACAATGTCCAGTTTTACTTAGTGTTTAGAGACTAATTTTAAAGGCGCTTTTAATAGGTTCGTTCTCAATGCATATTTCACCTGCCTGAGTACAAAAGTTTAGAGATTTGTGCAGATTGTCTGGAAAATGTCTTAAGTCATCTGAATTCAAGGCCTTAAATTGTCTTGAACTTACATGTGGTGTTTCATGTAGTGTTTTTGGTTAAATTAAAAGTATGTCAACAGTTTAAAAGCTTTTGTTGAGATAAAGTTTAATCATTCTCTACTTTCTAATTGATGTTGTAAAAAAATCTTAAATGCAAGTGGATGAGACTCGGAGACTCCTGTGATTTACCACATAGTGATTTACCACATAGTACTAGATTTTGAATGAGACTACATTCATATCACTGCTGTATTGCAATCAATTATTTTGAACATCCAGCAAGTTGAATTCAAAAATGACATATAATAGTATGTTATACAGTGACAGTATAACAAAAGTCTTTAAATATCATAAATTGGGCAAGATTAAAATGACTGAGTCAACAATAGGAATCTCATTTTTGTCTCAGGATCTACTCAGCTTCATCCCTCCATTCACTGCTTGTGCTTTTTTTATGTTGTTAACGTCTTTTTTAAAAATTTCTTTTATTCTCCTTGTCTCATTCCCAGAAATTAAAAGTATGATATCATACCTTTTGTTGCACAGGCTGCACCCTTTCCCACCAAATAGGCCATTAAAATATGGGAATAATGGCTCTTACAGTGGGCTTCTCTTTAGCCTTTTACTTCCCTCCTGGCCTCCTTTCTGCCCCCTCAAAAAGGTGCAGCCTCAGCAACAAGTTCAACATGTATGTACTTTTATTTTCTGAATGTTCCTTCTCTCCTCCTGTTGCTCTCTAAAAACATGTGTTCTTTGAGGGTTCTGCTACAATTTGGTGCCATACTTTTCAACTATGTCCCACTGGGGCCAAATGGTCTTCAGGTTTTCTCTCTGTGCAAACACTACAGCAGCTGACTTCACGAACAAGTCAAGTTAACTAGTTAAATCAGCTGCTGTGGTGGTCCAGCATATATCTAAAGCCAGTGGTTCTTAACGTCAGTTCTTGTATTCAGCGCTGATTTATATTCTACCAGGATGTTAAGTTGGTTTTAAATGATACCTGACTGGGTGTCTAGAATATTAATGAAAACAGCTCTGGGCAAAGAGAACCAAGATTGAAAGTCACTGCATTAAAATTACTCGGAAGAAGAAAGCTTCCACATGGAACCCTTCTAGCCCTTCTCAAACATGCACCTCATCATGTAAAATAGGATGGCAATTTTAAATGCTTGACTTATGTCTTAATAATTGCCCTCACTTTTGCGTAAAAGCCACTACGGCAACCTTACTGTGTCGGACCTGTAACATTTCCACCCTCCATCAGTTTCAACATGGAACAAGTCTGAATGCCGTCAGATTAACGTAAAAGCATCAGCAGCACAAGGTTAAGTACACTGAAAGAGATTAAATGAACACCATGTTCCTTCTTCTTAAGAGCTCTGTAATAAGTCTATCACTTCATTTATAATCTCGACATTTTCATCCATGCCAAATGCAGAGCTGATATTTATGAATGTCCAGCAAAACACTTCATATACAGCATGTCAGCAAATGGGAATTAAATGAGAAGTCCAGTGTAATGTCTTGTCATCCTATGCTTCTGCACATTTGTTTAAACATTTTTTTAAATGGCAGCATAATTCATTTTAATAAATAAGAACATTTATTTGTGGATTCATTACATAGAGCAGGAGCAAGCAGGGGTCATTAGATAAAATAAGTTTTAAAATCCATCCCCGATGCAGCCTGTGAGAAGACAGAAATCACTCTTACTTGATATCATTACTTTTCAAGCCACTAATGGAAACTAATCTTAGTCAAAGTAATAAATACCTAAATAAATAAATCTGGATGACTGAACATCTGATACTATACTGTATACGATACTATAACAGCCTTATAAAGTTCATAATTTATGAATAAAGTTACATTTCATTAAAAATTTCTGGTACACAATGACATTACCTTGACCTGACTTGCAGAGGCTGCACAGCCATCTGCCACTACTGGAATGAATACCAATACAATCCTGCCCATACTGATTAGTTGGTCAACCTCTATCCGTAACAGTGCTGTTATGTCTGAATGAAGCCGTTAGGAAAGACCTAATTTTGAATGACAAAAAGCCTTCATAATCACAGATAGATAAAGCCAGTAATTCTATGTATTCCATGTCTGAAAAGGGCTAATGTTAAAGCTTCCTGAAGCTTTTACAGAGGGGTTCCTCAAGAAACAATTTAAGGCTCCTGTATGGCTCCAATGTGGCAAACCCCTAAAGATACCCTGAAGCCCCTGTCCTTGTTCGAGGCACTGCATGCAGACTGACCCCTCCTCCCTCAATGTGTTCTGTTTTAAGGTCCGTTCCCATCTGGCTGCTTTAAAGAGCAGTGGCAGCGTGGCCTCCTCAAACTCCTCCGCCACTGCCCCGCCCGTTGTGTCACGGTCGCACTCCTTCAGCGAGCCGCTCGCCCCTAGTTTTGAAAATCTTCACCTTCGCAACAGCCAGGAACCCCACCAACACCATCACCCTCCATCTTCATCATCATCCTCCTCATCATCAACGCCTGCACGCACTGACCCACAACCCCACCCCCAGCTTAGGCCCTCGCCCCATGAACTGGCCCCTTCAGAAGAGGTCCCGCCCAGGGTAAGAACAGGAAGACAGACCCCTGTGTAGTCAGGCAGAAAAGGTTCAATACTTACAATACAATTTTCTGTTAAGTGACCAAATGGGACGATTTAATTAAATCCACATCAAATTAGCATAAAAGTATTTGAATAATAAGCAGTTTGGTCGGCAGCTTTAAATGACCTCTTTCCACAAAAACAAGGTTCAGTGTCTACCTTGGGTTTCCTGAGGAAATCTGATATTGTTCTGAATCTATTCCCCTGATAAACAAAATATCATGAGAAAGAGGAAGCAGTGTTACTCTATGTGATGTGAATCAGTGTCGACATAAAGAGAGTTAGCTTACTGTTGCAGTCTGTGACCTCTTTATAACCCAGCTGTGGGTACTGAGATCGTGTTGAACACCGGGACAAGTTGGAACAATCTGACTCTCTGTCTCGTGATTTTCTTCCCTCAGAACCAGACTTATTTAGTCCTTTACTGTACAACCACAGAGGGACATAAAAATAACTGTAGAAGGAGAGAAAAATAAGCAATAAAGGAGAGAGTTCTGCATTTAGAGAACAGTTTTTCCCACCTGAATACATAGCGTGTTAGACGCTATGGCTAAGTATAGGAAAGACTGGAAAGCTATGTGGTACTACCCACAAATGTGGGCAGTCACAATCCAAAAAAGTAAAAGATCTAAATTCAGTCCGCAGACTGTTGCCCACCAGAAAAAGAAACCCTCTGTTATAAACAGAATTGCTGGCAAGCTGAACCACAACCCTGTCAAGACTTAACTGTATAGTACATAAAGTTTGAATACAACTCATCAAAGCATCAGGTAAACGACTGTAAACATCACAAGATTCATTTCACTCTTAAAATACAGGAGAAGCATGTTGCTAAGGAAAGACTGACCTTTCATTAACATCAGTCCATATCTTTTTCATTTTGTCTCTAACTTCTAAACAAAGCTAAATAATGGCTGTTTATGATATTCTAAATTATATTGGCTGCTGTGACTGGTTTTGTTCTGCACTGCTGTGTTTTGTTGAGCTTTGGATGCTACCAAATGTTCTGCATTGGCTTTACATGTGAATCTGGAAGGGGCAAAGGTTTGACCATATGTGGCCCGTGTGATAGTTGTTTCACAATGGTGCTCCGGGGGTTTGTGTGTGTGTATGTGTATTTTAGAGAAGCACCGCTTGCGGCAGATTTTCATGTTTTGATGAGACACAGTGTCCTTTCAGGTGAAAGCGCAGTCACATTACACATCTACTGCTCATGAGCAGCAATGACTTTACAGAAGGTTTTTATGATAGCTTACTGTATGTTTTGTGTGTTTTATGTATTCGCTGCACTGTCAAGCACATTCATGCACACAGATTGTGTATGTGTGAGCTGGTCACTGTCTTTATCACAAAAGGTTCCTGTCAGGACGACATCAAGATCCCCGGTGTTGTCAAGGCGAGACTCGCCTCATCACCATGGCAACGTCTCACACAGCAGTCATGCTGTGCAACGCAATGCTGCCAGGTAAATTGACATAAAATAGAAAATAGAAAGTTTGTTTCTTTCTTATAATGTGTCCGATGCATCTATAAATATAAGGGATATCTGTTGGGTTATTTAAAAAAAACTGTGTATCTGAGTATAAAATTTATAAATAAGAGAAACTCATGCCAAATATTTGATAAACCCTGCATGGTTTGATATCTTATTGAATATGTAGATTTAGTAATGGTTCTAATTAATAAATCTGCATACAATACTTGGGCATTAAACATAAATTATAATCAGCATTAAATTACTGATGATAGCATTATTATATTATTGGATTAGAAGTGGGCCCAGAATAGTGGTCTGTGGACCTCCACTGGTTATATCTTTAGAGGAGCCTGTGTAAATGCAGCTACTGTGTACTTACAGAGAATGTTTTGTTGGAGCTGAATCAGTCACACAAATGAGATGTTAAGGAACTAAAACTGCACAATGTCAATTTGTAAAAGAAAGTCATTTGCACCCATCAGGAGAGGAGTCTAGTGCTGTGAAGCAGTGTGAAACCAGGCTGCTGTTCTCAACTATGTAATTAAAAAGACATAAAAAAACTTCCTCAAAGATGCTGGCAAAAACACACTTTCCTTGTTTGGAGATGGATCTAACACACACTTACACACAAGATTGTACATTCAGTGCACTCAGTGTCTTCACTGTCTGTCTGTGCTGCTGTAGTCATTGTCTGTGGAGTTGTGTGGGAGGGTTTATGTAATAGTGCTAGCTGTCTAACCTTGTGATACGTCTTTATTTGTGTTTGTGTGTGTGTGTGTGTGTGTGTGTGTGTGTGTGTGTGTGTGTGTGTGTGTGTTCACATGCACATGCACATTTTTCTATTTCCAAACCACAAGCCTTCTCATGCGATTCACTGTGTCATTTCTTTCCCTTCCTCTCACCCTGCGGTGCCGGATTTTATCATATCTTTTTATCTATAGAACAACATAAACTCTGTTCTTACTATACTATTACTTATTTAGCATATTTGTACTCCTTATTGTGAACTTTTTATGCGAAACATAATATTCTTAGTCTGTTATCTGTTAATATTGCGCTCTTTTTGTTTTCTCAAACCAGAAAGGAAGGGAATTTACACAAATTTGCAGCAAGCTAGATGTATTTTAAATTATTGATTATGCAAATGTTCTGATGAAAATAACAGTACAAACATTCAGTAGTCACCATTTTTTGTTTTCTGATTTAGCAGCTCTTTTGCACTTTGTCCCAATTTTTGCTTCACTTGAGATCATTTAGTCAAACCACAAGAGGAAAAATTTGAATTTGATTTTAAAGATATTGAATATCAGCACAGCGTCTTGCACCCAAAAATACCAGTTAAAACCCCCAGTTAAAAGTTGCTGTCTCTGCAATGGCTTCATCTCTGACTTTCTTGACTCTGGTGTCTACAGCGTGGCGGAGCCTCGGCTGCTGTGGGAGCGAGTGGAGAAACTGGTTCCCAGACCAACCAGTAACAGTGGCAGCGGAGGCTCCAGTTCCTCCAGCAGCTCCAGTAACTCCAGCTCTCAGCCCGGTTCTCACTGCGGCTCTGGAGAGAGGTTCAGGGCCCGCTGTGAGTCCACACACGCTTTACAAACCAGCACTTACAAACATGCAGGAGGTGGACAGTATAACTGAAACACCACCTTGAAAATAGCTCTGCTGAAGTAAACAGCATTTTAATAAAGGAGCTACACAAACACTTCAACACACTTCTCATTTGGATTTGCCAACATCACTTTTTAGAATAAACTGACCTTTTCACCTCCACCTCCTTCAGCCTCATCCAAATCGGAGGGCTCGCCCCTCCAACGGCCAGAGAATGCTGGGAAAAAACCAGAGGAGAGGAGGGACTTGGTCAGGCCAAACAGACCAGCGGTGAGAGTTGACTCAAAGCTGACTAGCCAGTACTGTAGCTCGCTAGTGGAGATGGAGATCTAGTACTCTCTGTGTGTATAGTTATAATGACATGATGGGTGTGTTTGAAAGCTGGACTATGTGTGATGATTTAATGTGGCCTGATGGGAGTGTGAGTGATAATAAACTGGCTCTTTAGAATTGTGTCATGTGATCTGCTCACCATCTAGTCGAGTGACGTGATAGGACTTTGTGAAATGATTGTTGTATCATTGGATTGAGCTCACTGGCTGAAGGGTTTCCTGCGCTTGCTTTCTTTCCACTGGTCTTTCTGCCTGGGCGGTGGCCATCTTAACTCATGCCTTCTCTAACCTCAATAAAGAATTTACATAATATAATTATAATTTTTCATCTTTGCAGCTCTAACAATTGTCTCATTATTTGAATTAATCCACTAACCTTACCTCTTTCCTCGCTTCATCTTCTGGCTTTGCTGCTCTCACGTTGGCTTCTCATTGGCTGGCGTACCTCTATAACCACTCTTCCTCTTCAGCAGATTTCTGTTTCCTGCTTTACCTTTTTCAAAGGAAGATTAACTGAAAATCTTATATGGCATCTAAACTAACAACTCAGACGAAGAATGGACACAATTCCCACACAGGGAGAAAAATATAACTCAATAACATAAAATGACCTTTGACCCTGGTTTTACCTTTCACCTCCTGTCCTTCAGGACCTGACGGCTCTGGCAAAGGAGCTGCGTGCAGTGGATGACGTTCGCCCCCCAAATAAGGTGACAGATTATTCATCCTCCAGTGAAGAATCAGACACCACTGATGAAGATGACGATGAAGAGGTAGACCAGGAAGCAGGGGAAGAGTCAACCTCTGGCCCGGAGGATTCCAGAGCTGTGTATGTACACAGCCCTTACCTCTGATCTCATACATACTTGATTATGTAACATTTCTCTTAAACAGAACTGCATGTTTGTTTACATAAAACCTTGAAACAGGGAATATACAGCCCAGATTCCAAAAGAGTTGGGTAAAACATAAGTAACACAGAATGTGATAATTTGCTAATACTTTCTGACATACATTTAATTGAAAACAGTACAAAGATAATGTATTTAATGTTTGATCTCATCAACTTCATTGATGTTTGTAAATTTAAGTTTATTCTGAATATGATGCCAGCAACACATTTCAAAGAAGTTGGGACAGAAGCCACAAAAGACAGGTAAACAGGTTCATTGGTAACAGGTGATAGTATCATGATTGGGTATGAAAGGTTCATCCTGGAAAGACTCAGTTGTTCACAAGCAAGTATGGAGAGAGGTTCAACACTTTGTCACATGACTGTATAAATTACATGAGCTCAGGAACACTTCGTAAAACTGTTGTCATGCAAATGATCGCATTCTGGTTTTATTTATTTTTTCCCAACTTTTTTGGAATTGGGTAGAAATCATATTTTACCTTATGTTCAATATGGAACGCTATATAATTATATTCCAAACTGCATCCAGAACAGAATTTGTTTGTGTTGAACAGCTCTCCCTCTCTCCTACAGTTCCTCCAGGCTGAGTAATGGAGAGACCGAGTCAGTGAAAACCATGATTGTTCATGATGAAGGCGAGAGCGATGCAGGCTCAACGCCCTGCAAAGACAGCACGCTGATCGTCAGACAGGTACTGGCCGAAAAGAACAAACAATGAAAATCAGACAAACAAACCAATCATTTACCACATTCTTTTAGTTCTGTGGTGTATTTTGTTCATTCATACCCCAAGTGTTTTTCCATTTTGTTTGTGTGTTGTGTTCATCATGTTCTGTTCTTGCATACTTTGTGGCCGGTGGAGAGCAGCTTGCGGTTACAACGTGTAGAAGCTTAGCGTAGGTTGAGTTTAAAACCTCATAGCTTTTAATTACATAAATACCGCTAGCTAATTCAGTAATGGTGATGATTTATTACATTGTCAAACATTAAATTTTTTCGTTTTCAATCCATTTAAATAAATAAAAATAAATAAATTAAAATCTTCAGATCAGTTGACACATCAGCAGTTATCACATGCACTTAGTACCACAAAATCACGTACCATATTATTTTAGCATATAATTGACTACTAACAAGAGTTTTTTTTTCCGCCTGTAGAATAGCCACTGTAGTTTGCCCTTTGCTCTAGCTAACACCTTCCCTTCCCCTGAACTCATCAGGAACACATCTAGACCCAAAGTCGTCTACCCCTCTTTCTACTTCCAGAGTACAGGTGACAACAGAAAGCGTCCGAGCCCCGGCCCGGGCCAAGTCCAGACCCCTGGCCTGCTCGCAGGTTTCGCCCCAAGTCCCGTCTCGGGCCCGGGCCTTGGCCACCACACCCCCAGCCCCCACCATCATCATCACCACCACCACCATCACCCCACACAGCACTCGGACAGGAACGGCTTTGCCTGCCGCATCCACCACCTCCCAGACCTGATCCAGCAGAGCCACCATTCCTCCCCCTCCTCCACCGCATCCAACTCCCCTTCCTCCTCCAGTCTTGCCAGCCCCTCCTCCATGTCCCCCCAGAGTCCCCTGGACAAGCTCGCCATTCTCACAGAGGTATGTCCCCCGGCCCCAACACTGACGCCTGTTTAGGGGTGCCATTTCTTGTGTAATCTTGAACAGGAGGAAGCCAAGACAGATCGAAACCATCATGGCCTGCCATAATTGGGAACACAGTAGAGTAGAAACCAGTTCAGATCAATTCTGCTCATACTGCTGTTGTTTCCAACTTCTGATTGGCCATAATAATAATGTCTTCTTCTGATTTAATGTCCTGGATTAGGTAGGGTGCCCTCTTCTGGTCACCATTGGCACTTCCTTACCTCCACATGGCCCTCTTTACCATTTCCTCTTTTTTTCCCTCTACTGACATAAGCTTCCTGCAGAGAGATGGTGGGGTTGGTGGAGGGATGTTTTTTTCCCTCTGAACAACAATCTTGAGTTTATTGTATATATTTTTAATAACTTTGGCTTAAAATACAAAATAACAAGGTTTTTTGGGGGGGAGAAGGAATTTACAGCTGTGGTCTAATCGCTCCTCAGTGAGTTTTGTATTGATGCTCGTAGACCTGTTAGCTCTGGTTCAGATTCCGTGTCCTCTGAGGCTAGTTGCGGTTTTAAAAACGTTCACCCCAAACATCTGAATCTCATTTTATTCCTTGATGTTGTCTATTTCCATCAAGCGAGTCAAATTCTCACATTCACCAGACAAACAGGGAAGTTAGGAGCGCAACGGCAAGTACTATGTTTCCCATGGAAATATTTTTTTAACTGCATTTTTGTTTCCCCTTTTGTTCTTTTTGTCAACAGCACTCCATATGTTTTGCCCTCCATCATTGTTTTTGCCTTTTCCTCAGTATTTCTAATTTTTCCCTCCGATTGAATGCCCATTGTATTTGCATGCCACACATAGAGAAATATCTCAGTTTGCCTGCCTGTTTTACCACATTGTCTTGTTAATTGTTCACATGAATTGTTATCTGTAGGCATCTAATATTGTAAATGTTTTTGATCTTTCAAAAATAACACAACCAGAGTCGTGATGTCACCACTAAGTCTTATTCTATCTCACTGTAGAGCCAATCTAGTAACAACATGCAGAAACACAAGTCTTCTTCCTCCTTCACTCCGTTCATCGACCCACGCCTCCTCCAAGTCTCTCCATCCACCGGCAGCGCCCTCAACAACGTCGGTAAGTCCCCTCCCCCATTGGCTGCTGGGAATAATCAGGTACCAAAAGGTTCACAGCCACAAAGAGTTTCAGGTACTTTTTTCGTACTTCTAATGTCAGGCCTCCAGCTGATGATCTGCTTTCCTTTTTCACCTCAGGCTCTGGAACATTTAGCTATTTGAAATGAAGTTAAAAAACTGGGACAGTTAGGATTGACAACAATAATAGCATGTACTTTCTTTTTATACACTTTTTTATCTTTATAATAATATATAATATATTTGATTTTTTTAAGAAAATTACATAATAAACACACAAAAAAGAAAACACTCAAGGTTCCTCTGGACTAAACAGACGACAGGACCAAACGTCCTGAGTGTCTGAAAGGTTTCAGAGAAAAGTTCAAACCCACAGCTAAATCCGTTTGTTAGTGTGGACGACTAACACTTGTTAGCTCCTGCAGTTTATAAACACTACTTTCATATCAAGGCAGTGCTCCTTTTCCCATCATCCCTCAGAGGACTGGCCATCATCGAGGCCAGATCTTTCCAGCCTTAAGGACTGTGGTATGCTGAGCCATTACCTCACCTGATGCAGCTGCGACCGGCCATTGACCCCTTAACTATACTAGATTGTTCGTTCTTTATTTAGTTACTGATTGGGGGAGTTTAGATTTTCCTGCAGATGTCTTTTGTCCAGATGTGAGTTCAAGAGAGGCAAAGAGAAGGATGGTCCACTGTCTGACACAGACACTGTAAAACACAAGATCAGTTCTGGAATCAATTCCTTGGATAATGGTCAAATTATGCTTGTTTTTAAGACTTAACTTTCCCAGCCTTCAATTTCAGACTATTTTATGATAATCTTGTATTTAGAATTGACCAAAACAAATAAAGGAAATCTTTCTAATACTGACCATTTGACTGACCCCCCACCCTGCCCGGTAAATTCTACATCCTACACTGTCCTACCTAAGCCCTTCCCTTTGACCTTTTAGGCTACGGGAACGACGCCCGCCTGGCAGAGGCGCTGAGGGCCGACCCGTCTCGGAAGGGCTCTGTGGTCAACGTGAACCCGGTCAACACTCGCCCGCAGAGCGACACGCCAGAGATCCGCAAGTACAAGAAGAGGTTCAACTCTGAGATCCTGTGTGCTGCACTCTGGGGTGAGAACTCAGAAATCTCATTTTAGCAGTTAAACATTCATACATGAGTAGCCTGTTAAATGTGACATCACCATGAACAACTGGGACAACAAGATATTACTGCCACATATTTTTTATTTACAGGTTTAACATTCCTAACTGATGAACTTTGTTAGTATATAATGTGCTAACATTGATGTAATTTGTAAAATTATCATATTCAGTGCAACATAAAAACCTTTTGTTTGTTCTAGCTCTGAAAGTCTTCACCACCTGGTGGCAGCAAAGCCCTCATGAAGCTACAGACTGACCAGACTGCATACTGTAGCTCCAGCTGTGGCCGGTGTTGATGTTTTCCTAAGTGTGTGTGTGTGTATTTGTATGTGTAGGAGTGAACCTGCTGGTGGGAACAGAGAGTGGTCTGATGCTGTTGGATCGCAGCGGTCAGGGGAAAGTTTACCCTCTGATCAACCGACGGCGCTTCCAGCAGATGGACGTCCTGGAGGGACTCAACGTCCTGGTCACTATATCAGGTACACAAACACAAATAGAGACACACTCTGCTATATTTGTTGGGACCCTCATTGACAGAATGCATTCTCGAGCCGCTTACCCTGACCTTAACCTTTACAACTAGATGGCTCATCCGTAACCTAAACCTAATTCTGAACTGACCCTTAAAACCAAGCCTGAACCCTCAGAGAGCCCTTTGAAATTGTGATGACCAGCCAAAAGGTCCTCACTTTGCAAAATATCCTTATTCTCTGCTTAAAAACGTGTTCCAGTCTGCACCATGTAGCAAAGAGAAGTGCGCATAAACACAAACACATGCACACACATATATACACACACGCGCACACATGTGGGGGCTCTCAAGCTCAAGAGCGTGCACACAAATTTTAAAGATTGCTTTATTAGGCTTCGTGCAGCTGAATGAGTCCCGCCAGAATGAAGGATTCCATATTAATGTTGTTTGAATCAATTATGAGACTGAAGAGCAGTTTCACTTCTGTTTATCCTGCTGTGTCAGCTCATCCTGCACTGTCACGCTAAAGTGTGTGTATGCGTGTCTATTTGTGAGTGTGTTTTGTTTCGTCTACTTCTCTTCCTCGCTTGTGCATACACCTACACAAACACACCTGCAAACACACAGTAAAACCCGCTACATCATCCATATTCTCAGTCTAATTGTGCGTGTTTGTGTCTGTTGTTGCATAAATATTTTTAGACACTCGCAGACAGTTGAGTTCCAAGATTTCTCAGACCGAAAGCACATCCATATTCTTACTTCTCCTCTTTCTCAATTTCACACACACACACAGAGGCAGTGTCACAACAGATATTTTGAGCTAAACGGATATTGAGTAAATCTCAGCCTGGTGAGACCACGTCATGTGTGTGTACGATATGTAGTGATGACACACACATAAGCTTTCCATGATGGAAGGAAACGCCGCAGAGCAACACGCGTCGATTTCCTTTCATGAAACTCGTTTACGTTGCTGACATGTGAAGCTTCACGTCATGGAAAGTTGTTGTGCACTGTTAGAGAGGCTGAAAAAGGGTTTGTGGCACATCAGGCAACATCCTGACAGCATCTCATAGGTCTAACAAAAGCCTCATGCACTAAAAGTATGGTCGTCAGTGTCACTTTCTTATAGTGCATGATTTCTTATGACATTAGTAGATGTGGTCTGCAGTGCAGCAGAAACCACCTCTGTGATAAACAGCTGCATGAAATGCTAATGCATGAATAAGGTGTAGTTATGGTCTTGTACTTACTAAGTTTTTTAACTTTATTGAGTTTAGCGACACATATTCACAGATATCTGCATGTTAATATAAAATTTTCAAATGAAACTCGGTACATAAGTTGGACTGGTATTCACTCACTTGTAATTTTCTGTATTTTATTATTTCAGGAAAAATTACTTGCACATAGTGTATTTTCATACAGAAATAGCTTTGACCTGGGATGTACAGTGGTCATACCAGGATGTGTTATCTAAGATTCAAGCCATTTTCAGAGTTACTGCTGGTCCGGCACCTTTTTAAATTCTAATTCACGCACAGAGTTAACATAAAATTACTTTAGCTTTTAAAATGGGAACCATTTATTCCCACACAAAACCGTTTGTCACTTAAAGGACAAATATAGTATAATGTTCAACTTAATAAAACGGTTGAATAGAAACTGAAGTCTTGAGCATGTTATATAATGACATTAAAATGATATGGATGGGGTGGTGTAGGCGAGGAGCTCAGATAATTCTTTACTGACTCAACAACTGACTGAAAAGATACTTTACACTTTATTTGTGTATCACACACTGTCACCTAACTAGTAATCAGGACAGTCATGTAACATCCTACAGTTAAACAAAGAAAAACTCTTTCTTAATTTTTTTGTTGGGAACAATACACATCGAAAACAGAGCGACTAATGGCCATTTATTGTTGTTCTGTCTGCACACGCACACAGTGTTCCTCTGCATATTTTTTTGACCCAAGTTGACCCACACTCAGAATCACCAACTTCCCGAAATGTTGCAAAACACTGCAGGCATCGAGGATGGAGGAGAAAAATCCCACCACGGGGTCTTCTAAGAAATGTATTAGTTCCGGACTGATCATTGTAGCCGTAAAGATGAGAACGCAATCACTCAGGCGTATGCCAAATTAAAAGTCGAGAATTATTGCAGGCTAGAATGAAATCTCAGCAAGCACTCAGCAGCCGATGAGGACATTATAAGTGGCTTCCAGGATTAATTTGAATTGTCAAAACTCTTGCAACACCTGTGGTATAAATAACGATTTTATTGTGAGACCAACATGTTTCGACTTGCAGGCTTCATCATGGTCTGCTCACGATACGCAGATTAGGCCATCAAATTCACAACTGGAGACATGGCAGTGTTAATAGCAAATACAGATTTATTTTTGACTTTTAGAGAAAAAGCAAATTAATCATGTGTGCCTCTTCAATTATTCTTAAGAAGTTTGACGCAGAAAATAGATTTGACCTGATTTGGCCTTTCCTGATCAACGACAGGTAAGAAGAACAAGCTCCGTGTGTACTACCTGTCCTGGCTGCGGAACAAGATCCTGCACAATGACCCTGAGGTGGAGAAGAAGCAGGGTTGGACCACCGTAGGAGACCTGGAGGGCTGCGTCCACTACAAAGTTGGTAGGTTGCATTTCACAGCTCCGGTTTTCAAACACCAATATCGAACCTTTGTTGCAGGTCTCTTTCATTTCATTTTTTCTTTCTATCTCCACTTTTACCTAATGAAGGTAAAAATGCTAAATTATGTAAAGCTCTAAACCTTGAGAGGGTTTTGCTTATTGTTGAAAATAGTTTAAGTTAAAATTGAAAAAGGTTGTTGTAAGGTAATAATTTGGTGTGGTTAGATAAGAATATCCAGCCATTACTGTGGTGGGAGAGCATGTCGAAATATCATTCATCACTAATTCATCTGATGCATTTTGTTTCTAAAACATGTTAACTTTTTAGTTTGAAAATAATGGTATCTTGTGGGGTAATTATCTGTGTTTTGTTATTAATGTATGTTTCCCAGGAGACATAAACCTGCCACACCTGGATTCAAACACAGACTTAGAGTGAGTGTATGTGTACGGGATAAACACGCCGATGGAAGGAAAGCCCTTGATTAAGTAATAATGCGGAAAGGACGTCCAAGTGGACATGTAACTCCACTGTCCTGTCTAAAACTCAGAATGTCCTTGGTGATGGCAGTGCCACTGTGCAAAGCCCAGCACTTCCTGTTGGAAACCCCTCTCAATTGATCAGAGCTGTCAGTCATGAAAACCATTTCCTGTCAAGGAGTTTTATTCATGTGTGTTGATGTCTTGTCACATTTAATCGTTGGAATCACAGCTGGCTGAGACTGAACCAACACTTGCGGAAGTGCGGGAAAGTACAGGAGTTTCCAAAGATAAAATCGATATTTGTGAGAAATTCTGACTAAATGTCTCAACTCTGCACACTTTTCTGTGACTGTCAGCTAGTGATGGAGCTTGGTTGAGTTTTACTGCACATTAGAAATACTAAATTAAAATATAGTATACTTGAAACTCTGTGAATTTAAGTGGAATTTTTAACTAGAACTTCTTCCATTGAATGATTCTCAAAAGTCAGTTTGCACAGATATTTGATTCATTTATAAAACTGTCAGTTGAACATTTTCCTGAATATTGCACCAGGAAACAAAATGAACTAATCATGCATAGGGTCACAAAATCTGAATAAACATCGCGATTTTACTGTTTTCAAAAAGTGAAAATCAGTTACCAAGTGAGATGAGCCTTATTGGTATCAGCTACAGTGTCTCAAGCATTACAAGAACCATCTGCCTGTCTCATCTCAGCAAAAAACGGACCAACATTTTAGTGTGCACCTGATGCTGGTTTCCCACCGTGATGCCAGTTATTCTCTTTCACGGCCTCCTAAAGTTTCATTTTGATTTTTGTTCCCCAGTGAAATATGAGAGGATCAAATTCTTGGTGCTGGCTCTGAAGAACTCTGTGGAGGTCTACGCCTGGGCACCCAAGCCCTACCACAAGTTCATGGCCTTCAAGGTGAGTCAGTCCACTAGTTGAGCTTGTTTCCTTCCTTGTCTCCTGTGTTGTTAATGACAACAAATACGTTACAGTGCAGTATGACATCTCTAAAGTTGGTTCAGTGAATTGGATCTTGCCTGTGGTATATGTACAGTTGATTTTACGTTGTGTTTTTGCTGTATTATTATCCAGAATGAATGTTGATGCCAAGGTTTAAAGCAGGTCACAGATTAAATTCTTAGAGTTGTATTATTTGTGTGTTTTCAACACAGATTTATTGACTGTTTGTGCAGCTGGTTGTCAATATTGATAATCTCTGCCCTGGCAAATATTTACTGATCTTATGCTCAAGCTTCTGTTGGTTGACTGACCAAGAGGGGAAAAAAACTGTTTTTCCGACCTTTGTGCTTCAGTCTTTCGGTGACCTGGTGCACAAGCCCCTGCTGGTCGACCTTACTGTGGAGGAAGGTCAGAGGTTAAAGGTCATCTACGGCTCATGTTCAGGCTTCCACGCCGTAGATGTCGACTCTGGCGCCGTCTACGACATCTACCTACCCACACACGTAAGAACATGCATACCCAATATCTCACATGCATGTTTGCTGGTGTTGGATTTCATTTCTTTACTAGGGTTGCACAGTCATGGCAAGAATTAAAAATGTAAAATGTATTAGTCATAATCATAATTCATCTAATTGATGTCTCCTCAAATTGTCAGTACTAAAGTAGATCAATAAGTCTGATCACAGGAGATAAAATGGTCTCAGAGAAAGTCATCAGCAGGCACCATGTTGGTGTTGTGTGTCCCTGCAGATCCAGACCAGTATCCAGTCTCACGCCATCATCATCTTGCCCAACACCGATGGCATCGAGCTGCTGGTGTGCTACGAGGACGAGGGTGTTTACGTCAACACCTATGGACGCATCACCAAGGACGTGGTGCTGCAGTGGGGGGAGATGCCAACCTCAGTGGGTGAGTCACATGGGCAAAAACTACACAAATATACGCCGTACAGTTTTTCTTCATTCTAGATCAGCATTGGCTAAAATGAAGCAACGTCTTCTTGCAACACCTCTTCACATCTTACGTATTCTGAATCAATGAGTTGTGAACAGTTCACCAAATGGTAATTTGAATGATTTTGAATGTACAGGCCTGTAAAGGGTAAATTGATCAAACATTTCAGAAGAACAAAAACAAATATAATAAAATGAAAAGAAAAAATAATAATCTTGTGTAGGAGAATATTGTTTTCCTTTAATCTATGTGGAATGTGTGTCCAGCTCATAATCCCTTGTGAACTTGTGGAGCGGGCAAAACCCTTTTGAACACCAGTTTTTAATTCACATGTTCTTTTAATTGTATTTTAATTAACAGAGGTTTTGATGATGTAATATATATGTTACTTCTAAAATATAACTTTGCACATTGTTGGTTCATATACTCCTGATGGATCAAATTCTTCATGAAGGTTTGTTCAGCAGTGATTGATCATCATCTAGCACATGCACACAGCTGTTGTATTTAACCTACACAAGCCACTTGTATTGATTATTAATGTGGTTGAGTGGTGTATGTTCACTATCATCAGTTCAGTGAGATCTTAAAACCTTTTTATCAGTCTTAAAATATAATATTCTTTCTAAGGATCAGTATATTGGTTAACTTAAATACCTCTTTGCAGCCTACATTCGTTCCAACCAGATCATGGGTTGGGGAGAGAAGGCCATAGAGATCCGCTCGGTGGAGACCGGCCATCTGGACGGCGTCTTCATGCACAAGAGAGCCCAGAGACTCAAGTTCCTCTGTGAAAGAAATGACAAGGTGAGACTTCTGTGTAAACATTCAACAACACATCCTGATCAGATCTGTAAAGTGGGATAAATTACCCATTAGCACTGGCATTAATGAGTAAACCCTTGATTCTGATTCTTGCTAGTCAGAGATCTTCCAGCCAGCTGCTAGATACAAATGAAGAGAAACAAACGGGGGTGATGTAACAAATATTTTAAAACACAACATGTTTAACCATGCACTACACAAGAAGATGTTTTTTTTCTCAATGTTTGACTCAGAAATCCCTGCAGGGCATATGAGAGGACAGTGGAGCCATATCCCTTTGCCATTCAAAGTGAATTAGGTTATAGATTTACAGTTAGTTTAACATGAAAATGGCTATATGCTAAAAAAAGGGGAACCATCAGTTTCTGTTATTGTGAGGCTTTTTAACCATCCAAATATACACTGATTTCCACACAGGGCATCAAACAAGTTGGTAAAACTCCCCGAGGTTTTCTAGAGTCACTTTCTGTTGGCTCAGCCTCTGCTGCTGCAGCTCTGTCAGCTGTGGAAGTAACTTGAAACTGCTCTAGTTCCTCTTCTCTCTTCTCTCCACTTTGCTGGCCTGTTTAAACTAACGAGAAGTAAAGGATTAGAGGTGAAATTAGTTCCCCTCTCTGCGGTTCCTTAGCTGTGCCTGTGCGGGAAATGATGTAAGCTTTTGCCGACTCGAGCTTAGTCAATTAGCTGACTAATCTATTGATTAGGTTTTTTGAGCTAAGAAATTTTAGTCAATGCCAGTCTGGGAAATAGACTGTTAGTCATTAGTGGGCTATGTAATAGAAAAAAAAGCAACTGTAGGCCTCGAGAGGTCCTTCTGTGTGACTGTATTCATTTATTAGGGCCAATAACATGGGAGATATAATTTGACAGATTTTTGTAGTCAAATCCTGTCTGGACTCTTGGTCCAATAAATTTTTTTACAATCCACGATTTTGGTTTGCTGATGGCCTGAACAAGGCCTGAATGGTCTATAGAAAATACCTAATTGTAATAATTATAATTATATTAATTATTCTGACCAATATTTCAAATGCAATTATTTATTAATGTGTCTGATTTAATTTCCTAAGTTGCTTTTCTTATTATCACTTATCATCAGTTATATTTACCTACATTAATAATAACTTTACATTATTTTGATTACTTTATCAGCCTCATTGAAAGCCAGCTTTCTTTTTTTGACGAGTGCAAGTACAAAAAAAACGTTCATAGTCAGAGAACCACACAACCAGCATATGAGAAGAAAACTTACAGGTTTTGTGTTTTTCTTGTGTCTTAAACCCTGATTCCAAAAAAATGATGCTATATGTAAATGCCATGCCATGTTTTGCAAACTATATTTAATAGAGAGTTAGTTAATAAAAGCACAGTACAAAAAGTTATTTAATGTTCAAACTGATAAACTTTTTTTTTTTAAAGTATAAACTCAACATTTTGTAAAACAAAATCTGTGGGCAAATAGTCCAACAGTTTAAGAACAATGTCTGTTAACATACAGTTGTAATGAATTTAAAAATCAGTTGCAATGAATTTCACCATCTACAATCCATGATATCAAAAAAGGATTTGGAGAATCTTTCAGACCTATTACATCACATTGGCAACATTAGTTACAAATGCCCATGGTATGGGTAACTTGCGCATCTTTGAAGAAACCATAAATGTCAAAAGGACTTAAATCAGCAAGACAATATCAAGCCAGATTCTGTCTATGTTCCAACTGCATGGCATCATAGTTAGTTAGTGCAGATACTGGACTGACCTGCCTGCAGTCCGGACCTGCCTCCCACTGAAAATGTAGGCCACATAATGAAACCCACAACATGGCAACCCTGGACCCTGGATTGTTGAGCAACTGAAGTTGTATATCAAGCGAGAATAGGAAAGGATTTTAACTTAATGTATTATGTAGGAAAATAATAAAAATCTTGGATTTGACTAAAATTAGTAAATAGTCATTTATCAGGATCAGGACAAATAACAAAAACACTTGATCACAATATCATTAGGAGGCTGTAATTGTACCAGGTAGAAAAATCTCCCTCTGTTTGTGTCTCCTCTTCAGGTGTTCTTTGCCTCCGTTCGGTCCGGAGGCTCCAGCCAGGTCTACTTTATGACTCTGGGTCGAAGCAACCTGCTCAGCTGGTAGAGGTCCACATCCTGCCCTCTTCCTCCTCCTTCTCCTCATCCTCCTCATCGTCCTCCACTCTCATTAACACTGGATCTCAGAACCCACCGTCGATGTCTTGTCAGCACTCGGGACAACCAAAAGAACAAAAACAACCACCAACCAGCCCTTTGAAGCAGTAGACAACGATGACTTCACCTTTGCTCTGGCGATGGAGCATCACGGCTCCGGAGCTGCCCGAGACGCAACCGGTCAAGTCACGCAGTTGTCGCCCACTGAAATACCCGAAGTGACGACTTGCATACAAAATGAAATCAATGATTAATTAATATATGAAAGAAAGTAGAAATAAATTAAATGTGAATTTAAGAAAAGGGGGCAAACAACTTTTTGTGTCCCCTCTGCGTTTTTCTTGGTGCTCATCAGATTGCGATGGGATAGATTTTGTACCTCTGCATCATTTCCGTGCTCCTGGGCTGGTCAGTAAGCTTGAGGTCTTCTAACTAATAGTACTGCTACCACTATTATTACTACTACTGCTACTACCTTCTCCAGGTCTGCCTCTTGTAAGAGAGTTCCCCCTCTGCCCCATGTTCCTGCCCTCTGCCCTTTCTTATGAGCGTTTCATGGGGCCGGTGGGGTGGGAGTCTGTTGTATTAATGCTACAGTAGTGTGTGTAAATGTACTTCTGTTTGGTCCAATTACTGCTGACATGCTGGTTAGAAGTTGAGACTGTCAGCCAGGGGTAAGTTGTAAAACCCCGGAGCCAGTGGGGCTCGTCACGGTGACAAGCAGGCGAGAGAGGCCTAATGTTTGAGGTTCTACTGTAAGTCTGATTGATGGGACTCGACAGGAGGGTGTGTGTGTGTGTCGTTGAAGTATTGTGTTGTTCGGACAGGTGCTTTAAAAAAGGGGATGGCAAAGAGAGAAAGAGACGTTGAAGCAGATGGATTTCAGAATAGTATTTTTTGAATTATTGCTATTATTATTATTATTCCTTGAAAATAAGTGTAACTATGTGGAGTAAAACATGTCTTTTACCTTGTTTTTTAAGATTTACGCACATCCACCCACAGTCCGCAGTTTGCTTGCTTTTACTCTGAACCCACAGAAGTGCAAGGTGTGTTTGTCTAAGAAGAAAGTGATGTGGCTGTGGTCCAAAAAATAAAATAAAATAAAATAAAGGTGTCTATGTTCAATAAAAGTTCATTTAATCTTCCAGATCAATGGTCAATGTTTTTCCTCCACCGGTCAAACATGACGACCTAAACTCACCTCTGGTAGGACGGTCAGCTGATGTCTCTCAACTTGAGAAACTCGAACTGTTGTGAATAGTCAGATATAAAATGAAACAAAGATGATAATGGAGCGTTAAGTAGAGGAGAAAGTTCAGTATGTGTGTGCTTGTGCGGTCGGAGAGTTAAGTGTCATCGACGAATTAGATTTTCGCGGCAGAGGTAAACGCATGGTCAGCAGGTTTGTTTCAGCAGAGGAGTTTTTTCTGGAAGGCGGTTTTCTATCTTCCATTTAGTTCTTTCTAATCACTTCATTTTTCATTTGTATGAATGCAATGCACTAAGTGTCAAGAATGTAGAAAGACATATTACTGTGTGGTGGTCCAAGGCATGAGATGATGTTTTTTGCTTTGTATCTTGTCACAAGTGATCAATCCTAGATGTTCAATTTCCAGTTAAGACGATTGAAAGCTGCAGCAGCGGAGCCTCTACGTCAGGTGTAGATATTTTCCGGGGTGGGGCTATTCTGTATTTGTTTTGCAGCCTTTTCCACAGCTGTGAGAATCTGTGCGGGAGCAAACGTGAGCGCAACAGAGCTGAGGAGGGTTTTTTTGGCATCCTGCGAGTTCTGCTCGCGTACGTCAGACACTCTTTCCCATCACACGAGGACGTAAACCTTATCGATTCAACGCTCAGACTCTGAATTTCAGTGTTACTGTGATGAAGTGTCACAAAACGGGCAACACGGAGCAGAACTTTTCCTCACTGTGCTGTTTGTGAAGAAACTGAAGACGGAAACCCACTTTTTCGGGAAGGAATAGTTTTCTCTATTTTGTGCCCCCCCCACTTCCTGCTCCAGCTATTATTTAAGTTGTCTGTATATGTGAAAGACTGAGCAGCAAACTGCAGCATTGATCTCCTTCAGGCCGGCATCTCCGAGCTGGATTTTCCTGTTTCCACAGTGACTCTGAGAGATTGCACATTGTTTAGTGAAAAAAGGGGCAAAGGAGAGTCCAATTTGTGCTTTCATTTCATGTCCAAACAGGTTTTTGTCAGGTCAAGTTTCAAGTTTACCTTGGCTGCATTTCCTCCCTGACGATAACAATTACACATGAGCAGTGTATCGATGCGTGAAAAGGTTACTGCCAGTCACTCAGTAACAGCTTGTCACAAACTTTTCCTCCCCTCGTGCAGAAAAGCTGTTTGGACCCCAATGCTGTGTCGTCAGAGGTCTGTGTGTGCAGTAGTGCCAGGTGTGTGTCTCTATTTGCGTCAAGGCCTTGATGAGTGGCTGTATTGATGAAAAATAGTGGTTATTATTGATTTTCTTCATGGGCTAAAAAAGAACGAGATTTAATATCTGATGACGATAAGCAGTCGCTTGCTGACTCACATTGGGAAAAAGTGCCAAGAGGGCAGCATTTAAAAAGTGTAAACCTATTGTTATGAAAACCACTACTTGGAAATCCTTGGAAAAAAAAATAACTTGAAGCATTGTGTATTCTTAAGTTTTAGCGCTAGTCGAAAAGCTTAACAATAGTTTCTGTTGTTTCTGTAAGTCTATGTACCCGTAAATATGCGACTGCGGTGGTTTGATATTATTACGCTCACCTTAGGTGGAGAAAATGTTTACAGAGGTAATGTTTTGTTACACTAATGTGCATCACGGTATTTATGTTCAATGCATACGCGTCTCAGTTCTTTAATTGTTTTTGCTTTTTGAGCCCAGTTTTTATTGGATTTTTTTTTTTTTTGTCATCTCCCCTACCCGACTAAATAACCTACTTACAAAACAATAAAGAACACACGTGTTGTTCATTTCAGGTATTCGCATAGCGCTGCTTAAACGTGGAAACATTGCAGTTCCGTTCCCTGCAGGCTTGGACGTGAGGCGACGTGTTTTTCCTCTGCTGTTTCTGCCATGCTACTCTAACTTATGTCCTCTCTGTGTATGACAGGAAGTCATGTATTTTCCTGAAGGTTTTTTTCTTTGAATAAACTTTAAAGGTAATTTTAAAAGAAGAGTGTGTCTTTAATCTCTGAAAGGCCTTTGCTGCTGTTTTTACCCACAAACACACATGCAAACATGTTGAAAAGAGAAATGTCGTAACACATGTTGGCTAACTGAAGCACTTCTAACACGTCAGTTGCAAATTTTGTTCGATTTCTGCTCCAACCGCTGCTTCACATTTCTGTCGACGAGTCATTTGTTTGCTTTCACCTAAACCTACAATCTGAACTCATATAGGATGTGAAGTGTGAAGTGCAGTCATTCACAATGCAGTAATGTTATGAATTAACCATTCACACGAAGAGTTGCATAAAAGGAAATAGAATCGGTGTTTTGTAAATTTTGAGTCCATGCTGTGGACATCTTGTTGAGTCCATCCTGTGGTGTCCATATGTCTGGTTTCTGTGTGAGTGGGTGTCTGAGCCCTGCTGAAAAGAGAAGTAAAGACAGGTGATAATTTCTCTTGTTCATACAGTTTGGTGTAAACATGTTGGTCTCTTAGTTGCTGCAGCTGTTCCCTCCAAAACACCTAAAGTCACTTCACCCATGTGCAATTTCTAGAATGTACTTCATGACTTTAGGCTAAAAAGACTTTTTTTTTTTCCAATGTGTAATTGTACTTTATAGATGTCCAAAGCAATTTAATGTTGTGATATGAAGATTTGCACTTTGGTGTCCCCAAGCAAAGGACAATAACAGATTCTCTTTTTTTTAAGTTTGAAGGATATTTTTTGACAGATAAAGAAATATAATCTGTTCATGGAGATGTGATGAGCTTTGACCATTTTGCATTTAAGCAGAAGAGGAGATGTTTATTTTTCCATGACTTTACAAAACGTAATGCTAATTTAAACATCTTTTATGAGGAAGACAATATATGAAAGCTTTGCTAAAAATCCACAGTGATTTAATTTTCTTTGTATCAAATCACTGATGTCACCACAAGTCTCTGACTTGTGTAGTTGATCAGCAATGAGTGACAATGCTGCCACAAATGTCAATTTCCAGTTAGGGTAAGATCATTTGCTTAAGGTGTGGTTACATTCCTTTAGTCATGATTTGTGTAAGGTGTTTGGTCAGGTGGTCAGATTTTCACTTCCTTTTAATTTCAAAAAACGACTCTGGTTGAGTCCATGCAGCCTGTAGTTTGTCACGTCGGTGACGAAACAATGGCATTTATTTTCTGTGAGAGCAGCCGTCTGTGGGACTCAGGTCTTCAAATCTCCCCCATTACGCCCTACTGTGTCTCATCTTTAGAATACGCCGATTCTTTATTAGCTTTATGGCTCTGACACCATGCAGAGCTGCTGTTTTCAGAGATGGACAAAATGGTCAGCTGTCCAAATGATTGATAGTTGACAGAAATGGGTTGGGCTTACAGTGTCATTTGCTGATATGATACAGAGTGGGTGGAAGGTGCATTCCTCAGCAGATGAAAAACAGGACAGGTCTGTCAAACTGTTTAGTCATTTGTCCAGTGTTATTGAGTATCAGGATATCACACATACAAATGAGGTGATCTGGAGAATTCCCAAAACACGCAACATCTCCTGCGTTCTCAACGGACAGCCAGAGTTTAATGAACGATGTGTTCTGTGTCGGTCACCTTTTAACCTGCACGTGCTAAAGATACTGTGTGAAAGGTCTGCTTGAATATTATCAACAATAATAAACACGTAAATTCCAGTTAAAGATAAAAATCTGCTTTGCAACTGGGGATGCTCCCCAGAGGCCTGGACAAGAGCAGAATCTGCTGAGGTCAAAGTTCATGTTGTCTGCTTTGTTTTGAAATGTCATGTTGAAATTTCGTCATCAAAATTTCAACAAAGGTTCAGATCGTAAGAAAACACTGCTTTGATCCAGGACCAGAAGATGAATGGATCTTTGTGTTGTTGTAGATTTTCATACTTTTGCTGACACCTTATTTCAACTACAAGCAAGCAAACAGCCTCATTACCAATAATAACAAGGTCACTCAGGAAATAATAGCTAAAAATGTCTGCAAAAACAAACACAGTTCTCTCATCCCAGAAACCTGCTGTTCGTGTCCCATATGGAACTGTCAGTTATTTTAAGACAAACCCTGATCTTTTCCTAAACCTAACCAAGCTGCAACCATTTCACAACATGAACCACAAGTTTAAACCTACGACCATTCCACAATGTTAGATAGTAGTTACTGGATGTAACTCTTGTTTTTTGAGTACATGCGCCTGACACCAGTATTCTCCAACAGTCATACATGTCATTTGGGAGTCACAACCTAGTCGGTCATTTAGGTCATTTAGGTATGAGGACGTGTTGGGCTGACGACAGCAAGTTTATAAAGAAAAAAATCTGGGTTTCTGGAGATGTGAGGTGATCGGACACATCGTTATCCCGCTTCTCATTCCTGCTTGAGGCCCGCGGCTTGAGGCTGCATGTGTCAGTGGCCGAGTTACGTTGTGACACTGTTATAGTACAATGCTAAAAAGGTCGAGTCATCTTTTAATTTAAGTTTAATATGAAAACTCATTCATGTTTCTTCTGTGGGTTGGGTGTCATTCACACTCACAACACTTGAATATAAAAGTCTCTCTCCATCTAATAAAACTGCAGCACCATAAACCAAAGTGCAAAGGTTCAAGAATGTGCACATAAAGGCAAAGGATGCATGAAAACGTGATATCAACACAGTATGCTCTTAACGAGAAGCAAGTAGTTAGTCCTTAGTTAGAGGAAGTGGATTCAGATTTGTTTTTAAATTCCAAATTGGACTGCAGCAACATTAATGACAAACTGAAGCCTCTCAAGTATTCGCTAAAACACACGACGGACAGACGCACACCGGATCACAACGTGGCCGCACCCTGACAAGATGACATCATTTTACCACATCTGTCCATTCAGGAAGATAATTGTTCGTCATGTGTCCTTTGTTTACACATACTGTTGATCGATCACTGCAAATCCAAACACACTGAATACAAATTTAAACACAGTATTTTTCCTCAGACTAAATAAAATGTGGGATACAGCACTTGGACAGGATCCCACCAGTTATGGGATTGTTTTCATGACAGCCAAGGCCCTCTGTAGCTTGCATCACTGCAGAGTACTCGTGTCATCTGTACGTGTATGTCTGTATTGGAAAATGCTCAGTCATGATCAATATATATGAGTAATTCACTAAAACGCACAATGGTGGACACCCTAGTTTCTACACAGGGAGATGACAGAACACTGAGTCACACCACTATTACAATGATGTTCTTAAATGCGGTCATAATGGGATGGTTTGCTGAGCGCCAAGTTTTTTTTCTTCAGGCAAAGCTTGTTTCACAGTCAATTACATTATTTGTGCAAGAATTTGGCCGCTTTACAACAACAGCCTGCATCACACAATCACAACCATGACTGTAGCTTGTTGGGTTCTGTGTTAGAACAGAGAAAACTATTAGATGGGATCTTTCCCCTCCAACTGTATACAAACAAATAGGACAAAGTTCACATGACAGTCTTTCAATCTAAAAACTGGAAATGTCAAAAGTCAGTCTATAAATGAAATGAAACCCTATTACTCACTCTAAGCTTCTGTTTTTTTTTTCTGAAACCCGTGATAATCTTTAAAAAATTCCTTTGTTTAAGTTAAGACAGGAGCCAGAAATCTCTGCTCAGTTTGTATCTGGTGCATAACCAGTAGATTTGACTGATGAATTTCACGGTTAGTGTGTTGCTTTTTTGGGGTTTTTTTTCCTCAAATGTTCAACAATTTCTATTATGTCATATTTTCTCTACACTAATGCTATATATTTATATTCATCCGTATGAAGCATGTTTAGATGTTTCTTGTGTTGCACAAACAAGCCTGTTAGTTTGCAAAGCTTTGGCTTTACTCTGATCCCCTGTCTGTCAACATGACATGCATGGATGGAGACAACTGGCGCAACAGAGAGAAAACTCTTCATAAAATACACTTGAACATAACCAAACCTGAACCCAGCTTAAAGCATTTCTTGAGTAAATGGTTGGGACTGGCAGCAGAAATCTACGATGTTACGTCACCTGAAAGTTGTCGATACTGTCATTCCCTCCTGGTTCCTACTTACTGCAATATTAAATGTCTCCGTGCCTGGTGAACATGCTCACGCTGACATACAGGTTTATGGAAACAAATAGGGAGTGTTGCACATTTCATTACCGGATGATTGGTTTGCATTAATCATGAGGTGTAATGGCTGAAGAAATGATATAGAGGCTGTCAACACAGCCTGTGTTGCTGTGCTACTCCTCCAGTTAAACCACAGCAAATAGTTACCCCTCTGGTCAAATGACAGTCAGCAGCTCCGGAGCTGGATCAAATGATCATCAAGTGACCAGCTTCACAGCTTCAAAGAACAGAAACAGATGACAATATAAAGTAATAAGCATGTGGTCACCACTGTCTTTGCAAAATTATTTCACTTAGAAGATGTATTTGTTGAAACTGACAACTCAGAATAGCAGAAATGGACAATCTAAATAATGGGAAATAACTGAAACAAATTGAGGTTTTTACCATGAAAATTTATAATAATAATAATAATGAAAAGAATGGTTAAATAATAATTTGCTTTGAGAGGGGTCAACAAAAGAGTAACCCAAATGATCTCAACTTTAATGTTATCCAATAAGATCAATAGTACCCTCATATCTGTATGTCAAGTGTGGAGCTGCAGCCCGGAGGTGATTAGCCTAGCTTAGCATAAAGATTGGAAGGTAAACAGCTTAGCCTTGCTCTAGCCACAGATGAAAAATGTGCCTATCATCACCTCTAAAGCTCACTAATTTAAATATAAGAAAGTAGAAAAGTTTGATGGAAAATAGTTACACTGACGACTGTTTTTCTACAACTGCAACTTTTGAATGATTTCAGAAACAAAAACAAAATTCTGTAAAGCACCAGAAATGTCAGAAATGAATATATCAAGGCTAGATACTGCTAGTAGTGAGAAAAGGTTTTTTTGTTTTGTTTTTTTGATGTGGGTGAACAATTACTAATCTCATGTGTGGATAGTTGGTGTGTGTGTGTGTGTGTGCGCGCGCACGTGTGTGCATGTGTGCGTGCTAAAACAAACAGAGATATCCACCTCTGACGCAAGAGACGGATGATGGCGGAGGAACAGCTCCAACAGTTGTAAATCAAGACCACTGCCTTTTTTTCTTTTTTTTTGAATGAACCTGCAGGAAATCTCTCTGGGTGGTGATAACTGTAGCTCTTTGCCCACAGTGTACAGTATGTGAGAAAATGTGTGTGTATATATATTGTGTGTGTGTGTGTGCGTGTGTGTGTGCGTTGAGACATGAGTAGCGAGCTGTACAGTACACTGCGTTACATTGGGAAACCTGAGAAATTTCCATGTCGGGGGGGGGGTGGGAACCTTGAAAAGAGAGCGCAGGTTCCCCCTGAGCCGACAGGAAACTGACCACAAGCTGCTGCAGTCCACACTGTCACCACATCTGCCTGTCATCTCTGTCACACTGCCGGGGCCACCACACTCACCTGTACACCGTGAGTATACTCTATTGCTGTGTGCGTGTGATCATATGCAAGTGTGTATGCATACACTCACTCATACTGTGTGTATGTGTGTGTGTCTACAGTATATCTATATATCTATATCTAAATATATGTGTATGTTTGAGTTTTTAGCAATACTATATTATCAAAGTATACTAACAAAATTACATTACAGACTATAATGTATAAAACAATGTGCTCGTATTTATACATGTAAAATATATATTTATATTTTAACAACTCTTCAGTGTAAATATACATTTATATATTTTTCCTGTATTCACTTTGAAATATAATAATACAATTGTGTATATTTACATACACATTAATATTTACATACAGACTTTCAATGCATTTTCTTTTTTACATTGTAGTACCTTGCTACTTTTGAATATTTTTTGCGCTACTGCTTATATTTTCTAGTTTGCACATAGACTGTATACAGTCTATTAATTTGAGGGCATCTTGAGTTCATTTACAACAGCTTGAGATTTATCCCAAAACTTTTCAGAAAGTGAATGTACATAAAGAAAGTGCATCTGTGTCGTCTAAACTGACTCAGTCAATAATTCCAACTGATCCATCTGTAATTCATAAATACAAACAGTAAATGTATGCATTTATATATTGTTTGTGCACATATGACATTTTCTGTCATAAAAGCACAATATAATATTTACAGTAAATGCAAAGGCAGACAAATTACTACAATGAACACTAAACTTATTAGAGAGAAAAGTTAAACTCCTACAACATTATAAGTGTATTAAATAATTAGCAAAAAGTAAGAAATGTCTGATTGTCAGGAGTGTGATGATCAAAAATGAGCTCAGGTAGGAATTTTTTGCTTGAATTGATGCTGCCCATGTGCAAAAGTTTTCCACTGAATTGCAAACAATGTCATGTTTCTGGCATTGTGACTCTTATGTATACATATTCATTACGACACTCCCATAGATCTTTGAATGGGGATGGCCTTTGATGACGCACCGATTCACACATTTTCTCAGGGAAAAGATTTATCACTTGTGTGTGTGTGCGCGTGTGAAAGTGTTGCCTGCTGTCAGTCAAAGACGAGGAAACAGAAGCAGAAGTGAGAATCAGTTTGTTTCCATGGACATGATGATTTAACTCTGCGGCAAAGATGATCTGCACGAACCTTTGTGCCTGACAAAGCCCAGCTAAGACTGGCATATAATAGAATCGAATAATGTGGAGTAGAAATTAATTTTGTATGAATACAATATAGTATATATTAGGATGTGATAGAATGTAAAGGTAGAATAATAGATGTGATGATTACTACTGTTAGTATATAAACAGAATATGGAGTAGAACAGACAGTAGAGTGTAGAATATATCGAATAAAAGATGATACAAGAGACCTCATCAGATTGATTGGGCTAGATTAGATGATGCTCACCTAACTTAATAAACAGAATATGCATTTTTTAAATTGAATAAATATATTCTGTTACATTAAATGCCCTGATCTTCATGTACATAAAAGTGTAGCCCCATCTCATTTGTATTCAAAATACAAGTGTGAAACCTGCTATCAGTCCTAAAATAAGTAGACAGGTCTTTAACACCTTGACTAACACCAGACTAACTATTCTAATGCCTTAAGCTTCTCATATTTTTAAAACCATTAAAGGTTGGTTTGAAACAGCAGAAAAACAGGTTTATATTTGCGATAATGAGTCTGAGTGAATTTTTCTTATTATTATTATTTCCTATTATTTTTATTACTATTTTTTTTTTTTTTGCTGACCTTTGATATACAGAAAGTGACCTTTAACCATTTAATGTGACTCACCTCGTGTGCTGCTCTTGGTAAACCTTTGTGGTTAAATTTGGTTTCTGAGCGTGGGAGTGGGATGAACAGGAGTGCCAGCGTTTCAGTGACGCCTCTTGTGATGTCACAAGTTTTACAGTCTACAAAAGAGTTTATATTAAAGCTGGACGTCATTACAACTCTAAGCTGCTTGAGGAAACAGCAAAATGCCTGTATTAGGCGTCACTCTCACTTTGTCAGTGTTGCAGTTTTCTTCTTTAATGTTTTGTTGAGCAAAGTGGCATTTTGTTTCCCTTTCTGTGACTGTTATTCCTCTGCTTTGTTCTTCTCTCACACCTTAACTTGCCAGTATTAAACTCAATACTTTACACTGCAAGCTGAGCAGAAGGAAAAACTCTGATCTCTCAGACGCTCACTAGTTTGACATCACTGCACATTTTGTCAGTGGATGTTTGAGTTCAGATTTTTTGTGTCACTGCAGACTGCCGTCATGGTCCGCTTGGTATTGATGTTTGCCGTGGTCTTCATCAAATACATTTATGGAAGACCTCCACCACTACCTCCTCTGCCTATGAAAGGTGAGCATATACATGTATACACACATGTTGTTTTATATGTACTGTACGTAGTATAGATATATACTGCTTATCTTGCAGGGTTGATATATATACAGTGGGGTTCAAAAGTCAAGATTTGTTTTGAATAAAATTGAATATTAGCTTAATAATTTGATCTTTTTCATGTTTATATATGAAACTAAGTCTTTGAGTGTTGTTTGCAGATGGCTGCTACCTGGTGTCTCCAGAGGTGCGGATATTCAGAGTGGAGGGCGAGGCAGTAAGCCTCTCCTTCCCGATGTTCATGAGAGTGCTTAAAGTACGCAACATCGCCCCCCCAACAGCAAAGTACCTCATCACCAAGGACAATGGGACAGAGGGCGCGTCCTTTCAGGGCGAGGGCCGTGTCCAGCAGACAAACAAAGAGTTGTGGTTCCTCCCTGCTGAGGCTTCAGACTCAGGGGAATATGTCTGCACTTACAGGTGCGCATTAAAACCTCTACCTCACCCACGCTGACATTTCCTTCCTTCAATGAATAAGCAACAAAACAATTTATTTTCATAGGTGCAGGTTTTTTCCACAACACGCAGTTAATAAACGTTATCTGCAAGGAAACCACTTTTCTTATATTCTTTAATATATATTCTTTAAGTTTTATTTCAATAAAAATAATAACAAAATAATGATAAACCATGTGTTGACTCAATAAATAAGTCATCACAAATTACAAATATCTAATTATTTTATTTCTATTTTTTTTTGAATAATTCACATTTTTGCACACTATTTTTAATAACTGCTTGTTGCTACATTGAAGAATATATGGAAGGAAATGTGAAAACTGAATTTCTTTAATATTCAGTCTTCTGCTCTTTTGTCAAGCTCTTTCGAAGGTTGGCCTTTGGCCTCAAACTGGCCAACAAAGCAGCATGTCTGAAACTAGCAGAGATTTATTCTGTTTGCTCAAACCCACTTCAGCTGGGCAGAGGCTTGTCATCATGAGGATTTGAAACTGATTTGTGTCCTGACTTTTGTCTCCAGAAATGAAACCTACTGTGTAACTGGGAGCATCAAGCTAGACGTGTACAAGTCCAGTTCTGTTGACATGGAGAAGCTGTCCTATCCAATCTCAGCCTTGGTGGGAGAAATGCTGACATTTGAATGTCCATCAATAAGTGACTTCAACAAGACAGACGCACCGATAGAGTGGTTCAAGGTGAGAGGAAAAATACTTTACATACTGGCACCGATAGTTGAACGGTTAGTCATTTCTTGAGACTTTAATCTAGCCAATCTCATTCTCTGCCATTTACACTGTTACATGTTTTAAATTTGATTTCAGCAAAAGGCTGACTGGAATTTGGTGTGTTTTGAACCAGAACCTTGTTACAAAAAGTCATGCTTTCAACCAATTTCCAATAATCGACTTTTTTGAAGAATTTTCCAAAATCAATGCCGATGCTATACTTCTTTTTGAAGATACTCATTTTAGAAGTTACAGAAGAGAATGAAAATAAGGAATATTATAAATATCATTTCTTAATTAATAAAAGACACACATTTATGTATTAAGATGTAGATTTCTTGCAGCATTGACACTGTGTCAAGTCAGTCAATTTTATTCATGTTGCCCAGAGTCACACATTTGTTTTATGAGCTTTTCAATGTGTACAATTTGCACATTTTGAACTTGGCCTGATGAAGGACAGCTGTGCTACAAAAGAGCAGCCGTAATGCAACTCATGTAATCTCAGCAAGTAACTCAAGCTGAAAAATGTTAAAACTGTTTAAGATAACATTTATTTGTCATAGTGAGATATTGGGATGTCTGTAGCTCAAGGAAAGAGGAGTTACAGTTGTGCACAAGGAGATGAATTCCATTGATGTTCCTGCCATTAGAGGTCTACAAAAGTCATATATTAGTTAATGTGTTTGTTGACATTAATAATTACACCTAATACTATAGCACACAAAACATCTCTCTATGTAATGGACACCTCAAACTTAAGAAAAAAACCCACGGAGCATGGGAGTAGCTAGATCTCAACCCTCTCTGTGTTAGTGCCTTGCTTGAGTGACGCAGTACGTTTCTTCCTAACAGGACTCCAGCTCCACCGACCTTCAGCTCAGCAGAGGTGCCTGCCGGGACAAAGGTAACCTGCTGATCCCTGCTGTGAAGAGATCCCACGCAGGTGTCTACACCTGCCAGCTCACAGTGCTCATCAACAACCAGCAGTACAAAGTCAGCAGAGCCATCCTGCTCCATGTGCAAGGTGGGCAACGGCATTACACTCAATCACAATCAGTTTTCCAGTGAACTACTCTGCTAAGGGGTGCAGGCTAAATCAGACTTGTTTTTTATTTGTCTGATTTCATTTTGGAACCTAATTATGAAAACTCAAAATATAAGGGCTGATTATGATATGATGACAAATAATATTTATTTTTTATTTGATATTTATATATTAGTACCACGCAATAAAAGTACAACCAGCCAACACATACTGTGTGTGTAGTGCTTGAGGATTGATGTAAATAACTTTGCAGTCATATTTAATTTGTGCTCCATTTAATAATTAAAAATACAAAAAAATAGCTGTGGATTTTTATTTATTTAATGAAAAGTTAATACATTAATCCATTTTTTTAAAAAATCCCCAATTGAGTATGTACAATGACAAATGTTTCAAAAATAAAGAATACATAAGTAATTTGTCACCTCATATTAATGTAACTGGAGATGTCATTAGTTTGCTTCCTCGCCATCACTATCATTAGTGTGCCCTGCCCTCTGCTGGCCTAATAGGTGCAATGCACTCATTTTGCTGAGCTACAGAGACCAGACTCTAGCTCACACAAGCCGCAAAGAACTCCACAAACACACCTGGCTGGTTACCTGGCATGAATTATTAGATGATTAGAGTTGTTTGTTTGGATGTTTACACTAAATATGTGTGTATCTGTCTAGACCCTACAATCAGTACCACTCCCACTGTGCCTGGCCGCTCCATGACCTCTAACCCAGGGCTAATCAGCAGCACCAGCTACAGGACTGTTCATAGTAAGTTTTTTTTTTTTTTTTTTTTTTACATATGCCTATGCTGTGACATATGCCACATTTGTGACTGTATGCTTAAGGGCCTCTTGATCTTGTGGTGATTCATTTTTTATCCCCATTTAGACTGCTGTATTTGCCATTTTATGATACAACATAGCAAAAGTCATTTCAGGCAATCTGCAAGGCTAACAACAGGCCTTATCTGATCTGTTGCAGGCCATATTATGGCCTTTGCTGTGGCTCAAAAGCTGACACTCATCTTAAACTGGCGGAAATACAGATTAATTTAATACCTACACTATATCTTACGATCAACTAAAGTTAGGCATAGTCCAAGAGGGGAAAAAAATCCCTGTTTTTATTATCTTTGCTTTAAGGGAACTGAAAGAGACAATTGGTTGAGATATAACCCTTCTTTGTGTGGGAGGGGAGAGGGAGGGCTTTTATTTTCTGTGGTGTGTTAGAACAAAAAGTTCTAGATGAATAACAAACTGTTTTCAATAACTGTTTAAATTGACATGTTTGGACTTTATTGTTCCCTTATAAAGTTCACACTCTGTTACATCACCATTACACTATTCTGTGCATGTTAAAGAAAACAGAGATAATACAATTCAATTCATTTCAGTTCAAAGAACTTTATTTATCCCTGAGGGCCAATTTAAGAAATAAAAAATACTGTAAAAACAACTTTATACACAACTTTGCAAATCTCTGCTGGTTGCATTTGGCAGTTGTGGTGGCATTGCAGCAGGTGCTTCACCAGCTGTTATTTCAGCTTCCTTTGTTTCAGCCAGACACACCTTCAGGGGAGCTGCACTCTACTGAGTGCACTCTTCTTGTTGAAACTTTTTTGGTGTTAATTTTTGATTTTTAATATAACTCCCATGGAGACAAAAAACTGATTAACTGATTAACAGTGATGCTGATTAACTGTTTCTTTATGTCTTAGCTCCAATAATTCAACCACCTGTGATCGTCTCGCCACTGAATGGAACCATTTTTGAAAGTCCGCATGGTGAGTGATAATATATAACATATTGTGCTTAGATGCAAAATGCTTTAATGGATGGACAGACTATTTAGACACTAAATGGGTGTAAAGTTGATTAACCTCTGACTTCATTTAGGTTCAGCACTGGAGTTGTTTTGCATGGTGCACACTGAATGTCAAATGGAAGACTCCACTTTGGTCGCATGGCTAGTCAATGGCCAATCACTGGAATCATCATACCTTGATGGGCGAGCTCTGCAGGGCGGAAGGAGGTAATTGTTGGTTTGTTTTTGCCCCACAAATAGAGCACAAGCTTCTTTCCAACTATAGGAAATAATGCACTTTGGAGCCCCCAGGTGGCAGAGAAAGATGACTGCTTGAATTGAGCTTAGAATCAAAACTACACTTTTGAGAACTTTGAAAAAATAGTTTTATCATTTTAAGATTCTGCTGAAGTTTGTCTTATTTTCCATTTAACCTGTGAGCACAGTAAACACTCAACACAAATAGTCAAACACTTTTGGAAGTGATGTTTACTCGCTGGTATTGAGGAAACACTTCAAATTGTGCCTTCCTGATTGTTCCTTTCTGTGTGCTGGGATTTCCAACCTAGGATTAAAGCTGCTAGTACATGAATATTAAATAAACATTGTGACAAGGTGTGAGGTACAACCCGATTACAAAAAACTTGGGACACTGTGTAAAACAATAATACAAAGAGAATGCAATCATTTGAAAACAAACTGTGTTTACTGACAACAGTTTGACAAAGTGTTCCTGAGTCCATGTAGTAATCTCCTTCATACAGCCATGTGTTTGACAAAGTGTTGAACCTCTCTCCATCCTTACTTGTGAACGACTGAGTCTTTCCAGGATGAACCTTTCATACCCAATCATGATACTATCACCTGTTACCAATGAACCTGTTTACCTGTGGAATGATCCAAACAGGTGTTTTTGGATCAGTCCACAACTTTCACAGTCTTTTGTCTTACAACTTGTTTGAAACGTGTTGCTGCCATGAAATTCAGAATAAGCAGATATTTACAATAATCAATGAAACTGAGGTCAAACATTAAATATATTGTGTTTGTTTTTCTTTTCAATTGAGTATATGTCAAAAAGGATTAACAAATTATAACAATCTGCATTATGTTTTTCCACAATGTCCCAACTTTTTTGGAATTTTTGGAATTCCGATTTGAGGCAGCAGCTTCTTGCCATGTAACCCATCTTAGTCACGCCATGTAAACAGATGGCTCTGTCTGTCTCAATGTTTTCAGGGTAAGCAGGGTGTCCGAAGGCTGCCAGATTGAGTTGAGGCTAATTATCGTAGCCATGACTGAAGAGGATGTGAAGACCGAGCTGAAGTGTGTCACTCAGAACCAAGGAGGGCGACAGGAAGTTGTCACACAGCTTCAGCTAGAGGGTGAGTTTTGAGTGTGTGTGTGTGTGTGTATACATACAGTGTGTAAATGAGAGAGCCCCAGCGAAATATGTTCAAGTTTACTGGAATTAAGGATTTGAATCTTCCTTAAATCTGGTTAGACACTTTATCAGATTCTTATGATGTAAAATTCTTGAGACGCGTACTAACCAGTATGCTATATTTTAAACATTTTGCTCTTTGTGGGTGTCAATTATGACAACACAATATCAATGTACTCACTGAAGGCTGAGATCTGGGAATGCAACATTATACATGATGCTTGACTGGACAAGAAAAATGAGCACTCACATAGCCAATCCATGCTACAACACACTAGAATGATCCTTTGCAATGATGAAGACAAGCAGTGATCTCTATGTCAAAACATGCATTTATCTGTCTCTCTCCTTACAGACTCCACATTTACATGGCTGGTGGTTGCTGCCGTGGCTGTGTCGTGCTTCCTGGCTGTCGTCTCCGTCTTCCTCTATGTCCTCTTCAAACCTAATAGGAAAAAGAAAATGGATTACTTTCTGGCTCGGCAGAACAGCACATTCTAACTCCGCTATTGCACACACTCCCTCCACAAATAAAGACCTTCTTTAGTGTATGTGCTGTTACATCAGAACAATATTTCATGCATTGTGTGCATGTGATGTGCAGGGACACCACCATATTGTGTTAAGTGTTCAACACTCCTTTTACAGGAATTTGTTCTTTTGAAATCGTCTTAAAGTAGCTGCATTCAGCTCCAGTGATGTGCTATTATCTCTCCCCGATTTCTCCATCCTCAACTGAAATCACACAACTAATTTATGTTACTTTCATTGTCGTATGTACTAATGTGATAATTGCACATGTTGGATGGCCATTGTAGTTTTCTGTCATGCACCTATTTGTATGCGACAGAAATATACTGCTTAAATGTAATACAGAATAACCAAATTGATGCCAAGCACAAGTACAACAGAAGTTCGCATGGTCAACACAGGATCAAACTCGTAGAGGCTTCTACAATGGCAATATCTGCATACATGCAACATACAACTGTATTTTCATTTGTCATTTCATTTGTTTGCTTTGACATTCTAACACTCCATACAAGGGTCAAAAATCTGCACTCAGTGACTTTATTAGATACACCTATAAAATCTAATTTAATATAACAACTCAGGCCTAAGTTCTAACTTTACAAAGACAGCATTCACTATAATGTTCAGTTTTCATTGACACTGTCAGAGAGATATTAAAGGTGTAATATGTAACATTTCCACATTAAAATGTCTAAAAACAGCCAGACCTATCTTATATATTTTGTTGAGTTGTGTTACTTACATTATTTTTCATTTATTACATTATCCCAAATGTTTCCAACTATGTACAAACCCAGAGACATCCGTATTTTTATTCAAGGTAAAGGTGTGTTTCATTTGGTCAATGGTGTCATATTCCTTCCTCACACAGGAAACAGATGATACATCAGGTAGGAAGTTGGTCAACTAACTGGCTGCTCTATCGTTTGCCATTGTTTGTTTTGCTCACTAAGACTGAGGGGGTGATTATTAATTTTCATCGGCAATGGTGGCTGTTTAACAACGAAGACAAAACGAAACTCCACAAAACGACATCAACAAAACTTGGTCTTTTGTGATTGTTTTGATTGAGAGACCCATAGTGGCAGAAAAGACACACTTCAACTTTAGGTTTGTTACTGGACTGCATAACATTGACAACTTTTCCTAACGTGTTGTCCACCCCATTTACAAACACGAGGAGGGAAAAGGAATTCCTCTCTTACAGTGCCAATCAAAGCTGAACGTTGTAAAGGTAGAGATCATGGCAATACATCCTGTGAAATAAGTGCTACATTACTGCTCTATTTTCAACTCTGCAACAGAAAATACAGAGCAGGTTTTAATATTAAATATTATTAAAAGTATTTATTGGTGTTGAACTGGTGACTATTGCTTTTATTGATGATGAAATGGCTAAATGACATGTTATGTGGACATTTTGCTTCCTCCACAATGTTTCAGCGTTGTTTCTCCAAGTTGTGTCTCCCCTCCAGAAGGGGCAGCGCCCTGTGCTGATGAAAGATGAGAAAGAAAAACTTACAGCACCTGGTATTCCCAGGCGGTCTCCCATCCAAGTACTAACCAGGCCCGACCCTGCTTAGCTTCCGAGATCGGACGAGATCGGGCGTGTTCAGGGTGGTATGGCCGTAAGCCATGGCCTCAAGTGCATGCACCCTCTTTATAGATGCAAACTTTCAGGCCCGGCTGCTCTCCTTTCCCTTTGTGAGTGCTCTTTCTCTTGTCTTCAAATCATAAGGTGGGCTTTATGCTCCTGCCATTCCCCTCCCCTGCCTATCTTCCCAGGTCAGCTGCGTTTTTTTTTCTTTTATTGATGATGAAAAATGGCTAAATGACATGTTGAATATATGTGGACATTTTGCTTCCTCCACAATGTTTCAGCGTTGTTTCTCCAAGTTGTGTCTCCCCTCCAGAAGGGGCAGCGCCCTGTGCTGATGAAAGATGAGAAAGAAAAACTTACAGCACCTGGTATTCCCAGGCGGTCTCCCATCCAAGTACTAACCAGGCCCGACCCTGCTTAGCTTCCGAGATCGGACGAGATCGGGCGTGTTCAGGGTGGTATGGCCGTAAGCCATGGCCTCAAGTGCATGCACCCTCTTTATAGATGCAAACTTTCAGGCCCGGCTGCTCTCCTTTCCCTTTGTGAGTGCTCTTTCTCTTGTCTTCAAATCATAAGGTGGGCTTTATGCTCCTGCCATTCCCCTCCCCTGCCTATCTTCCCAGGTCAGCTGCGTTTTTTCTTTTATTGATGATGAAAAATGGCTAAATGACATGTTGAATATATGTGGACATTTTGCTTCCTCCACAATGTTTCAGCGTTGTTTC
>JAFREQ010000330.1:0-21293 GCA_025331565.1 Holacanthus passer
CTCACAAATGCCTTATGATATTCAAATCAAAGCATGTTGTCCTTCATATTCGTGCCATTCTACATGTTTGCAGGCAAGAAACTAAGTTTCCCAAAGCTTTACAAGTGTACAGCACATCAAACTATCATGCATTCACTATACAGCGCTGTTTAACTGAAAACGGCTCAGAAACATGTTTTCCTTTAAAACTCACAAATGCCTTATGATATTCAAATCAAAGCATGTTGTCCTTCATATTCGTGCCATTCTACATGTTTGCAGGCAAGAAACTAAGTTTCCCAAAGCTTTACAAGTGTACAGCACATCAAACTATCATACATTCACTATACAGCGCTGTTTAACTGAAAACGGCTCAGAAACATGTTTTCCTTTAAAACTCACAAATGCCTTATGATATTCAAATCAAAGCATGTTGTCCTTCATATTCGTGCCATTCTACATGTTTGCAGGCAAGAAACTAAGTTTCCCAAAGCTTTACAAGTGTACAGCACATCAAACTATCATACATTCACTATACAGCGCTGTTTAACTGAAAACGGCTCAGAAACATGTTTTCCTTTTAAACTCACAAATGCCTTATCAAAGTACAATCAAAGCATGTTGTCCTTCATATTCAATCTATCTTGAAATCAAAGGTGGTTTGTGGTATCACTCTTCGGGCCTCACATTGCCATCACAGGAGAGTGTTAGCTGTGGTTATCAGGAACACGGTTGTCTCCTGGAATATGACAAGAGAGAGAACAATGAATAATTGTTAGTGAGACAATCAAAGAATGTTTGAATTCAGAGCTGGGTGATATGGACTAAAATTAATATCACAGGATTTTTCATCCTTTGGGCGGATAGGTATTATAAAAGGTATTAGGTGTTCTAGGCCCAGAAACATGTTTTCCTTTAAAACTCACAAATGCCTTATCAAAGTGCAATCAAAGCATGTTGTCCTTCATATTCGTGCCATTCTACATGTTTGCAGGCAAGAAACTAAGTTTCCCAAAGCTTTACAAGTGTACAGCACATCAAACTATCATACATTCACTATACAGCGCTGTTTAACTGAAAACGGCTCAGAAACATGTTTTCCTTTAAAACTCACAAATGCCTTATGATATTCAAATCAAAGCATGTTGTCCTTCATATTCGTGCCATTCTACATGTTTGCAGGCAAGAAACTAAGTTTCCCAAAGCTTTACAAGTGTACAGCACATCAAACTATCATACATTCACTATACAGCGCTGTTTAACTGAAAACGGCTCAGAAACATGTTTTCCTTTAAAACTCACAAATGCCTTATCAAAGTACAATCAAAGCATGTTGTCCTTCATATTCAATCTATCTTGAATGTTGTGCTGATACCTTGAGGTGGTTTGGTTGGTATCAACTCTTAGGGGCCTCACAATTGCCAAGAGAACAATGAATAATTGTTAGTGAGACAATCAAAGAATGTTTGAATTCAGAGCTGGGTGATATGGACTAAAATTAATATCACAGGATTTTTCATCCTTTGGGCGGATAGGTATTATAAAAGGTATTAGGTGTTCTAGGCCCAGAAACATGCTTTCCTTTAAAACTCACAAATGCCTTATCAAAGTGCAATCAAAGCATGTTGTCCTTCATATTCGTGCCATTCTACATGTTTGCAGGCAAGAAACTAAGTTTCCCAAAGCTTTACAAGTGTACAGCACATCAAACTATCATACATTCACTATACAGCGCTGTTTAACTGAAAACGGCTCAGAAACATGTTTTCCTTTAAAACTCACAAATGCCTTATGATATTCAAATCAAAGCATGTTGTCCTTCATATTCGTGCCATTCTACATGTTTGCAGGCAAGAAACTAAGTTTCCCAAAGCTTTACAAGTGTACAGCACATCAAACTATCATGCATTCACTATACAGCGCCGTTTAACTGAAAACGGCTCAGAAACATGTTTTCCTTTAAAACTCACAAATGCCTTATGATATTCAAATCAAAGCATGTTGTCCTTCATATTCGTGCCATTCTACATGTTTGCAGGCAAGAAACTAAGTTTCCCAAAGCTTTACAAGTGTACAGCACATCAAACTATCATGCATTCACTATACAGCGCCGTTTAACTGAAAACGGCTCAGAAACATTTTTCTTTAAAACTCACAAATGCCTTATGATATTCAAATCAAAGCATGTTGTCCTTCATATTCGTGCCATTCTACATGTTTGCAGGCAAGAAACTAAGTTTCCCAAAGCTTTACAAGTGTACAGCACATCAAACTATCATGCATTCACTATACAGCGCCGTTTAACTGAAAACGGCTCAGAAACATGTTTTCCTTTAAAACTCACAAATGCCTTATGATATTCAAATCAAAGCATGTTGTCCTTCATATTCGTGATTCTACATGTTTGCAGGCAAGAAACTAAGTTTCCCAAAGCTTTACAAGTGTACAGCACATCAAACTATCATGCATTCACTATACAGCGCCGTTTAACTGAAAACGGCTCAGAAACATGTTTTCCTTTAAAACTCACAAATGCCTTATGATATTCAAATCAAAGCATGTTGTCCTTCATATTCGTGCCATTCTACATGTTTGCAGGCAAGAAACTAAGTTTCCCAAAGCTTTACAAGTGTACAGCACATCAAACTATCATGCATTCACTATACAGCGCTGTTTAACTGAAAACGGCTCAGAAACATGTTTTCCTTTAAAACTCACAAATGCCTTATGATATTCAAATCAAAGCATGTTGTCCTTCATATTCGTGCCATTCTACATGTTTGCAGGCAAGAAACTAAGTTTCCCAAAGCTTTACAAGTGTACAGCACATCAAACTATCATGCATTCACTATACAGCGCTGTTTAACTGAAAACGGCTCAGAAACATGTTTTCCTTTAAAACTCACAAATGCCTTATCAAAGTACAATCAAAGCATGTTGTCCTTCATATTCAATCATCTTGAATGTTGTGCTGCATGTTGTCCTTCATCACAGGAGAGTGTTCTGTGGTTATCAGGAACACGGTTGTCTCCTGGAATATGACAAGAGAGAGAACAATGAATAATTGTTAGTGAGACAATCAAAGAATGTTTGAATTCAGAGCTGGGTGATATGGACTAAAAAATATCACAGGATTTTTCATCCTTTGGGCGGATAGGTATTATAAAAGGTATTAGGTGTTCTAGGCCAAGAAACATGTTTTCCTTTAAAAGTCACAAATGCCTTATCAAAGTGCAATCAAAGCATGTTGTCCTTCATATTCGTGCCATTCTACATGTTTGCAGGCAAGAAACTAAGTTTCCCAAAGCTTTACAAGTGTACAGCACATCAAACTATCATACATTCACTATACAGCGCTGTTTAACTGAAAACGGCTCAGAAACATGTTTTCCTTTAAAACTCACAAATGCCTTATGATATTCAAATCAAAGCATGTTGTCCTTCATATTCGTGCCATTCTACATGTTTGCAGGCAAGAAACTAAGTTTCCCAAAGCTTTACAAGTGTACAGCACATCAAACTATCATGCATTCACTATACAGCGCCTGTTTAACTGAAAACGGCTCAGAAACATGTTTTCCTTTAAAACTCACAAATGCCTTATGATATTCAAATCAAAGCATGTTGTCCTTCATATTCGTGCCATTCTACATGTTTGCAGGCAAGAAACTAAGTTTCCCAAAGCTTTACAAGTGTACAGCACATCAAACTATCATGCATTCACTATACAGCGCTGTTTAACTGAAAACGGCTCAGAAACATGTTTTCCTTTAAAACTCACAAATGCCTTATGATATTCAAATCAAAGCATGTTGTCCTTCATATTCGTGCCATTCTACATGTTTGCAGGCAAGAAACTAAGTTTCCCAAAGCTTTACAAGTGTACAGCACATCAAACTATCATTCATTATACAGCGCTGTTTAACTGAAAACGGCTCAGAAACATGTTTTCCTTTAAAACTCACAAATGCCTTATCAAAGTACAATCAAAGCATGTTGTCCTTCATAGAAACATGTTGTTTGGTATCAACTCTTAGGGGCCTCACAATTCGTGCCATTCTACATGTTTGCAGGCAAGAAACTAAGTTTCCAAAAGTTTACAAGTGTACAGCACATCAAGTCATACACCACTATACAGCCCTGTTTAACTGAAAACGGCTCAGAAACATGTTTTCCTTCAAAACTCACAAATGCCTTATCAAATAACAAATCAAAGCATGTTGTCCTTCATATTCGTGCCATTCTACATGTTTGCAGGCAAGAAACTAAGTTTCCCAAAGCTTTTACAAGTACAGCACATCACGCTATCATGCATTCACTATACAGCGCTGTTTAACTGAAAACGGCTCAGAAACATGTTTTCCTTTAAAACTCACAAATGCCTTAAGAAATTACAAATCAAAGCATGTTGTCCTTCATATTCGCCATTCTACATGTTTGCAGGCAAGAAACTAAGTTTCCCAAAGCTTTACAAGTGTACAGCACATCAAACTATCATAGTGTCACTATAGTTGCGCTGTTTAACTGAAAATGGCTCAGAAACATGTTTTCCTTTAAAAACTCAGAAATGCCTTATCAAATTCAAATCAAAGCATGTTGTCCTTCATATTCGTGCCATTCTACATGTTTGCAGGCAAGAAACTAAGTTTCCCAAAGCTTTACAAGTGTACAGCACATCAAACTATCATACATTCACTATAGAGCGCTGTTTAACTGAAAATGGCTCAGAAACATGTTTGCTTTAAAACTCACAAATGCCTTATCAAATTCAAATCAAAGCATGTTGTCCTTCAAATTCGTGCCATTTTACATGTTTGCAGGCAAGAAACTAAGTTTCCAAAGCTTTACAAAGTGTACAGCACATCAAACTATCATACATTCACTATACAGCGCTGTTTAACTGAAACGGCTCAGAAACATGTTTTCCTTTAAAACTCACAAATGCCTTATCAATATTCAAATCAAATCATACATTCACTATACAGCGCTGTTTAAGTGAGAAGGGCTCAGAAACATGTTTTCCTTTAAAACTCACAAATGCCTTATGATATTCAAATCAAAGCATGTTGTCCTTCATATTCGTGCCATTCTACATGTTTGCAGGCAAGAAACTAAGTTTCCCAAAGCTTTACAAGTGTACAGCACATCAAACTATCATACATTCACTATACAGCGCTGTTTAACTGAAAACGGCTCAGAAACATGTTTTCCTTTAAAACTCACAAATGCCTTATGATATTCAAATCAAAGCATGTTGTCCTTCATATTCGTGCCATTCTACATGTTTGCAGGCAAGAAACTAAGTTTCCCAAAGCTTTACAAGTGTACAGCACATCAAACTATCATACATTCACTATACAGCGCTGTTTAACTGAAAACGGCTCAGAAACATGTTTTCCTTTAAAACTCACAAATGCCTTATGATATTCAAATCAAAGCATGTTGTCCTTCATATTCGTGCCATTCTACATGTTTGCAGGCAAGAAACTAAGTTTCCCAAAGCTTTACAAGTGTACAGCACATCAAGCTATCATACATTCACTATACAGCGCTGTTTAACTGAAAACGGCTCAGAAACATGTTTTCCTTTAAAACTCACAAATGCCTTATGATATTCAAATCAAAGCATGTTGTCCTTCATATTCGTGCCATTCTACATGTTTGCAGGCAAGAAACTAAGTTTCCCAAAGCTTTACAAGTGTACAGCACATCAAACTATCATACATTCACTATACAGCGCTGTTTAACTGAAAAGGGCTCAGAAACATGTTTTCCTTTAAAACTCACAAATGCCTTATCAAAGTACAATCAAAGCATGTTGTCCTTCATATTCAATCTATCTTGAATGTTGTTGATACCTTGAGGTGGTTTGGTTGGTATCAACTCTTAGGGGCCTCACAATTGCCATCACAGGAGAGTGTGTAGCTGTGGTTATCAGGAACACGGTTGTCTCCTGGAATATGACAAGAGAGAGAACAATGAATAATTGTTAGTGAGACAATCAAAGAATGTTTGAATTCAGAGCTGGGTGATATGGACTAAAATTAATATCACAGGATTTTTCATCCTTTGGGCGGATAGGTATTATAAAAGGTATTAGGTGTTCTAGGCCCAGAAACATGTTTTCCTTTAAAAGTCACAAATGCCTTATCAAATTGCAATCAAAGCATGTTGTCCTTCATATTCGTGCCATTCTACATGTTTGCAGGCAAGAAACTAAGTTTCCCAAAGCTTTACAAGTGTACAGCACATCAAACTATCATACATTCACTATACAGCGCTGTTTAACTGAAAAGGGCTCAGAAACATGTTTTCCTTTAAAACTCACAAATGCCTTATGATATTCAAATCAAAGCATGTTGTCCTTCATATTCGTGCCATTCTACATGTTTGCAGGCAAGAAACTAAGTTTCCCAAAGCTTTACAAGTGTACAGCACATCAAACTATCATACATTCACTATACAGCGCTGTTTAACTGAAAAGGGCTCAGAAACATGTTTTCCTTTAAAACTCACAAATGCCTTATGATATTCAAATCAAAGCATGTTGTCCTTCATATTCGTGCCATTCTACATGTTTGCAGGCAAGAAACTAAGTTTCCCAAAGCTTTACAAGTGTACAGCACATCAAACTATCATACATTCACTATACAGCGCTGTTTAACTGAAACGGCTCAGAAACATGTTTTCCTTTAAAACTCACAAATGCCTTATGATATTCAAATCAAAGCATGTTGTCCTTCATATTCGTGCCATTCTACATGTTTGCAGGCAAGAAACTAAGTTTCCCAAAGCTTTACAAGTGTACAGCACATCAAACTATCATACATTCACTATACAGCGCTGTTTAACTGAAAACGGCTCAGAAACATGTTTTCCTTTAAAACTCACAAATGCCTTATGATATTCAAATCAAAGCATGTTGTCCTTCATATTCGTGCCATTCTACATGTTTGCAGGCAAGAAACTAAGTTTCCCAAAGCTTTACAAGTGTACAGCACATCAAACTATCATACATTCACTATACAGCGCTGTTTAACTGAAAACGGCTCAGAAACATGTTTTCCTTTAAAACTCACAAATGCCTTATGATATTCAAATCAAAGCATGTTGTCCTTCATATTCGTGCCATTCTACATGTTTGCAGGCAAGAAACTAAGTTTCCCAAAGCTTTACAAGTGTACAGCACATCAAGCTATCATACATTCACTATACAGCGCTGTTTAACTGAAAACGGCTCAGAAACATGTTTTCCTTTAAAACTCACAAATGCCTTATCATATTCAAATCAAAGCATGTTGTCCTTCATATTCGTGCCATTCTACATGTTTGCAGGCAAGAAACTAAGTTTCCCAAAGCTTTACAAGTGTACAGCACATCAAACTATCATACATTCACTATACAGCGCTGTTTAACTGAAAAGGGCTCAGAAACATGTTTTCCTTTAAAACTCACAAATGCCTTATGATATTCAAATCAAAGCATGTTGTCCTTCATATTCGTGCCATTCTACATGTTTGCAGGCAAGAAACTAAGTTTCCCAAAGCTTTACAAGTGTACAGCACATCAAACTATCATACATTCACTATACAGCGCTGTTTAACTGAAAAGGGCTCAGAAACATGTTTTCCTTTAAAACTCACAAATGCCTTATGATATTCAAATCAAAGCATGTTGTCCTTCATATTCGTGCCATTCTACATGTTTGCAGGCAAGAAACTAAGTTTCCCAAAGCTTTACAAGTGTACAGCACATCAAGCTATCATACATTCACTATACAGCGCTGTTTAACTGAAAACGGCTCAGAAACATGTTTTCCTTCAAAACTCACAAATGCCTTATGATATTCAAATCAAAGCATGTTGTCCTTCATATTCGTGCCATTCTACATGTTTGCAGGCAAGAAACTAAGTTTCCCAAAGCTTTACAAGTGTACAGCACATCAAGCTATCATACATTCACTATACAGCGCTGTTTAACTGAAAACGGCTCAGAAACATGTTTTCCTTTAAAACTCACAAATGCCTTATGATATTCAAATCAAAGCATGTTGTCCTTCATATTCGTGCCATTCTACATGTTTGCAGGCAAGAAACTAAGTTTCCCAAAGCTTTACAAGTGTACAGCACATCAAACTATCATACATTCACTATACAGCGCTGTTTAACTGAAAACGGCTCAGAAACATGTTTTCCTTTAAAACTCACAAATGCCTTATGAAATTCAAATCAAAGCATGTTGTCCTTCATATTCGTGCCATTCTACATGTTTGCAGGCAAGAAACTAAGTTTCCCAAAGCTTTACAAGTGTACAGCACATCAAACTATCATACATTCACTATACAGCGCTGTTTAACTGAGAAGGGCTCAGAAACATGTTTTCCTTTAAAACTCACAAATGCCTTATCAAATTCAAATCAAAGCATGTTGTCCTTCATATTCGTGCCATTCTACATGTTTGCAGGCAAGAAACTAAGTTTCCCAAAGCTTTACAAGTGTACAGCACATCAAACTATCATACATTCACTATACAGCGCTGTTTAACTGAAAAGGGCTCAGAAACATGTTTTCCTTTAAAACTCACAAATGCCTTATCAAATTCAAATCAAAGCATGTTGTCCTTCATATTCAATCTATCTTGAATGTTGTGCTGATACCTTGAGGTGGTTTGGTTGGTATCAACTCTTAGGGGCCTCACAATTGCCATCACAGGAGAGTGTGTAGCTGTGGTTATCAGGAACACGGTTGTCTCCTGGAATATGACAAGAGAGAGAACAATGAATAATTGTTAGTGAGACAATCAAAGAATGTTTGAATTCAGAGCTGGGTGATATGGACTAAAATTAATATCACAGGATTTTTCATCCTTTGGGCGGATAGGTATTATAATAGGTATTAGTTGTTCTAGGCCCAGAAACATGTTTTGCTTTAAAACTCACAAATGCCTTATCAAATTACAATCAAAGCATGTTGTCCTTCATATTCGTGCCATTCTACATGTTTGCAGGCAAGAAACTAAGTTTCCCAAAGCTTTACAAGTGTACAGCACATCAAACTATCATACATTCACTATACAGCGCTGTTTAACTGAAAACGGCTCAGAAACATGTTTTCCTTTAAAACTCACAAATGCCTTATGATATTCAAATCAAAGCATGTTGTCCTTCATATTCGTGCCATTCTACATGTTTGCAGGCAAGAAACTAAGTTTCCCAAAGCTTTACAAGTGTACAGCACATCAAACTATCATACATTCACTATACAGCGCTGTTTAACTGAGAAGGGCTCAGAAACATGTTTTGCTTTAAAACTCACAAATGCCTTATCAAATTACAATCAAAGCATGTTGTCCTTCATATTCAATCTATCTTGAATGTTGTGATGATACCTTGAGGTGGTTTGGTTGGTATCAACTCTTAGGGGCCTCACAATTGCCATCACAGGAGAGTGTGTAGCTGTGGTTATCAGGAACACGGTTGTCTCCTGGAATATGACAAGAGAGAGAACAATGAATAATTGTTAGTGAGACAATCAAAGAATGTTTGAATTCAGAGCTGGGTGATATGGACTAAAATTAATATCACAGGATTTTTTTATATTACTTTTGTTGTATATTTTGTAAGGAGTTCTGTAAATGAATTATTCATGTCATTGCAACCTTAATTTTTTATCATAATGTAATATGCATTGAATACATATGTCAAAGTAAACAAGCAAGAAACTTTTTCCAAAAGCTTTGCAAGTGTCACACATCACACTATCACAGTGTCAGTGCTGTTTCACTGAGAAGGGCTCAGAAACATGTTTTCCTGTAAAACTCACAAATGCCATATTAAATTCAAATCAAAGCATGTTGTCCTTCATATTCTATCCATTTTAAATGTTTGCAAGCAAGAAACTTCTTTTCCCAAAGCTTTGCAAGTGTCAACCACATCACACTATCACAGTGTCAGTATATAGCTCTGTTTCACTGAGAAGGGCCCAGAAACATGTTGTGCTTTAAAACTCACAAATGCCATATCAAATTCAAATCAAAGCATGTTGTCCTTCATATTTGTGTCATATTACACATCTCCAAGGACAAACTCAAAGCGTCGCAAGTGGTGGACACATCATACTGTTACAGTGTTCCTAAATGTGCCATTTCACTCACAGGAGCCCACAAACATCTTTTGCTGTCAAATTCCTCAATGTAATGAGAAATTCAAATAAAACATGGTCTCCTTCATTGTTATGCCAGATTCACATGCTTCCAAGCACAAACTTTTTCCCCAAAGCTTAGCAAGTAGAGGACACATAATATTGTCAGTGTGAGTTAGCGTGCTGTTTCACTCACACCAGCACACAAATATCTTTTTCTTTCAAATGCCTCAATCTCATAAGACATTCAAATCAAACCATGTTCCCCTTAATGTAGCTCCCAGATTATATGCTTCCTCCTCTGTAACTTGTTTCCTAAAGCTTTTGGAAGTGGGTGACAGAGAACACTATCACAGTGTGGCAAAAATGTGGATTTCACTGAGAGAAAGCCCAAAACAACTGTTTGCAATCAAATTCCAAAATCTGATGAGAAATTCAAAGTAAACAATGTCATTCTTCATATTTATGCCACATTACATGTTTCCAAGTAAAGAAGCAAAGTGAGCACAGTGGACTGTTCTGATGATACCGTGATGTGGTTTGGTTGGTATCAACTCTTAGGGACCTCAGAATTGCCATCACAGAGTGTGTAGCTGTGGTTATCAGGAACACGCTTGTCTCTCTTGTCTCTGAACAATAAATAATTGTTAGTAAGACAATCAAAGAATGTTTGAATTCAGGGCTGGGCTAAAATTAATATCACAGGATTTTTCACCCTTTGGGCGGGATGGTATTATATCATGGTATTAGTTTTTTTTGTATATTTTGTAAGGAGTTCTGTAAATAAATTATTCATATCATTGTAAACTTAATTTTTTATGATAATGTAATATGCATTGAATACATATGTGCCAATTGTAGATAAGCAAGAAACTTCTTTTCCCACAGCTTTGCAATTGTCAACTACATCACACTATAGCAGTGTCAGTATACAGCGCTGTTTCACTGAGAAGCGCCCAGAAACATCTTTCCCCAAAGCTTTGCAAGTGATACATCACAACTGGATTTCTCCTGGAGTATGACAAGAGAGAGAGAACAATAAATAATTGTTAGTAAGACAATCAAAGAATGTTTGAATTCAGGGTTGGGCGATATGGACTAAAAGTAATATCACAGTATTTTTCACCCGTTGGGTGGTGATGGTATTATATCATGGTATTAGTTTTTTGTATGTTTTGTAAGAAGTTCTTTGAATAAATTATTCATATCATTGTAAACTTCATTTTTTATCATAATGTAATATGCATTGAATACATATGTGACAATTGTAGATGCTAAATAATGCGGTTCAGCATTTTTAAAGTTCCGACCCCCCCCTTCCATATGCCTCAGAGTGGTTTAGTCCACTGCCGACCAACCCACTCGTCACAAGTTATAATTTAAGTTTATAAAATATTGTACATGTTTCACCTGCTTTACATGGCATGTCCAAAAGTTGTTTTCAGAGCACTACAGTTAATAAATACCTTTGAAGAAAATTTTGTTTTCTTTAGATGGATTATTCATTTCTTTTGCTTTTATAACTTATTTTCATGTTAATGTCCAAATATATTGAAGTAGACTCAGAGATTAGACCAGTAACACATATTCAATGCCTACATAAATGTATCCAAAATATGATCATGATGCAATTCATACTAAAACTATCTTCATGATATTTTCAAAGAGTATTTAGGAAAACTGTATCCATATATGGTATACCATTGTCATCCATTGGCAACTGCTGGTATTGGTATTGCTGGTGCTGCTGCTATCACTTACACTTGTTTTGGCCCGGGTCGCTTCTTCGTATTCACAGTGTGCATGATTTTTGAATGATGAAACAAGTTTCTTGTGTTTCCTACTCTTGCTTACGGCCGCAGACCTTGTATGCTTTTGAAGTTTGACAGACAGAGAAAAAATGTTGGTTAGTAAGACAAGCTCACACTCACTTTTTTATCGACAGTGACGAGAGACATATTGTACTTATTGTAACTATGTTGCACATTCAGATTTGAAACTTGGTGAAAATATGATGCACTGTTGTCAATTTAAGTAGCCAACAGTATATAAAGTAATTCATAGTAGCTTCAGTCACCACCTACAACATGAAGATGCTGCTAACATATTAATGCTGAAATGATATCAATCCAATAATAGACTTATGATATGGCCTAATGTATCACTGGCCCCAAGGTTTATAAAGGCAGTTTTTTGTCAGGAAAGTAAGACGAGACCTCCGGGTCTCAAGGGACACGTTCGCATCTCTTATTGGCGCACTGACCACTTGGCCACCGTGAACACATGGCTTTGAGGGGAAAAAATGGCAGCAAAAGTGGTAATAAATCTTTGTGTGTCTATAATTCGATCGAAACAGCGACACGTATCAATCAGGTTTGGTGTCATAAAATATAAATGAAGAAATAAATACAGAGCTTGACTAACGAAACCACTAAACATGAAAGAAACCAATTTAACCAAGTGATGTACTCCTGCAATTAGACACTAGACTGCGGGTTCAAACGGCGGAGGATCTAGGATTTGCCTTTTTCCCCTCTGAAGCATATTTTTAATCTCCTGGAAAGTTATTGGCTGGCTTTTGAACTGTTCCAGGCTCTGGAGAAACAGGGTAAGGTAACTGGCGTTTACTTAATACTGATCTGCATTCTGGTAGCTGGATTTGCTAGTTTCCCCTGTTCATCTATATCATTAGCGGTTATTTAACGTTGCTTAGTCTAGCATTAGCAATCGTTAGTCCCAATTAACCATAATGTGGCCGGTAAAAGAGACCGTCATTGCATGTGTATGGGATTACTATGTAATTACTGTGCGTACAAATATGAATTAAACCTCACTTCATATACTGTTCATAGAATTTTATTTGGGACCTACCTGACTCTTGACTGCAGCATCAAATGGCGGAGGATCTTGGATTTGCCCTCTTCCCTCTGAAGCATGTTTTTAATCTCCTGGAAATGCCATTGGCTGCCTTTTGAACTGTTGACACATGAACGGCCGTATTATGACGGAGTATTAGAGACACGTGTTTTTTTTTTTTAAGACGAAGGAAAAAAGTTGTAAAATAACGAGCATAAAGTCGTTAATTAACATGAATAAAGTTGTACACTATCGAGAGTACAAGAGTGCTATGCGAAAAGATATTCAGATATTGAAACCTAAAGTCAGCCACAACCTTATTTATTCATTTTCATGCAGTCGGTCCGATCCGTTATTCATCTTCAACTTGCCATCTATCTGGATTTAGTTTTAAAATATCAGTCGTGAGTTTTGAAGACTGGAACAAATGAAAGAAGTGCTGCTTCAAGAATTGTGATTTTCTCTCATGAACTGCATCAGACTCTAGATGGTGAGCTGGAGCTGTATGTTTAGTGTGACGACAGGGGTGAGTGGCTGTGAAACCAAGATCTCCCTCCATTATAAGATAAGATAAGATATACCTTTATTCGTCTCACAGTGGGGAAATTTACATAGCCCAGCAGCAAGGGGATAGTCAGTAGTTGAAAAGTATCAGACGGTATAAACAGAAGGTTTTTTAAAGTATTTTAAAAAGTATTAACAATCAGCAACCACAGGCTAAGAAAGGTATTTTCAAACATTACAATTTACAAATTTACAGATGTGCATGAGAATATGAAATATGTGATCAGTATATATCCTATGAGACCGGACGGAAATAAATATGAAATTAAATATGAACAGATATGAAGTATTGCACATTGAGGTAATGAAATGCACAGGGAAAAAGTACAGTACACTGTGTGACAACTGAGAGTAGGACTACAGTAACAGACATCAATTCCAGCTGATTCATTTCAAGTGAATTTGTTTGCAGTTAGAGGGTGTAATATACAGTTCATGGCAATTTGTGCACATTAGTCAAGATCTACATTGGGTATTGCAACTGTTTCAATTTCAACACATTCAAGCAGTTTTAGAAAATGATATCAAGCACACAGTGTTTTACCAAATAAGCTGCCAACTCATGTGCTCAAAGTCTCATAGAACAGATAGAACTATATCAATCAGTGCTCATGGACTGCCTCATTTACCTTCATTTGAAACAAATGACACACGTGTTTTAACCAAACAGCCCTTAAAATGTATAGATAGATCCATCATTAGTTGTTCAGGAAAAGGAATTCTTCACTGTAACTTTGCAGTGGCTAATATTCTCTTCTCTTCAGCAGGTATTTGCAGCAAGTGGCAATAAAGCAGAACTTGTAATCACAATCTGTGGAATCTGGATCCCTGCTGGTATTGCAAGGACAGAAAAGCTTAGTAAGAAGACTTATTGGTCATTTTTGTTTTCTATTGTTTTGTTTTCCATGTATTGTCCCTCATGATATGCACACAACAGCTGCACATGAAGCCTTATTTTTCAGATCTTCGTACACTGCATGTTTAGATCCAGCCTTATCGGTGTGCCTGTGGTGAGAAGGCCGATTCTCACCTCATTGCTAGTTCCAATTCCTTGAATTCACTGTATTTAGAATGAACTGTATTAATTGCAACTCCTTCCCTTTAAGACAAAAGAAACTCACAAAGAAAAAAGACCTCTATTCCATAAGATCTGTGTTCTGGAAGTTTAGCAATTATAGATTGAAATAGGCAAAGCTTGTGGTTCAAAATATCACAAGAAAATGTTACTCAATTACTCAGTTACTAAATGGTGACAAAAATGAAAATACGGTCTCCTTCAAAAGAAACTCTGTTCTCATGAATACAGCAAAATCATTCATTTCAAATTGGTGGAGCAGCTTTGTGTTGTACATCACTTCATTTTGATATTCACATGCAGACATGAAGCTCATAAGACCTTGACATTTGGACTCTCAACTGCAGCAGGCTTCAGTGCAAGAAACACTGTGTTGCATGGGTATTGCAGTATACCTGTACTTGAAGCTCTGTTCTAGCACAGTTCTACTTTTATATGAGGAATCCAGGACGGCTTGCTGCAAGAGAGATAAACCTTGTTTTATTTACACCTTTGTCCAAGCTCTATAAAAAGCCAGCTCTTTTAAGAGTCATTCCTATGCTGCCTCTCTCTCTCTCACACACACACACACACACACACACACTTATTTCTCTCTTTCTCCCAGAAGGCATACCTTTTTTATTTTTTAGTCTCCTCATGGTTTGTTTGAGTGACAGTGGTACTTATCAAAATCTGTGTGTGCACTCTTTCTCCTTCTATCTCTATAAATGCCAGGCCAGGGGGTCAACAACTAGAAAGAGTGTGGTCTTCCACACACAACTAAATGTAGCCTGCAAAACCTGCACTACATGCAGAACAGAGCAGCCACATAAGCTGAGGCTCAAAAAAATGGAAAAGTTTGATTGGAAGCAGGACAGCTGGCTCCATACCCATCAAAATATGTTGGTATACAATTCCTTTTATTGTTTTCATGAAGTTCATTGTAAAAAATGTTATATGCATTTTAATATTATCTTTTACTGTTATTTTTGTGTATTTGTGCTGTGTGGGGTTTTTTTTTAGCTTGAAAAATGGCAGGCCCTGGGGGTTAGGGCTGTTTTGCTTTCATCAAGGCCTGAAAGAAAGCCAAATGACCCCAAGCCAATTGGCCCCAAACCTAGTGCTCCATGCATACTGTAGATCAGGATTTTTTAGTTTAGGACTCCATGCACAAAAGCATGGTTTCCTGTGGAGCGGGGAATACCATAGCAGATCGACCTATAGAGCCATAGTGACTGAATTATATGAATTATGTATGAGGTCCCATGTTTTGTGAATTACCCCACTATGGGACAAATAAAAGTATAGCTTATCTGATCTTATCTTATTATTCAATAATGTATTGTCTTTATAGGTTTGTCAATTCAGGCCGCTACAAATTTGTTCACTTATGTTTCTCGCTCTGACACAGTGGGTAAGTGAGGATAATGAGAAAACAAACTGAATTCTTATGAACCATGTTAACATTTATTAAAAGTTAAACCTGCAATAGGAACTTTCCAGTTATGTATGATTTGTTTTCCTCTTGTGGCAATGAATTTGATTCTGCTTGAAAAATACATCTCCAGGCTACTTTAAATCATCAGTAAAAAGAAAAATGAAATCCTGGAATCCTTTAAATATAGTATTACAAATTTAGCAGCAGCACTTTGACATTGAAATTGAATAAGACAAGGTGATTAGCCATGATTTAGTTATAATGATAATTGTAATATCATCATAACAGGTGCTGAAACAGTCCGTGAAGGAGGCAAAATGTCACAACCAAAGGAAGCCTGACGAAGAAGTGACTTGGTACTAGCATCGAGTCACACGCACATAACAATGAGCTATATTGAAAAATTACAGGACGGAACCACTCGTTATACAGGTAATCTCTTGAAATAGATTAGCAATGACAAATTTCCTTAAGGTGTGTCTTTCAGCTCCTGGAGTTTGTCAGTAAGCTGTCTCTCCAAAGCCTCCAGATTTTTTTCCTTGTCTTTGGCAGCTCTTCGAAGTCCATTGGACTTTGCGATATAGCACAGATTTCCTTCTCTCTCAGCCTTTTCTGCATTTTTTTCAGAAGACTTCAGAAGGAACCCAATGTCCTGCTCCAATCTCATCTTTTTGGCTTTTATTTCCGTTATCTCCTCGATCCTTTCCTCTTCTGTGCTCTCAGCTCATCTTGCTTTAGATGTCTTTGCTCATCAAGTTACATGTGATACCTCTGCCTTGCAGCAGATGCAGACAAGAGTAGCTCTTTTGTGTAGGCCACGTTGAGCAGCCCTCCAATATGGTTCACATGGTCATGAATTATTCGTTGAGAAATCAGTGAATGCGCTTCAAGGTTTTCCACCATTACTTCCTTGTTAACAAAACCCCCCCGCTCAACAGTTCTGGAAGCTTAAGTCCGAGCACACTTTTTCAATCCTCTCATGCATTTGCTCTGCAGTGTGATGAAAAATGATATCAGATACCTTGATTTAACTTGGTTTTCATCCCAGAATCTCACGTGCATGTCTAGCTGGCATTTCTTCATTTCCTTCTTAAGACTCTCATCAAAGAGTAATACATATTCTGACTCTTTCTTGGCTTTGGCCTTCATTAGGGAAGAGAAATGAGGAGCGATTCCAAACGTGGTGAGGTATGTCACATTTCTCTCCCCACAAGAAAACTGCTTTCCATTGTCACTGTCGGGAAACATTGCCTGGAAAATGCCCCCTACATCCTCACATGATATGTAAGAATAGTGGCTGGTCACAACTTTTGTTGCCCAGCATATTTCTGCTCTGAGTGTTGGATTAGAGCTAACAAATGATTTTATGTCACTCAAAGACCCTCTGGATGGTGTTGCATCTTCCCTGGCTGCTTCCACTGTGCTGGCATTCTCTACACTGCTGGTTGCTGTAGTCTTGATGCTTCTTTCCTAAAATATAGGAAGAAAATGTAATTTAGAAAATAGAAAAAAAAAAACAGCACTTTTTTTGGACAAAATTCTCTATACACTTATCAGCAAAATGCTGACAAAGTTTCTCAAATAGCATTACTGTGTATTTTATTGTAGAAGCACTATATTATCACACTTAGAGTATTTAATCTCATCATTATAATAACAACACATTAAGGCGGGTATGTAGAACTAAGAACAAGAGACTCTGAAGTAAATAAATTACTACAGTTGATGTCAGAAGGCTTTGAAATTTACCAAGTGCCTGTCTGTTTCAAAAAGTGTTTTTCCTCAATCTTTCCTCCAACCAATATTACTGATATTCACAAATACAATACTATTCATGCCTTGTATAAACATGCAGCTTATACTATATGCACCCTACCTAAATGTAACCAAAAAAACATCAAGGTGACCACCTCAGCAGAGAGTGAGAAACACATAGACTGACAGAGGTTTTACATCTTTGGGGGAAATAATTAACCAGTAAACAACAGTACTACTCCGATTTATCGTGATAAAAATACTACCTATACTTGTATTGTGGTGGGGAGATAAAACAAATACATGTGTAGGCTAGTGTTGAAAATTGCCTACAGAAATGACAAACTAGTCTGAGAAAAGTGGAGGGAAGTGAACATTCCTCCTTCACACTTACAGCCCTCACAGATATCATTGAGTTTATGATGTAATTAAATAAACATGCTATTAAAATGTTGCACGTGCAAACATAAAATTAATAACAAATGAAAGTAAAAGAGCATACTACAATTCAAACCTCACAGTTTCTCAATATTTAGTCAGTTTCAGCATCTTCCACTGTAGTGGAAACTAATGAGGAACTCTCTTGCGAATGAATGTTTCGTGGCAGGTAAACGATGGAGTAATCATGATCAGATTAAAATCATATGCCTTACTAATTGGCCAAAACTACTGAATCATTAAACATTGCATATCCTTTGTTGAAGGGATCTCGCACGTCTCAATTAATCATCTGAGATTGGAAACAGGTTCACCAATATGAGCTTGACGTCAAACTTACATATGTGAACCCGTTTCCAATCTCAAGTTGATAACTATTTTGCTAATGAATGTTTTGTGGCAGGTAAACGATGGAGTAATCACGATCAGCTTTACTATTAAAATAGTTTCCCCCCAAAACGTAAGAAGGCAGCAGACGTGTTTTTCTTTCTTTCAAAAGGCTGCTTTAACAAGGTAGTGGCATGCTAAACTAACGATGTTTAACTATGGCCCAACTCTTCCCCCATCACTGAACTGTTGACATGCAGCACAAAATCTGACAGCAGAGCACTGACGCTGCAGTTCAGGTGCAACAATGCGAGTTCATTTAAAAATGTTAATTGATATCGCGGCAATGTGACAGTGTGGGTTTTCATACATGACATTTTGATGGCGTGATGTTAAAAAATATAGCATATGTAGCGTAAACACTGACATGTGTTAACACGTTAACTAAGCCGCTAATTTAGGTTGCAGTTAGCATAGATGTATGTGCAGTGTTAGCCTGCTCAAAAAGACTTAACTTACCTTTCATGTGGCTGGAGAGTGCAGACTCGCCCATTGAACCACAGTTTGCACGATGCCATGCTTTTGCATTAGGCCCTCGCCATAACCATTGCTTGTAGTTGGCTTTATCAAGCCATCGCTCATTAAAACGGCAACCCGGTATCTTGCCATCTCCTGCAGTCTCGTGGAGGGGTGGGAAGATAGGGCGGGGTTACACATACGCACAAACTTGCAGGTCGCAGAGAGGCTTAGCAGAGCACTAGCAAAAAACTTTACTGTTCTTTTCTGATTTTATATCTCCTTGTAGTAAGCAAACTATTCAGTCTGATTCAACTTTTTTAAAAAACAGAGCTAGAATTTCAAGCATTTTCAAGTACATAAACTAAAATTCAAGCACTTTCCAGACCTTGAAAACACAACATTGAAATTCAAGCCTTTCAAGCTTTTCAAGGATTTCAAGCACCCGTATGAACCCTGAATATCAGTAGAAAAAGTGTTGTTGATGTAAAACATGTCACAACTGAAAAATGATTTAACTGAACAAGTTTGACCTAATTCCTGCTTTGTTTCCTCTCTTGAACAGGAAAACAACAAGCAGAAGAGGGACCGGGACAGCAGCCTCTGAGCCCTCAAGGAGCCTGGAGATAAAAGGTCCTGGAAAAGGGAGAGGAACTCCAAACCTCAGGCCTCCACCTCTGCGTCACAGGTGATCCTTGTCTGGGCAGAGAGGAGCCCCAGCCCCCAGCTGTCCACCTCTGGTCTTAAGCATGGAGGGCTACAGACTGCCCAGCGATGGGTGAGTAGTCCACGCTGAACACTCTGCTGAGCTTCAATGTTTCCACATAGAGAACTGCCTTCAGGGGAGGTTGCCAATGATAATGCTGGAAAATACAGGGAATCAGTAACTGAAGGATCCCAGTAGGCATTTTGAGAACACAGCATTTAAGAATAAAACAGTGAATGTTGATGGGCAGCGTTTCAGCCAGCGCATCATTCCACCAAGGTGTAGAACTGAGTGCTTCAGGCACTCCTTTGTGCCCACTGCCATCGGACTGTACAAGGGCAAAGGACTGTCCTCTAATTCAACACACAATGACAGTGATACACATACATGCACACATACACACTGTCTATCGCACTCAGGACTCTCCTTGCTCTCCCTCTAATAATTATGTTGGTTTTCATCCATTATGCTGCACTATTCTCCATACTGCACTATTTACAATAACAACAATTGCTGCTGTATTGAAATGTCACTTTGTCGCACACTAAGTCACTTTAGATTTGCTGCTTGAACTTTTAGTTGTACACACTTTTTTTCTTTATATATATACTTTTATACTTTTATCTATTTGTATTCTTTTGTGTGCCACTGTCTTGTCTCGTGCTGCTGCAACGCCCAAATTTCCCCTCTGTCTTAAGCTTAATATATTGATTATCTCTTGTTCTCCATACTCTACATTTTTCTGTCCAACACTTTCTTTTCCTCCTTTGAAAAACTTAAATACTTGAATAACTTAAATGTACAAAAAATATATACGTTAAGGATATAGTAATACATTTAGATTGTAGATAAGTAATGATAAGTTTAGTGGCTGCAAGGTTTCCTTGACTAATCATTGATTTAATGGCCAGAAAATTATTTGGCAACTTTTTTTATGAAAGATTCATTGATTAAATAATTTTTGATTTGACAAAAAACAAACGTTCCCTGGTTCCTGCTTACGTAAGGATTTGCAGCTTTTCTCTGTTTTGTATCATTTTATTACTGAGATACTCAGTGATACAATGATACATCATTATCATCATCATTGTATCACTGAGTCCTCAGCTGTCACAGTATCTCAGTGATACAATGACTGATGTCATTATGATTTTTCACTATTTTCTGGCATTTTGCAGAACAAAGGATGAGTTGTTTAATCAAGGAAAACTGAAAACGAATGAGAAATTCAAATCAAACCATGTTCTCCTTCATATTCGTGCCCCATATGTTTCCAAGCACAAATTTCTTTCCTCAAAGCGTTGCAAGTGGTGGACGCATCATACTGTCACAGTGTTACTGAAAAGGCTGTTTCACTCACACGAGCACAAGAATATCTTTTTTCTGTCAAACTCTCAATGTTCATGAGAAATTCAAATCAAAACATGCTCTTCATATATATGCCAGATTACATGTTCCCAAGCACAAACTTCTTTCCCCACGACATCGCAAGTGGTGGACACATCATACCATGGCAGTGTT